>CAUDLX010000104.1:10000-12500 GCA_958450335.1 Hibiscus tridactylites
GCCTCGCACACCATCGGGGTGAACCAGGCCCTTGGGTGGGGGAGCCTCGGTCACCATCGGGAGGATGCCGGCACAAGGGTGCGGAAGCCTCGCACACCATCGGGGTGAACCAGGCCCTTGGGTGCGGGAGCCTCGGTCACCATCGGGAGGATGGCGGCACAAGGGTGCGGAAGCCTCGCACACCATCGGGGTGAACCAGGCCCTTGGGTGGGGGAGCCTCGGCCACCATCGGAAAGATGCGGGCACTAGGGTGCGGGAGCCTCGGACACCATCGGGTGAACCAGGCACCTTGGGTGCGGGAGCCTCGGTCACCATCGGGAGGATGCCAGCACTACGGTGCGGGAGCCTCGGTCACCATCGGGAAGATGCGGGCACTAGTGTGCGGGAGCCTCGGACACCATCGGGTGAACCGGGCCCTTGGGTGCGGGAGCCTCGGTCACCATCGGGAGGATGCCGGCACTACGGTGGGGAAGCCTCGGACACCATCGGGTGAACCAGGCCCTTGGGTGCGGGAGCCTCGGTCACCATCGGGTGAACCGGGCCCTTGGGTGCGGGAGCCTCGGTCACCATCGGGAGGATGCCGGCACTACGGTGGGGAAGCCTCGGACACCATCGGGTGAACCAGGCCCTTGGGTGCGGGAGCCTCGGTCACCATCGGGAGGATGCCGGCACTACGGTGGGGAAGCCTCGGACACCATCGGGTGAACCAGGCCCTTGGGTGTGAGAGCCTCGGTCACCATCGGGAGGATGCGGGCACAAGGGTGCGGAAGCCTCGCACACCATCGGGGTGAACCAGGCCCTTGGGTGGGGGAGCCTCGGTCACCATCGGGAGGATGCCGGCACAAGGGTGCGGAAGCCTCGCACACCATCGGGGTGAACCAGGCCCTTGGGTGCGGGAGCCTCGGTCACCATCGGGAGGATGGCGGCACAAGGGTGCGGAAGCCTCGCACACCATCGGGGTGAACCAGGCCCTTGGGTGGGGGAGCCTCGGCCACCATCGGAAAGATGCGGGCACTAGGGTGCGGGAGCCTCGGACACCATCGGGTGAACCAGGCACCTTGGGTGCGGGAGCCTCGGTCACCATCGGGAGGATGCCAGCACTACGGTGCGGGAGCCTCGGTCACCATCGGGAAGATGCGGGCACTAGTGTGCGGGAGCCTCGGACACCATCGGGTGAACCGGGCCCTTGGGTGCGGGAGCCTCGGTCACCATCGGGAGGATGCCGGCACTACGGTGGGGAAGCCTCGGACACCATCGGGTGAACCAGGCCCTTGGGTGCGGGAGCCTCGGTCACCATCGGGAGGATGCCGGCACTACGGTGGGGAAGCCTCGGACACCATCGGGTGAACCAGGCCCTTGGGTGCGGGAGCCTCGGTCACCATCGGGAGGATGCGGGCACAAGGGTGCGGAAGCCTCGCACACCATCGGGGTGAACCAGGCCCTTGGGTGGGGGAGCCTCGGTCACCATCGGGAGGATGCCGGCACAAGGGTGCGGAAGCCTCGCACACCATCGGGGTGAACCAGGCCCTTGGGTGCGGGAGCCTCGGTCACCATCGGGAGGATGTCGGCACAAGGGTGCTGAAGCCTCGCACACCATCGGGGTGAACCAGGCCCTTGGGTGGGGGAGCCTCGGTCACCATCGGGAAGATGCGGGCACTAGGGTGCGGGAGGCCCGCACACCATCGGGTGGGAGCCCCGCACACCATCGGGCGGGAGCCCCGCACACCATCGGGCGGGAGCTACGCACACCATCGGGTGGGAGCCCCGCACACCATCGGGCGGGAGCCCCGCACACCATCGGGACTCCTCGGTCGTGTCCCCATTTCAGACATATCAATGTCTACTGGGAGCATAGTGGGAAAGTTTTTTTAGCTCTATAGGGGGGAGCGTTGCTGGGCATCCTCGAGGCACCCAGGGGTTTGAAGCGGCATATGGTGGGGCCCGCCCCACGGCCTAGCCCCATGACCGGAGATCCCCCTCCACCGCCGGCAAGGTTCCCGGCGGTGCTCCGGCGAGTCTCCGGCGAACTTTCCGGCGAGGCTAAAAGAAGGCAACATGAGGCTAAAAGAAGGCAAAACGACCCTCCCCCACTCCGTCCCTCCCCTCCCCTCTCCCTCCATGGGGAAAATTCGATATAACTAATGTCTCGGTCGGCCGGAAAGCTTCCACGGTGGGTGGCCTTTAGGCCAAAAATCGCGATCGTCCCTCCCGATTGCCTCACAATTTGGAAAACATGGGTGAAGATAAAAGAATGACGGCTTGGTTACGGGAACAATTCCCCGAGTTGCCCCTTCGTAAAATAGCACTCCCAAGTGTAGGGAGGCTCGAACAACATCGGGCGGTCGAAGGCCCTACGGTGCGGAAGCCCCGCACACCATTGGGAGGTCCAAGGCCCTTGGGTGGGCACCATCAAGGTGCTTAGAGAAGGTGTCCCCATTTCAGACATGGCACCCACGGGGCCCTTAGAGTGCGGCAGCCAAGCACCCCATCGGTGGGATGA
>CAUDLX010000104.1:22500-25000 GCA_958450335.1 Hibiscus tridactylites
GGCCCTTGGGTGGGGGAGCCTCGGCCACCATCGGAAAGATGCGGGCACTAGGGTGCGGGAGCCTCGGACACCATCGGGTGAACCAGGCACCTTGGGTGCGGGAGCCTCGGTCACCATCGGGAGGATGCCAGCACTACGGTGCGGGAGCCTCGGTCACCATCGGGAAGATGCGGGCACTAGTGTGCGGGAGCCTCGGACACCATCGGGTGAACCGGGCCCTTGGGTGCGGGAGCCTCGGTCACCATCGGGAGGATGCCGGCACTACGGTGGGGAAGCCTCGGACACCATCGGGTGAACCAGGCCCTTGGGTGCGGGAGCCTCGGTCACCATCGGGAGGATGCCGGCACTACGGTGGGGAAGCCTCGGACACCATCGGGTGAACCAGGCCCTTGGGTGCGGGAGCCTCGGTCACCATCGGGAGGATGCGGGCACAAGGGTGCGGAAGCCTCGCACACCATCGGGGTGAACCAGGCCCTTGGGTGGGGGAGCCTCGGTCACCATCGGGAGGATGCCGGCACAAGGGTGCGGAAGCCTCGCACACCATCGGGGTGAACCAGGCCCTTGGGTGCGGGAGCCTCGGTCACCATCGGGAGGATGTCGGCACAAGGGTGCTGAAGCCTCGCACACCATCGGGGTGAACCAGGCCCTTGGGTGGGGGAGCCTCGGTCACCATCGGGAAGATGCGGGCACTAGGGTGCGGGAGGCCCGCACACCATCGGGTGGGAGCCCCGCACACCATCGGGCGGGAGCCCCGCACACCATCGGGCGGGAGCTACGCACACCATCGGGTGGGAGCCCCGCACACCATCGGGCGGCAGCCCCGCACACCATCGGGCGGGAGCCCCGCACACCATCGGGACTCCTCGGTCGTGTCCCCATTTCAGACATATCAATGTCTACTGGGAGCATAGTGGGAAAGTTTTTTTAGCTCTATAGGGGGGAGCGTTGCTGGGCATCCTCGAGGCACCCAGGGGTTTGAAGCGGCATATGGTGGGGCCCGCCCCACGGCCTAGCCCCATGACCGGAGATCCCCCTCCACCGCCGGCAAGGTTCCCGGCGGTGCTCCGGCGAGTCTCCGGCGAACTTTCCGGCGAGGCTAAAAGAAGGCAACATGAGGCTAAAAGAAGGCAAAACGACCCTCCCCCACTCCGTCCCTCCCCTCCCCTCTCCCTCCATGGGGAAAATTCGATATAACTAATGTCTCGGTCGGCCGGAAAGCTTCCACGGTGGGTGGCCTTTAGGCCAAAAATCGCGATCGTCCCTCCCGATTGCCTCACAATTTGGAAAACATGGGTGAAGATAAAAGAATGACGGCTTGGTTACGGGAACAATTCCCCGAGTTGCCCCTTCGTAAAATAGCACTCCCAAGTGTAGGGAGGCTCGAACAACATCGGGCGGTCGAAGGCCCTACGGTGCGGAAGCCCCGCACACCATTGGGAGGTCCAAGGCCCTTGGGTGGGCACCATCAAGGTGCTTAGAGAAGGTGTCCCCATTTCAGACATGGCACCCACGGGGCCCTTAGAGTGCGGCAGCCAAGCACCCCATCGGTGGGATGAACGCTCCAGGGTGTGGGAGCCTCGCACACCATCCGGGTGAACCAGGCCCTTGGGTGCGGGAGCCTCGCACACCATCGGGAGGATGCCGACACTAGGGTGCGGAATCCCCGCACACCATCGGGAGGTCCTAGGCCCTTGGGTGCAGGAGCCTCGCACACCATCGGGAGGTCGTAGGCCCTTGGGTGCAGGAGCCTCGCACACCATCGGGCGGTCCTAGGCCCTTGGGTGCAGGAGCCTCGCACACCATCGGGTGACCAGGCCCTTGGGTGCTGGAGCCTCGCACATCATCGGGAGGTCCTAGGCCCTTGGGCGCGGGAGCCTCGCACACCATCGGGTGACCAGGCCCTTGGGTGCGGGAGCCTCGCACACCATCGGGAGGATGCCGACACTAGGGTGCGGAATCCCCGCACACCATCGGGAGGTCCTAGGCCCTTGGGTGCAGGAGCCTCGCACACCATCGGGAGGTCGTAGGCCCTTGGGTGCAGGAGCCTCGCACACCATCGGGAGGTCCTAGGCCCTTGGGTGCGGGAGCCTCGCACACCATCGGGAGGTCCTAGGCCCTTGGGTGCGGGAGCCTCGCACACCATCGGGTGACCAGGCCCTTGGGTGCTGGAGCCTCGCACACCATCGGGAGGATGCCGACACTATGGTGCGGGAGCCCCGCACACCATCGGGAGGTCCTAGGCCCTTGGGTGCAGGAGCCTCGCACACCATCGGGAGGTCCTAGGCCCTTGGGTGCGGGAGCCACGCACACCATCGGGTGACCAGGCCCTTGGGTGCGGGAGCCTCGCACACCATCGGGAGGATGCCGACACTATGGTGCGGAATCCCCGCACACCATCGGGAGGTCCTAGGCCCTTGGGTGCGGGAGCCTCGCACACCATCGGGTGACCAGGCCCTTGGGTGCGGGAGCCTCGCACACCATCGGGAGGTCCTAGGCCCTT
>CAUDLX010000104.1:45000-47500 GCA_958450335.1 Hibiscus tridactylites
CATCGGGAAGATGCGGGCACTAGTGTGCGGGAGCCTCGGACACCATCGGGTGAACCGGGCCCTTGGGTGCGGGAGCCTCGGTCACCATCGGGAGGATGCCGGCACTACGGTGGGGAAGCCTCGGACACCATCGGGTGAACCAGGCCCTTGGGTGCGGGAGCCTCGGTCACCATCGGGTGAACCGGGCCCTTGGGTGCGGGAGCCTCGGTCACCATCGGGAGGATGCCGGCACTACGGTGGGGAAGCCTCGGACACCATCGGGTGAACCAGGCCCTTGGGTGCGGGAGCCTCGGTCACCATCGGGAGGATGCCGGCACTACGGTGGGGAAGCCTCGGACACCATCGGGTGAACCAGGCCCTTGGGTGTGAGAGCCTCGGTCACCATCGGGAGGATGCGGGCACAAGGGTGCGGAAGCCTCGCACACCATCGGGGTGAACCAGGCCCTTGGGTGGGGGAGCCTCGGTCACCATCGGGAGGATGCCGGCACAAGGGTGCGGAAGCCTCGCACACCATCGGGGTGAACCAGGCCCTTGGGTGCGGGAGCCTCGGTCACCATCGGGAGGATGGCGGCACAAGGGTGCGGAAGCCTCGCACACCATCGGGGTGAACCAGGCCCTTGGGTGGGGGAGCCTCGGCCACCATCGGAAAGATGCGGGCACTAGGGTGCGGGAGCCTCGGACACCATCGGGTGAACCAGGCACCTTGGGTGCGGGAGCCTCGGTCACCATCGGGAGGATGCCAGCACTACGGTGCGGGAGCCTCGGTCACCATCGGGAAGATGCGGGCACTAGTGTGCGGGAGCCTCGGACACCATCGGGTGAACCGGGCCCTTGGGTGCGGGAGCCTCGGTCACCATCGGGAGGATGCCGGCACTACGGTGGGGAAGCCTCGGACACCATCGGGTGAACCAGGCCCTTGGGTGCGGGAGCCTCGGTCACCATCGGGTGAACCGGGCCCTTGGGTGCGGGAGCCTCGGTCACCATCGGGAGGATGCCGGCACTACGGTGGGGAAGCCTCGGACACCATCGGGTGAACCAGGCCCTTGGGTGCGGGAGCCTCGGTCACCATCGGGAGGATGCCGGCACTACGGTGGGGAAGCCTCGGACACCATCGGGTGAACCAGGCCCTTGGGTGTGAGAGCCTCGGTCACCATCGGGAGGATGCGGGCACAAGGGTGCGGAAGCCTCGCACACCATCGGGGTGAACCAGGCCCTTGGGTGGGGGAGCCTCGGTCACCATCGGGAGGATGCCGGCACAAGGGTGCGGAAGCCTCGCACACCATCGGGGTGAACCAGGCCCTTGGGTGCGGGAGCCTCGGTCACCATCGGGAGGATGGCGGCACAAGGGTGCGGAAGCCTCGCACACCATCGGGGTGAACCAGGCCCTTGGGTGGGGGAGCCTCGGCCACCATCGGAAAGATGCGGGCACTAGGGTGCGGGAGCCTCGGACACCATCGGGTGAACCAGGCACCTTGGGTGCGGGAGCCTCGGTCACCATCGGGAGGATGCCAGCACTACGGTGCGGGAGCCTCGGTCACCATCGGGAAGATGCGGGCACTAGTGTGCGGGAGCCTCGGACACCATCGGGTGAACCGGGCCCTTGGGTGCGGGAGCCTCGGTCACCATCGGGAGGATGCCGGCACTACGGTGGGGAAGCCTCGGACACCATCGGGTGAACCAGGCCCTTGGGTGCGGGAGCCTCGGTCACCATCGGGAGGATGCCGGCACTACGGTGGGGAAGCCTCGGACACCATCGGGTGAACCAGGCCCTTGGGTGCGGGAGCCTCGGTCACCATCGGGAGGATGCGGGCACAAGGGTGCGGAAGCCTCGCACACCATCGGGGTGAACCAGGCCCTTGGGTGGGGGAGCCTCGGTCACCATCGGGAGGATGCCGGCACAAGGGTGCGGAAGCCTCGCACACCATCGGGGTGAACCAGGCCCTTGGGTGCGGGAGCCTCGGTCACCATCGGGAGGATGTCGGCACAAGGGTGCTGAAGCCTCGCACACCATCGGGGTGAACCAGGCCCTTGGGTGGGGGAGCCTCGGTCACCATCGGGAAGATGCGGGCACTAGGGTGCGGGAGGCCCGCACACCATCGGGTGGGAGCCCCGCACACCATCGGGCGGGAGCCCCGCACACCATCGGGCGGGAGCTACGCACACCATCGGGTGGGAGCCCCGCACACCATCGGGCGGCAGCCCCGCACACCATCGGGCGGGAGCCCCGCACACCATCGGGACTCCTCGGTCGTGTCCCCATTTCAGACATATCAATGTCTACTGGGAGCATAGTGGGAAAGTTTTTTTAGCTCTATAGGGGGGAGCGTTGCTGGGCATCCTCGAGGCACCCAGGGGTTTGAAGCGGCATATGGTGGGGCCCGCCCCACGGCCTAGCCCCATGACCGGAGATCCCCCTCCACCGCCGGCAAGGTTCCCGGCGGTGCTCCGGCGAGTCTCCGGCGAACTTTCCGGCGAGGCTAAAAGAAGGCAACATGAGGCT
>CAUDLX010000104.1:57500-60000 GCA_958450335.1 Hibiscus tridactylites
GGTGAACCGGGCCCTTGGGTGCGGGAGCCTCGGTCACCATCGGGAGGATGCCGGCACTACGGTGGGGAAGCCTCGGACACCATCGGGTGAACCAGGCCCTTGGGTGCGGGAGCCTCGGTCACCATCGGGAGGATGCCGGCACTACGGTGGGGAAGCCTCGGACACCATCGGGTGAACCAGGCCCTTGGGTGTGAGAGCCTCGGTCACCATCGGGAGGATGCGGGCACAAGGGTGCGGAAGCCTCGCACACCATCGGGGTGAACCAGGCCCTTGGGTGGGGGAGCCTCGGTCACCATCGGGAGGATGCCGGCACAAGGGTGCGGAAGCCTCGCACACCATCGGGGTGAACCAGGCCCTTGGGTGCGGGAGCCTCGGTCACCATCGGGAGGATGGCGGCACAAGGGTGCGGAAGCCTCGCACACCATCGGGGTGAACCAGGCCCTTGGGTGGGGGAGCCTCGGCCACCATCGGAAAGATGCGGGCACTAGGGTGCGGGAGCCTCGGACACCATCGGGTGAACCAGGCACCTTGGGTGCGGGAGCCTCGGTCACCATCGGGAGGATGCCAGCACTACGGTGCGGGAGCCTCGGTCACCATCGGGAAGATGCGGGCACTAGTGTGCGGGAGCCTCGGACACCATCGGGTGAACCGGGCCCTTGGGTGCGGGAGCCTCGGTCACCATCGGGAGGATGCCGGCACTACGGTGGGGAAGCCTCGGACACCATCGGGTGAACCAGGCCCTTGGGTGCGGGAGCCTCGGTCACCATCGGGAGGATGCCGGCACTACGGTGGGGAAGCCTCGGACACCATCGGGTGAACCAGGCCCTTGGGTGCGGGAGCCTCGGTCACCATCGGGAGGATGCGGGCACAAGGGTGCGGAAGCCTCGCACACCATCGGGGTGAACCAGGCCCTTGGGTGGGGGAGCCTCGGTCACCATCGGGAGGATGCCGGCACAAGGGTGCGGAAGCCTCGCACACCATCGGGGTGAACCAGGCCCTTGGGTGCGGGAGCCTCGGTCACCATCGGGAGGATGTCGGCACAAGGGTGCTGAAGCCTCGCACACCATCGGGGTGAACCAGGCCCTTGGGTGGGGGAGCCTCGGTCACCATCGGGAAGATGCGGGCACTAGGGTGCGGGAGGCCCGCACACCATCGGGTGGGAGCCCCGCACACCATCGGGCGGGAGCCCCGCACACCATCGGGCGGGAGCTACGCACACCATCGGGTGGGAGCCCCGCACACCATCGGGCGGCAGCCCCGCACACCATCGGGCGGGAGCCCCGCACACCATCGGGACTCCTCGGTCGTGTCCCCATTTCAGACATATCAATGTCTACTGGGAGCATAGTGGGAAAGTTTTTTTAGCTCTATAGGGGGGAGCGTTGCTGGGCATCCTCGAGGCACCCAGGGGTTTGAAGCGGCATATGGTGGGGCCCGCCCCACGGCCTAGCCCCATGACCGGAGATCCCCCTCCACCGCCGGCAAGGTTCCCGGCGGTGCTCCGGCGAGTCTCCGGCGAACTTTCCGGCGAGGCTAAAAGAAGGCAACATGAGGCTAAAAGAAGGCAAAACGACCCTCCCCCACTCCGTCCCTCCCCTCCCCTCTCCCTCCATGGGGAAAATTCGATATAACTAATGTCTCGGTCGGCCGGAAAGCTTCCACGGTGGGTGGCCTTTAGGCCAAAAATCGCGATCGTCCCTCCCGATTGCCTCACAATTTGGAAAACATGGGTGAAGATAAAAGAATGACGGCTTGGTTACGGGAACAATTCCCCGAGTTGCCCCTTCGTAAAATAGCACTCCCAAGTGTAGGGAGGCTCGAACAACATCGGGCGGTCGAAGGCCCTACGGTGCGGAAGCCCCGCACACCATTGGGAGGTCCAAGGCCCTTGGGTGGGCACCATCAAGGTGCTTAGAGAAGGTGTCCCCATTTCAGACATGGCACCCACGGGGCCCTTAGAGTGCGGCAGCCAAGCACCCCATCGGTGGGATGAACGCTCCAGGGTGTGGGAGCCTCGCACACCATCCGGGTGAACCAGGCCCTTGGGTGCGGGAGCCTCGCACACCATCGGGAGGATGCCGACACTAGGGTGCGGAATCCCCGCACACCATCGGGAGGTCCTAGGCCCTTGGGTGCAGGAGCCTCGCACACCATCGGGAGGTCGTAGGCCCTTGGGTGCAGGAGCCTCGCACACCATCGGGCGGTCCTAGGCCCTTGGGTGCAGGAGCCTCGCACACCATCGGGTGACCAGGCCCTTGGGTGCTGGAGCCTCGCACATCATCGGGAGGTCCTAGGCCCTTGGGCGCGGGAGCCTCGCACACCATCGGGTGACCAGGCCCTTGGGTGCGGGAGCCTCGCACACCATCGGGAGGATGCCGACACTAGGGTGCGGAATCCCCGCACACCATCGGGAGGTCCTAGGCCCTTGGGTGCAGGAGCCTCGCACACCATCGGGAGGTCGTAGGCCCTTGGGTGCAGGAGCCTCGCACACCATCGGGAG
>CAUDLX010000104.1:92500-95000 GCA_958450335.1 Hibiscus tridactylites
CACCATCGGGGTGAACCAGGCCCTTGGGTGCGGGAGCCTCGGTCACCATCGGGAGGATGGCGGCACAAGGGTGCGGAAGCCTCGCACACCATCGGGGTGAACCAGGCCCTTGGGTGGGGGAGCCTCGGCCACCATCGGAAAGATGCGGGCACTAGGGTGCGGGAGCCTCGGACACCATCGGGTGAACCAGGCACCTTGGGTGCGGGAGCCTCGGTCACCATCGGGAGGATGCCAGCACTACGGTGCGGGAGCCTCGGTCACCATCGGGAAGATGCGGGCACTAGTGTGCGGGAGCCTCGGACACCATCGGGTGAACCGGGCCCTTGGGTGCGGGAGCCTCGGTCACCATCGGGAGGATGCCGGCACTACGGTGGGGAAGCCTCGGACACCATCGGGTGAACCAGGCCCTTGGGTGCGGGAGCCTCGGTCACCATCGGGAGGATGCCGGCACTACGGTGGGGAAGCCTCGGACACCATCGGGTGAACCAGGCCCTTGGGTGCGGGAGCCTCGGTCACCATCGGGAGGATGCGGGCACAAGGGTGCGGAAGCCTCGCACACCATCGGGGTGAACCAGGCCCTTGGGTGGGGGAGCCTCGGTCACCATCGGGAGGATGCCGGCACAAGGGTGCGGAAGCCTCGCACACCATCGGGGTGAACCAGGCCCTTGGGTGCGGGAGCCTCGGTCACCATCGGGAGGATGTCGGCACAAGGGTGCTGAAGCCTCGCACACCATCGGGGTGAACCAGGCCCTTGGGTGGGGGAGCCTCGGTCACCATCGGGAAGATGCGGGCACTAGGGTGCGGGAGGCCCGCACACCATCGGGTGGGAGCCCCGCACACCATCGGGCGGGAGCCCCGCACACCATCGGGCGGGAGCCCCGCACACCATCGGGCGGGAGCTACGCACACCATCGGGTGGGAGCCCCGCACACCATCGGGCGGCAGCCCCGCACACCATCGGGCGGGAGCCCCGCACACCATCGGGACTCCTCGGTCGTGTCCCCATTTCAGACATATCAATGTCTACTGGGAGCATAGTGGGAAAGTTTTTTTAGCTCTATAGGGGGGAGCGTTGCTGGGCATCCTCGAGGCACCCAGGGGTTTGAAGCGGCATATGGTGGGGCCCGCCCCACGGCCTAGCCCCATGACCGGAGATCCCCCTCCACCGCCGGCAAGGTTCCCGGCGGTGCTCCGGCGAGTCTCCGGCGAACTTTCCGGCGAGGCTAAAAGAAGGCAACATGAGGCTAAAAGAAGGCAAAACGACCCTCCCCCACTCCGTCCCTCCCCTCCCCTCTCCCTCCATGGGGAAAATTCGATATAACTAATGTCTCGGTCGGCCGGAAAGCTTCCACGGTGGGTGGCCTTTAGGCCAAAAATCGCGATCGTCCCTCCCGATTGCCTCACAATTTGGAAAACATGGGTGAAGATAAAAGAATGACGGCTTGGTTACGGGAACAATTCCCCGAGTTGCCCCTTCGTAAAATAGCACTCCCAAGTGTAGGGAGGCTCGAACAACATCGGGCGGTCGAAGGCCCTACGGTGCGGAAGCCCCGCACACCATTGGGAGGTCCAAGGCCCTTGGGTGGGCACCATCAAGGTGCTTAGAGAAGGTGTCCCCATTTCAGACATGGCACCCACGGGGTCCTTAGAGTGCGGCAGCCAAGCACCCCATCGGTGGGATGAACGCTCCAGGGTGTGGGAGCCTCGCACACCATCCGGGTGAACCAGGCCCTTGGGTGCGGGAGCCTCGCACACCATCGGGAGGATGCCGACACTAGGGTGCGGAATCCCCGCACACCATCGGGAGGTCCTAGGCCCTTGGGTGCAGGAGCCTCGCACACCATCGGGAGGTCGTAGGCCCTTGGGTGCAGGAGCCTCGCACACCATCGGGCGGTCCTAGGCCCTTGGGTGCAGGAGCCTCGCACACCATCGGGTGACCAGGCCCTTGGGTGCTGGAGCCTCGCACATCATCGGGAGGTCCTAGGCCCTTGGGCGCGGGAGCCTCGCACACCATCGGGTGACCAGGCCCTTGGGTGCGGGAGCCTCGCACACCATCGGGAGGATGCCGACACTAGGGTGCGGAATCCCCGCACACCATCGGGAGGTCCTAGGCCCTTGGGTGCAGGAGCCTCGCACACCATCGGGAGGTCGTAGGCCCTTGGGTGCAGGAGCCTCGCACACCATCGGGAGGTCCTAGGCCCTTGGGTGCGGGAGCCTCGCACACCATCGGGAGGTCCTAGGCCCTTGGGTGCGGGAGCCTCGCACACCATCGGGTGACCAGGCCCTTGGGTGCTGGAGCCTCGCACACCATCGGGAGGATGCCGACACTATGGTGCGGGAGCCCCGCACACCATCGGGAGGTCCTAGGCCCTTGGGTGCAGGAGCCTCGCACACCATCGGGAGGTCCTAGGCCCTTGGGTGCGGGAGCCACGCACACCATCGGGTGACCAGGCCCTTGGGTGCGGGAGCCTCGCACACCATCGGGAGGATGCCGACACTA
>CAUDLX010000104.1:105000-107500 GCA_958450335.1 Hibiscus tridactylites
AGGGTGCGGGAGCCTCGGACACCATCGGGTGAACCAGGCACCTTGGGTGCGGGAGCCTCGGTCACCATCGGGAGGATGCCAGCACTACGGTGCGGGAGCCTCGGTCACCATCGGGAAGATGCGGGCACTAGTGTGCGGGAGCCTCGGACACCATCGGGTGAACCGGGCCCTTGGGTGCGGGAGCCTCGGTCACCATCGGGAGGATGCCGGCACTACGGTGGGGAAGCCTCGGACACCATCGGGTGAACCAGGCCCTTGGGTGCGGGAGCCTCGGTCACCATCGGGAGGATGCCGGCACTACGGTGGGGAAGCCTCGGACACCATCGGGTGAACCAGGCCCTTGGGTGCGGGAGCCTCGGTCACCATCGGGAGGATGCGGGCACAAGGGTGCGGAAGCCTCGCACACCATCGGGGTGAACCAGGCCCTTGGGTGGGGGAGCCTCGGTCACCATCGGGAGGATGCCGGCACAAGGGTGCGGAAGCCTCGCACACCATCGGGGTGAACCAGGCCCTTGGGTGCGGGAGCCTCGGTCACCATCGGGAGGATGTCGGCACAAGGGTGCTGAAGCCTCGCACACCATCGGGGTGAACCAGGCCCTTGGGTGGGGGAGCCTCGGTCACCATCGGGAAGATGCGGGCACTAGGGTGCGGGAGGCCCGCACACCATCGGGTGGGAGCCCCGCACACCATCGGGCGGGAGCCCCGCACACCATCGGGCGGGAGCTACGCACACCATCGGGTGGGAGCCCCGCACACCATCGGGCGGCAGCCCCGCACACCATCGGGCGGGAGCCCCGCACACCATCGGGACTCCTCGGTCGTGTCCCCATTTCAGACATATCAATGTCTACTGGGAGCATAGTGGGAAAGTTTTTTTAGCTCTATAGGGGGGAGCGTTGCTGGGCATCCTCGAGGCACCCAGGGGTTTGAAGCGGCATATGGTGGGGCCCGCCCCACGGCCTAGCCCCATGACCGGAGATCCCCCTCCACCGCCGGCAAGGTTCCCGGCGGTGCTCCGGCGAGTCTCCGGCGAACTTTCCGGCGAGGCTAAAAGAAGGCAACATGAGGCTAAAAGAAGGCAAAACGACCCTCCCCCACTCCGTCCCTCCCCTCCCCTCTCCCTCCATGGGGAAAATTCGATATAACTAATGTCTCGGTCGGCCGGAAAGCTTCCACGGTGGGTGGCCTTTAGGCCAAAAATCGCGATCGTCCCTCCCGATTGCCTCACAATTTGGAAAACATGGGTGAAGATAAAAGAATGACGGCTTGGTTACGGGAACAATTCCCCGAGTTGCCCCTTCGTAAAATAGCACTCCCAAGTGTAGGGAGGCTCGAACAACATCGGGCGGTCGAAGGCCCTACGGTGCGGAAGCCCCGCACACCATTGGGAGGTCCAAGGCCCTTGGGTGGGCACCATCAAGGTGCTTAGAGAAGGTGTCCCCATTTCAGACATGGCACCCACGGGGCCCTTAGAGTGCGGCAGCCAAGCACCCCATCGGTGGGATGAACGCTCCAGGGTGTGGGAGCCTCGCACACCATCCGGGTGAACCAGGCCCTTGGGTGCGGGAGCCTCGCACACCATCGGGAGGATGCCGACACTAGGGTGCGGAATCCCCGCACACCATCGGGAGGTCCTAGGCCCTTGGGTGCAGGAGCCTCGCACACCATCGGGAGGTCGTAGGCCCTTGGGTGCAGGAGCCTCGCACACCATCGGGCGGTCCTAGGCCCTTGGGTGCAGGAGCCTCGCACACCATCGGGTGACCAGGCCCTTGGGTGCTGGAGCCTCGCACATCATCGGGAGGTCCTAGGCCCTTGGGCGCGGGAGCCTCGCACACCATCGGGTGACCAGGCCCTTGGGTGCGGGAGCCTCGCACACCATCGGGAGGATGCCGACACTAGGGTGCGGAATCCCCGCACACCATCGGGAGGTCCTAGGCCCTTGGGTGCAGGAGCCTCGCACACCATCGGGAGGTCGTAGGCCCTTGGGTGCAGGAGCCTCGCACACCATCGGGAGGTCCTAGGCCCTTGGGTGCGGGAGCCTCGCACACCATCGGGAGGTCCTAGGCCCTTGGGTGCGGGAGCCTCGCACACCATCGGGTGACCAGGCCCTTGGGTGCTGGAGCCTCGCACACCATCGGGAGGATGCCGACACTATGGTGCGGGAGCCCCGCACACCATCGGGAGGTCCTAGGCCCTTGGGTGCAGGAGCCTCGCACACCATCGGGAGGTCCTAGGCCCTTGGGTGCGGGAGCCACGCACACCATCGGGTGACCAGGCCCTTGGGTGCGGGAGCCTCGCACACCATCGGGAGGATGCCGACACTATGGTGCGGAATCCCCGCACACCATCGGGAGGTCCTAGGCCCTTGGGTGCGGGAGCCTCGCACACCATCGGGTGACCAGGCCCTTGGGTGCGGGAGCCTCGCACACCATCGGGAGGTCCTAGGCCCTTGGGTGCGGGAGCCTCGCACACCATCGGGAGGATGCCGACACTAGGGTGC
>CAUDLX010000104.1:127500-130000 GCA_958450335.1 Hibiscus tridactylites
GTGAACCGGGCCCTTGGGTGCGGGAGCCTCGGTCACCATCGGGAGGATGCCGGCACTACGGTGGGGAAGCCTCGGACACCATCGGGTGAACCAGGCCCTTGGGTGCGGGAGCCTCGGTCACCATCGGGTGAACCGGGCCCTTGGGTGCGGGAGCCTCGGTCACCATCGGGAGGATGCCGGCACTACGGTGGGGAAGCCTCGGACACCATCGGGTGAACCAGGCCCTTGGGTGCGGGAGCCTCGGTCACCATCGGGAGGATGCCGGCACTACGGTGGGGAAGCCTCGGACACCATCGGGTGAACCAGGCCCTTGGGTGTGAGAGCCTCGGTCACCATCGGGAGGATGCGGGCACAAGGGTGCGGAAGCCTCGCACACCATCGGGGTGAACCAGGCCCTTGGGTGGGGGAGCCTCGGTCACCATCGGGAGGATGCCGGCACAAGGGTGCGGAAGCCTCGCACACCATCGGGGTGAACCAGGCCCTTGGGTGCGGGAGCCTCGGTCACCATCGGGAGGATGGCGGCACAAGGGTGCGGAAGCCTCGCACACCATCGGGGTGAACCAGGCCCTTGGGTGGGGGAGCCTCGGCCACCATCGGAAAGATGCGGGCACTAGGGTGCGGGAGCCTCGGACACCATCGGGTGAACCAGGCACCTTGGGTGCGGGAGCCTCGGTCACCATCGGGAGGATGCCAGCACTACGGTGCGGGAGCCTCGGTCACCATCGGGAAGATGCGGGCACTAGTGTGCGGGAGCCTCAGACACCATCGGGTGAACCGGGCCCTTGGGTGCGGGAGCCTCGGTCACCATCGGGAGGATGCCGGCACTACGGTGGGGAAGCCTCGGACACCATCGGGTGAACCAGGCCCTTGGGTGCGGGAGCCTCGGTCACCATCGGGAGGATGCCGGCACTACGGTGGGGAAGCCTCGGACACCATCGGGTGAACCAGGCCCTTGGGTGCGGGAGCCTCGGTCACCATCGGGAGGATGCGGGCACAAGGGTGCGGAAGCCTCGCACACCATCGGGGTGAACCAGGCCCTTGGGTGGGGGAGCCTCGGTCACCATCGGGAGGATGCCGGCACAAGGGTGCGGAAGCCTCGCACACCATCGGGGTGAACCAGGCCCTTGGGTGCGGGAGCCTCGGTCACCATCGGGAGGATGTCGGCACAAGGGTGCTGAAGCCTCGCACACCATCGGGGTGAACCAGGCCCTTGGGTGGGGGAGCCTCGGTCACCATCGGGAAGATGCGGGCACTAGGGTGCGGGAGGCCCGCACACCATCGGGTGGGAGCCCCGCACACCATCGGGCGGGAGCCCCGCACACCATCGGGCGGGAGCTACGCACACCATCGGGTGGGAGCCCCGCACACCATCGGGCGGCAGCCCCGCACACCATCGGGCGGGAGCCCCGCACACCATCGGGACTCCTCGGTCGTGTCCCCATTTCAGACATATCAATGTCTACTGGGAGCATAGTGGGAAAGTTTTTTTAGCTCTATAGGGGGGAGCGTTGCTGGGCATCCTCGAGGCACCCAGGGGTTTGAAGCGGCATATGGTGGGGCCCGCCCCACGGCCTAGCCCCATGACCGGAGATCCCCCTCCACCGCCGGCAAGGTTCCCGGCGGTGCTCCGGCGAGTCTCCGGCGAACTTTCCGGCGAGGCTAAAAGAAGGCAACATGAGGCTAAAAGAAGGCAAAACGACCCTCCCCCACTCCGTCCCTCCCCTCCCCTCTCCCTCCATGGGGAAAATTCGATATAACTAATGTCTCGGTCGGCCGGAAAGCTTCCACGGTGGGTGGCCTTTAGGCCAAAAATCGCGATCGTCCCTCCCGATTGCCTCACAATTTGGAAAACATGGGTGAAGATAAAAGAATGACGGCTTGGTTACGGGAACAATTCCCCGAGTTGCCCCTTCGTAAAATAGCACTCCCAAGTGTAGGGAGGCTCGAACAACATCGGGCGGTCGAAGGCCCTACGGTGCGGAAGCCCCGCACACCATTGGGAGGTCCAAGGCCCTTGGGTGGGCACCATCAAGGTGCTTAGAGAAGGTGTCCCCATTTCAGACATGGCACCCACGGGGCCCTTAGAGTGCGGCAGCCAAGCACCCCATCGGTGGGATGAACGCTCCAGGGTGTGGGAGCCTCGCACACCATCCGGGTGAACCAGGCCCTTGGGTGCGGGAGCCTCGCACACCATCGGGAGGATGCCGACACTAGGGTGCGGAATCCCCGCACACCATCGGGAGGTCCTAGGCCCTTGGGTGCAGGAGCCTCGCACACCATCGGGAGGTCGTAGGCCCTTGGGTGCAGGAGCCTCGCACACCATCGGGCGGTCCTAGGCCCTTGGGTGCAGGAGCCTCGCACACCATCGGGTGACCAGGCCCTTGGGTGCTGGAGCCTCGCACATCATCGGGAGGTCCTAGGCCCTTGGGCGCGGGAGCCTCGCACACCATCGGGTGACCAGGCCCTTGGGTGCGGGAGCCTCGCACACCATCGGGAGGAT
>CAUDLX010000104.1:140000-142500 GCA_958450335.1 Hibiscus tridactylites
CCAGGCCCTTGGGTGCGGGAGCCTCGGTCACCATCGGGAGGATGCGGGCACAAGGGTGCGGAAGCCTCGCACACCATCGGGGTGAACCAGGCCCTTGGGTGGGGGAGCCTCGGTCACCATCGGGAGGATGCCGGCACAAGGGTGCGGAAGCCTCGCACACCATCGGGGTGAACCAGGCCCTTGGGTGCGGGAGCCTCGGTCACCATCGGGAGGATGTCGGCACAAGGGTGCTGAAGCCTCGCACACCATCGGGGTGAACCAGGCCCTTGGGTGGGGGAGCCTCGGTCACCATCGGGAAGATGCGGGCACTAGGGTGCGGGAGGCCCGCACACCATCGGGTGGGAGCCCCGCACACCATCGGGCGGGAGCCCCGCACACCATCGGGCGGGAGCTACGCACACCATCGGGTGGGAGCCCCGCACACCATCGGGCGGCAGCCCCGCACACCATCGGGCGGGAGCCCCGCACACCATCGGGACTCCTCGGTCGTGTCCCCATTTCAGACATATCAATGTCTACTGGGAGCATAGTGGGAAAGTTTTTTTAGCTCTATAGGGGGGAGCGTTGCTGGGCATCCTCGAGGCACCCAGGGGTTTGAAGCGGCATATGGTGGGGCCCGCCCCACGGCCTAGCCCCATGACCGGAGATCCCCCTCCACCGCCGGCAAGGTTCCCGGCGGTGCTCCGGCGAGTCTCCGGCGAACTTTCCGGCGAGGCTAAAAGAAGGCAACATGAGGCTAAAAGAAGGCAAAACGACCCTCCCCCACTCCGTCCCTCCCCTCCCCTCTCCCTCCATGGGGAAAATTCGATATAACTAATGTCTCGGTCGGCCGGAAAGCTTCCACGGTGGGTGGCCTTTAGGCCAAAAATCGCGATCGTCCCTCCCGATTGCCTCACAATTTGGAAAACATGGGTGAAGATAAAAGAATGACGGCTTGGTTACGGGAACAATTCCCCGAGTTGCCCCTTCGTAAAATAGCACTCCCAAGTGTAGGGAGGCTCGAACAACATCGGGCGGTCGAAGGCCCTACGGTGCGGAAGCCCCGCACACCATTGGGAGGTCCAAGGCCCTTGGGTGGGCACCATCAAGGTGCTTAGAGAAGGTGTCCCCATTTCAGACATGGCACCCACGGGGCCCTTAGAGTGCGGCAGCCAAGCACCCCATCGGTGGGATGAACGCTCCAGGGTGTGGGAGCCTCGCACACCATCCGGGTGAACCAGGCCCTTGGGTGCGGGAGCCTCGCACACCATCGGGAGGATGCCGACACTAGGGTGCGGAATCCCCGCACACCATCGGGAGGTCCTAGGCCCTTGGGTGCAGGAGCCTCGCACACCATCGGGAGGTCGTAGGCCCTTGGGTGCAGGAGCCTCGCACACCATCGGGCGGTCCTAGGCCCTTGGGTGCAGGAGCCTCGCACACCATCGGGTGACCAGGCCCTTGGGTGCTGGAGCCTCGCACATCATCGGGAGGTCCTAGGCCCTTGGGCGCGGGAGCCTCGCACACCATCGGGTGACCAGGCCCTTGGGTGCGGGAGCCTCGCACACCATCGTGAGGATGCCGACACTAGGGTGCGGAATCCCCGCACACCATCGGGAGGTCCTAGGCCCTTGGGTGCAGGAGCCTCGCACACCATCGGGAGGTCGTAGGCCCTTGGGTGCAGGAGCCTCGCACACCATCGGGAGGTCCTAGGCCCTTGGGTGCGGGAGCCTCGCACACCATCGGGAGGTCCTAGGCCCTTGGGTGCGGGAGCCTCGCACACCATCGGGTGACCAGGCCCTTGGGTGCTGGAGCCTCGCACACCATCGGGAGGATGCCGACACTATGGTGCGGGAGCCCCGCACACCATCGGGAGGTCCTAGGCCCTTGGGTGCAGGAGCCTCGCACACCATCGGGAGGTCCTAGGCCCTTGGGTGCGGGAGCCACGCACACCATCGGGTGACCAGGCCCTTGGGTGCGGGAGCCTCGCACACCATCGGGAGGATGCCGACACTATGGTGCGGAATCCCCGCACACCATCGGGAGGTCCTAGGCCCTTGGGTGCGGGAGCCTCGCACACCATCGGGTGACCAGGCCCTTGGGTGCGGGAGCCTCGCACACCATCGGGAGGTCCTAGGCCCTTGGGTGCGGGAGCCTCGCACACCATCGGGAGGATGCCGACACTAGGGTGCGGAATCCCCGCACACCATCGGGAGGTCCTAGGCCCTTGGGTGCAGGAGCCTCGCACACCATCGGGTGACCAGGCCCTTGGGTGCGGGAGCCTCGCACACCATCGGGAGGTCCTAGGCCCTTGGGTGCGGAATCCCCGCACACCATCGGGGTGCTGAGAGAAAGTGTCCCCATTTCAGACATGTCAATGTCTACTGGGAGCAATGCTGGAAAGTTTTTTTAGCTCTTTAGGGGGTGTGATCCGCGACCCCCCTCGGCACCCCCCCAAGGGGGCCGGGCCTCAGCACCCTAGGGTGCGAGGTGGGCGCCTAGGCGTCTGCGGCTCACGCCCCAT
>CAUDLX010000104.1:162500-165000 GCA_958450335.1 Hibiscus tridactylites
CCATCGGGAGGATGCGGGCACAAGGGTGCGGAAGCCTCGCACACCATCGGGGTGAACCAGGCCCTTGGGTGGGGGAGCCTCGGTCACCATCGGGAGGATGCCGGCACAAGGGTGCGGAAGCCTCGCACACCATCGGGGTGAACCAGGCCCTTGGGTGCGGGAGCCTCGGTCACCATCGGGAGGATGGCGGCACAAGGGTGCGGAAGCCTCGCACACCATCGGGGTGAACCAGGCCCTTGGGTGGGGGAGCCTCGGCCACCATCGGAAAGATGCGGGCACTAGGGTGCGGGAGCCTCGGACACCATCGGGTGAACCAGGCACCTTGGGTGCGGGAGCCTCGGTCACCATCGGGAGGATGCCAGCACTACGGTGCGGGAGCCTCGGTCACCATCGGGAAGATGCGGGCACTAGTGTGCGGGAGCCTCGGACACCATCGGGTGAACCGGGCCCTTGGGTGCGGGAGCCTCGGTCACCATCGGGAGGATGCCGGCACTACGGTGGGGAAGCCTCGGACACCATCGGGTGAACCAGGCCCTTGGGTGCGGGAGCCTCGGTCACCATCGGGAGGATGCCGGCACTACGGTGGGGAAGCCTCGGACACCATCGGGTGAACCAGGCCCTTGGGTGCGGGAGCCTCGGTCACCATCGGGAGGATGCGGGCACAAGGGTGCGGAAGCCTCGCACACCATCGGGGTGAACCAGGCCCTTGGGTGGGGGAGCCTCGGTCACCATCGGGAGGATGCCGGCACAAGGGTGCGGAAGCCTCGCACACCATCGGGGTGAACCAGGCCCTTGGGTGCGGGAGCCTCGGTCACCATCGGGAGGATGTCGGCACAAGGGTGCTGAAGCCTCGCACACCATCGGGGTGAACCAGGCCCTTGGGTGGGGGAGCCTCGGTCACCATCGGGAAGATGCGGGCACTAGGGTGCGGGAGGCCCGCACACCATCGGGTGGGAGCCCCGCACACCATCGGGCGGGAGCCCCGCACACCATCGGGCGGGAGCTACGCACACCATCGGGTGGGAGCCCCGCACACCATCGGGCGGCAGCCCCGCACACCATCGGGCGGGAGCCCCGCACACCATCGGGACTCCTCGGTCGTGTCCCCATTTCAGACATATCAATGTCTACTGGGAGCATAGTGGGAAAGTTTTTTTAGCTCTATAGGGGGGAGCGTTGCTGGGCATCCTCGAGGCACCCAGGGGTTTGAAGCGGCATATGGTGGGGCCCGCCCCACGGCCTAGCCCCATGACCGGAGATCCCCCTCCACCGCCGGCAAGGTTCCCGGCGGTGCTCCGGCGAGTCTCCGGCGAACTTTCCGGCGAGGCTAAAAGAAGGCAACATGAGGCTAAAAGAAGGCAAAACGACCCTCCCCCACTCCGTCCCTCCCCTCCCCTCTCCCTCCATGGGGAAAATTCGATATAACTAATGTCTCGGTCGGCCGGAAAGCTTCCACGGTGGGTGGCCTTTAGGCCAAAAATCGCGATCGTCCCTCCCGATTGCCTCACAATTTGGAAAACATGGGTGAAGATAAAAGAATGACGGCTTGGTTACGGGAACAATTCCCCGAGTTGCCCCTTCGTAAAATAGCACTCCCAAGTGTAGGGAGGCTCGAACAACATCGGGCGGTCGAAGGCCCTACGGTGCGGAAGCCCCGCACACCATTGGGAGGTCCAAGGCCCTTGGGTGGGCACCATCAAGGTGCTTAGAGAAGGTGTCCCCATTTCAGACATGGCACCCACGGGGCCCTTAGAGTGCGGCAGCCAAGCACCCCATCGGTGGGATGAACGCTCCAGGGTGTGGGAGCCTCGCACACCATCCGGGTGAACCAGGCCCTTGGGTGCGGGAGCCTCGCACACCATCGGGAGGATGCCGACACTAGGGTGCGGAATCCCCGCACACCATCGGGAGGTCCTAGGCCCTTGGGTGCAGGAGCCTCGCACACCATCGGGAGGTCGTAGGCCCTTGGGTGCAGGAGCCTCGCACACCATCGGGCGGTCCTAGGCCCTTGGGTGCAGGAGCCTCGCACACCATCGGGTGACCAGGCCCTTGGGTGCTGGAGCCTCGCACATCATCGGGAGGTCCTAGGCCCTTGGGCGCGGGAGCCTCGCACACCATCGGGTGACCAGGCCCTTGGGTGCGGGAGCCTCGCACACCATCGGGAGGATGCCGACACTAGGGTGCGGAATCCCCGCACACCATCGGGAGGTCCTAGGCCCTTGGGTGCAGGAGCCTCGCACACCATCGGGAGGTCGTAGGCCCTTGGGTGCAGGAGCCTCGCACACCATCGGGAGGTCCTAGGCCCTTGGGTGCGGGAGCCTCGCACACCATCGGGAGGTCTTAGGCCCTTGGGTGCGGGAGCCTCGCACACCATCGGGTGACCAGGCCCTTGGGTGCTGGAGCCTCGCACACCATCGGGAGGATGCCGACACTATGGTGCGGGAGCCCCGCACACCATCGGGAGGTCCTAGGCCCTTGGGTGCAGGAGCCTCGCACACCA
>CAUDLX010000104.1:185000-187500 GCA_958450335.1 Hibiscus tridactylites
CGGGAGCCTCGGTCACCATCGGGAGGATGGCGGCACAAGGGTGCGGAAGCCTCGCACACCATCGGGGTGAACCAGGCCCTTGGGTGGGGGAGCCTCGGCCACCATCGGAAAGATGCGGGCACTAGGGTGCGGGAGCCTCGGACACCATCGGGTGAACCAGGCACCTTGGGTGCGGGAGCCTCGGTCACCATCGGGAGGATGCCAGCACTACGGTGCGGGAGCCTCGGTCACCATCGGGAAGATGCGGGCACTAGTGTGCGGGAGCCTCGGACACCATCGGGTGAACCGGGCCCTTGGGTGCGGGAGCCTCGGTCACCATCGGGAGGATGCCGGCACTACGGTGGGGAAGCCTCGGACA
Source organism: Hibiscus tridactylites (assembly GCA_958450335.1). Taxonomy (NCBI): domain Eukaryota; kingdom Viridiplantae; phylum Streptophyta; class Magnoliopsida; order Malvales; family Malvaceae; genus Hibiscus; species Hibiscus tridactylites. The sequence goes on from CAUDLX010000104.1 coordinate 185,359, forward strand.
CCATCGGGTGAACCAGGCCCTTGGGTGCGGGAGCCTCGGTCACCATCGGGTGAACCGGGCCCTTGGGTGCGGGAGCCTCGGTCACCATCGGGAGGATGCCGGCACTACGGTGGGGAAGCCTCGGACACCATCGGGTGAACCAGGCCCTTGGGTGCGGGAGCCTCGGTCACCATCGGGAGGATGCCGGCACTACGGTGGGGAAGCCTCGGACACCATCGGGTGAACTAGGCCCTTGGGTGTGAGAGCCTCGGTCACCATCGGGAGGATGCGGGCACAAGGGTGCGGAAGCCTCGCACACCATCGGGGTGAACCAGGCCCTTGGGTGGGGGAGCCTCGGTCACCATCGGGAGGATGCCGGCACAAGGGTGCGGAAGCCTCGCACACCATCGGGGTGAACCAGGCCCTTGGGTGCGGGAGCCTCGGTCACCATCGGGAGGATGGCGGCACAAGGGTGCGGAAGCCTCGCACACCATCGGGGTGAACCAGGCCCTTGGGTGGGGGAGCCTCGGCCACCATCGGAAAGATGCGGGCACTAGGGTGCGGGAGCCTCGGACACCATCGGGTGAACCAGGCACCTTGGGTGCGGGAGCCTCGGTCACCATCGGGAGGATGCCAGCACTACGGTGCGGGAGCCTCGGTCACCATCGGGAAGATGCGGGCACTAGTGTGCGGGAGCCTCGGACACCATCGGGTGAACCGGGCCCTTGGGTGCGGGAGCCTCGGTCACCATCGGGAGGATGCCGGCACTACGGTGGGGAAGCCTCGGACACCATCGGGTGAACCAGGCCCTTGGGTGCGGGAGCCTCGGTCACCATCGGGAGGATGCCGGCACTACAGTGGGGAAGCCTCGGACACCATCGGGTGAACCAGGCCCTTGGGTGCGGGAGCCTCGGTCACCATCGGGAGGATGCGGGCACAAGGGTGCGGAAGCCTCGCACACCATCGGGGTGAACCAGGCCCTTGGGTGGGGGAGCCTCGGTCACCATCGGGAGGATGCCGGCACAAGGGTGCGGAAGCCTCGCACACCATCGGGGTGAACCAGGCCCTTGGGTGCGGGAGCCTCGGTCACCATCGGGAGGATGTCGGCACAAGGGTGCTGAAGCCTCGCACACCATCGGGGTGAACCAGGCCCTTGGGTGGGGGAGCCTCGGTCACCATCGGGAAGATGCGGGCACTAGGGTGCGGGAGGCCCGCACACCATCGGGTGGGAGCCCCGCACACCATCGGGCGGGAGCCCCGCACACCATCGGGCGGGAGCTACGCACACCATCGGGTGGGAGCCCCGCACACCATCGGGCGGCAGCCCCGCACACCATCGGGCGGGAGCCCCGCACACCATCGGGACTCCTCGTTCGTGTCCCCATTTCAGACATATCAATGTCTACTGGGAGCATAGTGGGAAAGTTTTTTTAGCTCTATAGGGGGGAGCGTTGCTGGGCATCCTCGAGGCACCCAGGGGTTTGAAGCGGCATATGGTGGGGCCCGCCCCACGGCCTAGCCCCATGACCGGAGATCCCCCTCCACCGCCGGCAAGGTTCCCGGCGGTGCTCCGGCGAGTCTCCGGCGAACTTTCCGGCGAGGCTAAAAGAAGGCAACATGAGGCTAAAAGAAGGCAAAACGACCCTCCCCCACTCCGTCCCTCCCCTCCCCTCTCCCTCCATGGGGAAAATTCGATATAACTAATGTCTCGGTCGGCCGGAAAGCTTCCACGGTGGGTGGCCTTTAGGCCAAAAATCGCGATCGTCCCTCCCGATTGCCTCACAATTTGGAAAACATGGGTGAAGATAAAAGAATGACGTCTTGGTTACGGGAACAATTCCCCGAGTTGCCCCTTCGTAAAATAGCACTCCCAAGTGTAGGGAGGCTCGAACAACATCGGGCGGTCGAAGGCCCTACGGTGCGGAAGCCCCGCACACCATTGGGAGGTCCAAGGCCCTTGGGTGGGCACCATCAAGGTGCTTAGAGAAGGTGTCCCCATTTCAGACATGGCACCCACGGGGCCCTTAGAGTGCGGCAGCCAAGCACCCCATCGGTGGGATGAACGCTCCAGGGTGTGGGAGCCTCGCACACCATCCGGGTGAACCAGGCCCTTGGGTGCGGGAGCCTCGCACACCATCGGGAGGATGCCGACACTAGGGTGCG
>CAUDLX010000104.1:197500-200000 GCA_958450335.1 Hibiscus tridactylites
GAGCCTCGGTCACCATCGGGAGGATGCCAGCACTACGGTGCGGGAGCCTCGGTCACCATCGGGAAGATGCGGGCACTAGTGTGCGGGAGCCTCGGACACCATCGGGTGAACCGGGCCCTTGGGTGCGGGAGCCTCGGTCACCATCGGGAGGATGCCGGCACTACGGTGGGGAAGCCTCGGACACCATCGGGTGAACCAGGCCCTTGGGTGCGGGAGCCTCGGTCACCATCGGGAGGATGCCGGCACTACGGTGGGGAAGCCTCGGACACCATCGGGTGAACCAGGCCCTTGGGTGCGGGAGCCTCGGTCACCATCGGGAGGATGCGGGCACAAGGGTGCGGAAGCCTCGCACACCATCGGGGTGAACCAGGCCCTTGGGTGGGGGAGCCTCGGTCACCATCGGGAGGATGCCGGCACAAGGGTGCGGAAGCCTCGCACACCATCGGGGTGAACCAGGCCCTTGGGTGCGGGAGCCTCGGTCACCATCGGGAGGATGTCGGCACAAGGGTGCTGAAGCCTCGCACACCATCGGGGTGAACCAGGCCCTTGGGTGGGGGAGCCTCGGTCACCATCGGGAAGATGCGGGCACTAGGGTGCGGGAGGCCCGCACACCATCGGGTGGGAGCCCCGCACACCATCGGGCGGGAGCCCCGCACACCATCGGGCGGGAGCTACGCACACCATCGGGTGGGAGCCCCGCACACCATCGGGCGGCAGCCCCGCACACCATCGGGCGGGAGCCCCGCACACCATCGGGACTCCTCGGTCGTGTCCCCATTTCAGACATATCAATGTCTACTGGGAGCATAGTGGGAAAGTTTTTTTAGCTCTATAGGGGGGAGCGTTGCTGGGCATCCTCGAGGCACCCAGGGGTTTGAAGCGGCATATGGTGGGGCCCGCCCCACGGCCTAGCCCCATGACCGGAGATCCCCCTCCACCGCCGGCAAGGTTCCCGGCGGTGCTCCGGCGAGTCTCCGGCGAACTTTCCGGCGAGGCTAAAAGAAGGCAACATGAGGCTAAAAGAAGGCAAAACGACCCTCCCCCACTCCGTCCCTCCCCTCCCCTCTCCCTCCATGGGGAAAATTCGATATAACTAATGTCTCGGTCGGCCGGAAAGCTTCCACGGTGGGTGGCCTTTAGGCCAAAAATCGCGATCGTCCCTCCCGATTGCCTCACAATTTGGAAAACATGGGTGAAGATAAAAGAATGACGGCTTGGTTACGGGAACAATTCCCCGAGTTGCCCCTTCGTAAAATAGCACTCCCAAGTGTAGGGAGGCTCGAACAACATCGGGCGGTCGAAGGCCCTACGGTGCGGAAGCCCCGCACACCATTGGGAGGTCCAAGGCCCTTGGGTGGGCACCATCAAGGTGCTTAGAGAAGGTGTCCCCATTTCAGACATGGCACCCACGGGGCCCTTAGAGTGCGGCAGCCAAGCACCCCATCGGTGGGATGAACGCTCCAGGGTGTGGGAGCCTCGCACACCATCCGGGTGAACCAGGCCCTTGGGTGCGGGAGCCTCGCACACCATCGGGAGGATGCCGACACTAGGGTGCGGAATCCCCGCACACCATCGGGAGGTCCTAGGCCCTTGGGTGCAGGAGCCTCGCACACCATCGGGAGGTCGTAGGCCCTTGGGTGCAGGAGCCTCGCACACCATCGGGCGGTCCTAGGCCCTTGGGTGCAGGAGCCTCGCACACCATCGGGTGACCAGGCCCTTGGGTGCTGGAGCCTCGCACATCATCGGGAGGTCCTAGGCCCTTGGGCGCGGGAGCCTCGCACACCATCGGGTGACCAGGCCCTTGGGTGCGGGAGCCTCGCACACCATCGGGAGGATGCCGACACTAGGGTGCGGAATCCCCGCACACCATCGGGAGGTCCTAGGCCCTTGGGTGCAGGAGCCTCGCACACCATCGGGAGGTCGTAGGCCCTTGGGTGCAGGAGCCTCGCACACCATCGGGAGGTCCTAGGCCCTTGGGTGCGGGAGCCTCGCACACCATCGGGAGGTCCTAGGCCCTTGGGTGCGGGAGCCTCGCACACCATCGGGTGACCAGGCCCTTGGGTGCTGGAGCCTCGCACACCATCGGGAGGATGCCGACACTATGGTGCGGGAGCCCCGCACACCATCGGGAGGTCCTAGGCCCTTGGGTGCAGGAGCCTCGCACACCATCGGGAGGTCCTAGGCCCTTGGGTGCGGGAGCCACGCACACCATCGGGTGACCAGGCCCTTGGGTGCGGGAGCCTCGCACACCATCGGGAGGATGCCGACACTATGGTGCGGAATCCCCGCACACCATCGGGAGGTCCTAGGCCCTTGGGTGCGGGAGCCTCGCACACCATCGGGTGACCAGGCCCTTGGGTGCGGGAGCCTCGCACACCATCGGGAGGTCCTAGGCCCTTGGGTGCGGGAGCCTCGCACACCATCGGGAGGATGCCGACACTAGGGTGCGGAATCCCCGCACACCATCGGGAGGTCCTAGGCCCTTGGGTGCAGGAGCCTC
>CAUDLX010000104.1:220000-222500 GCA_958450335.1 Hibiscus tridactylites
GCACTACGGTGGGGAAGCCTCGGACACCATCGGGTGAACCAGGCCCTTGGGTGCGGGAGCCTCGGTCACCATCGGGTGAACCGGGCCCTTGGGTGCGGGAGCCTCGGTCACCATCGGGAGGATGCCGGCACTACGGTGGGGAAGCCTCGGACACCATCGGGTGAACCAGGCCCTTGGGTGCGGGAGCCTCGGTCACCATCGGGAGGATGCCGGCACTACGGTGGGGAAGCCTCGGACACCATCGGGTGAACCAGGCCCTTGGGTGTGAGAGCCTCGGTCACCATCGGGAGGATGCGGGCACAAGGGTGCGGAAGCCTCGCACACCATCGGGGTGAACCAGGCCCTTGGGTGGGGGAGCCTCGGTCACCATCGGGAGGATGCCGGCACAAGGGTGCGGAAGCCTCGCACACCATCGGGGTGAACCAGGCCCTTGGGTGCGGGAGCCTCGGTCACCATCGGGAGGATGGCGGCACAAGGGTGCGGAAGCCTCGCACACCATCGGGGTGAACCAGGCCCTTGGGTGGGGGAGCCTCGGCCACCATCGGAAAGATGCGGGCACTAGGGTGCGGGAGCCTCGGACACCATCGGGTGAACCAGGCACCTTGGGTGCGGGAGCCTCGGTCACCATCGGGAGGATGCCAGCACTACGGTGCGGGAGCCTCGGTCACCATCGGGAAGATGCGGGCACTAGTGTGCGGGAGCCTCGGACACCATCGGGTGAACCGGGCCCTTGGGTGCGGGAGCCTCGGTCACCATCGGGAGGATGCCGGCACTACGGTGGGGAAGCCTCGGACACCATCGGGTGAACCAGGCCCTTGGGTGCGGGAGCCTCGGTCACCATCGGGAGGATGCCGGCACTACGGTGGGGAAGCCTCGGACACCATCGGGTGAACCAGGCCCTTGGGTGCGGGAGCCTCGGTCACCATCGGGAGGATGCGGGCACAAGGGTGCGGAAGCCTCGCACACCATCGGGGTGAACCAGGCCCTTGGGTGGGGGAGCCTCGGTCACCATCGGGAGGATGCCGGCACAAGGGTGCGGAAGCCTCGCACACCATCGGGGTGAACCAGGCCCTTGGGTGCGGGAGCCTCGGTCACCATCGGGAGGATGTCGGCACAAGGGTGCTGAAGCCTCGCACACCATCGGGGTGAACCAGGCCCTTGGGTGGGGGAGCCTCGGTCACCATCGGGAAGATGCGGGCACTAGGGTGCGGGAGGCCCGCACACCATCGGGTGGGAGCCCCGCACACCATCGGGCGGGAGCCCCGCACACCATCGGGCGGGAGCTACGCACACCATCGGGTGGGAGCCCCGCACACCATCGGGCGGCAGCCCCGCACACCATCGGGCGGGAGCCCCGCACACCATCGGGACTCCTCGGTCGTGTCCCCATTTCAGACATATCAATGTCTACTGGGAGCATAGTGGGAAAGTTTTTTTAGCTCTATAGGGGGGAGCGTTGCTGGGCATCCTCGAGGCACCCAGGGGTTTGAAGCGGCATATGGTGGGGCCCGCCCCACGGCCTAGCCCCATGACCGGAGATCCCCCTCCACCGCCGGCAAGGTTCCCGGCGGTGCTCCGGCGAGTCTCCGGCGAACTTTCCGGCGAGGCTAAAAGAAGGCAACATGAGGCTAAAAGAAGGCAAAACGACCCTCCCCCACTCCGTCCCTCCCCTCCCCTCTCCCTCCATGGGGAAAATTCGATATAACTAATGTCTCGGTCGGCCGGAAAGCTTCCACGGTGGGTGGCCTTTAGGCCAAAAATCGCGATCGTCCCTCCCGATTGCCTCACAATTTGGAAAACATGGGTGAAGATAAAAGAATGACGGCTTGGTTACGGGAACAATTCCCCGAGTTGCCCCTTCGTAAAATAGCACTCCCAAGTGTAGGGAGGCTCGAACAACATCGGGCGGTCGAAGGCCCTACGGTGCGGAAGCCCCGCACACCATTGGGAGGTCCAAGGCCCTTGGGTGGGCACCATCAAGGTGCTTAGAGAAGGTGTCCCCATTTCAGACATGGCACCCACGGGGCCCTTAGAGTGCGGCAGCCAAGCACCCCATCGGTGGGATGAACGCTCCAGGGTGTGGGAGCCTCGCACACCATCCGGGTGAACCAGGCCCTTGGGTGCGGGAGCCTCGCACACCATCGGGAGGATGCCGACACTAGGGTGCGGAATCCCCGCACACCATCGGGAGGTCCTAGGCCCTTGGGTGCAGGAGCCTCGCACACCATCGGGAGGTCGTAGGCCCTTGGGTGCAGGAGCCTCGCACACCATCGGGCGGTCCTAGGCCCTTGGGTGCAGGAGCCTCGCACACCATCGGGTGACCAGGCCCTTGGGTGCTGGAGCCTCGCACATCATCGGGAGGTCCTAGGCCCTTGGGCGCGGGAGCCTCGCACACCATCGGGTGACCAGGCCCTTGGGTGCGGGAGCCTCGCACACCATCGGGAGGATGCCGACACTAGGGTGCGGAATCCCCGCACACCATCGGGAGGTCCTAGGCCCT
>CAUDLX010000104.1:255000-257500 GCA_958450335.1 Hibiscus tridactylites
TGAACCAGGCCCTTGGGTGGGGGAGCCTCGGTCACCATCGGGAGGATGCCGGCACAAGGGTGCGGAAGCCTCGCACACCATCGGGGTGAACCAGGCCCTTGGGTGCGGGAGCCTCGGTCACCATCGGGAGGATGGCGGCACAAGGGTGCGGAAGCCTCGCACACCATCGGGGTGAACCAGGCCCTTGGGTGGGGGAGCCTCGGCCACCATCGGAAAGATGCGGGCACTAGGGTGCGGGAGCCTCGGACACCATCGGGTGAACCAGGCACCTTGGGTGCGGGAGCCTCGGTCACCATCGGGAGGATGCCAGCACTACGGTGCGGGAGCCTCGGTCACCATCGGGAAGATGCGGGCACTAGTGTGCGGGAGCCTCGGACACCATCGGGTGAACCGGGCCCTTGGGTGCGGGAGCCTCGGTCACCATCGGGAGGATGCCGGCACTACGGTGGGGAAGCCTCGGACACCATCGGGTGAACCAGGCCCTTGGGTGCGGGAGCCTCGGTCACCATCGGGAGGATGCCGGCACTACGGTGGGGAAGCCTCGGACACCATCGGGTGAACCAGGCCCTTGGGTGCGGGAGCCTCGGTCACCATCGGGAGGATGCGGGCACAAGGGTGCGGAAGCCTCGCACACCATCGGGGTGAACCAGGCCCTTGGGTGGGGGAGCCTCGGTCACCATCGGGAGGATGCCGGCACAAGGGTGCGGAAGCCTCGCACACCATCGGGGTGAACCAGGCCCTTGGGTGCGGGAGCCTCGGTCACCATCGGGAGGATGTCGGCACAAGGGTGCTGAAGCCTCGCACACCATCGGGGTGAACCAGGCCCTTGGGTGGGGGAGCCTCGGTCACCATCGGGAAGATGCGGGCACTAGGGTGCGGGAGGCCCGCACACCATCGGGTGGGAGCCCCGCACACCATCGGGCGGGAGCCCCGCACACCATCGGGCGGGAGCTACGCACACCATCGGGTGGGAGCCCCGCACACCATCGGGCGGCAGCCCCGCACACCATCGGGCGGGAGCCCCGCACACCATCGGGACTCCTCGGTCGTGTCCCCATTTCAGACATATCAATGTCTACTGGGAGCATAGTGGGAAAGTTTTTTTAGCTCTATAGGGGGGAGCGTTGCTGGGCATCCTCGAGGCACCCAGGGGTTTGAAGCGGCATATGGTGGGGCCCGCCCCACGGCCTAGCCCCATGACCGGAGATCCCCCTCCACCGCCGGCAAGGTTCCCGGCGGTGCTCCGGCGAGTCTCCGGCGAACTTTCCGGCGAGGCTAAAAGAAGGCAACATGAGGCTAAAAGAAGGCAAAACGACCCTCCCCCACTCCGTCCCTCCCCTCCCCTCTCCCTCCATGGGGAAAATTCGATATAACTAATGTCTCGGTCGGCCGGAAAGCTTCCACGGTGGGTGGCCTTTAGGCCAAAAATCGCGATCGTCCCTCCCGATTGCCTCACAATTTGGAAAACATGGGTGAAGATAAAAGAATGACGGCTTGGTTACGGGAACAATTCCCCGAGTTGCCCCTTCGTAAAATAGCACTCCCAAGTGTAGGGAGGCTCGAACAACATCGGGCGGTCGAAGGCCCTACGGTGCGGAAGCCCCGCACACCATTGGGAGGTCCAAGGCCCTTGGGTGGGCACCATCAAGGTGCTTAGAGAAGGTGTCCCCATTTCAGACATGGCACCCACGGGGCCCTTAGAGTGCGGCAGCCAAGCACCCCATCGGTGGGATGAACGCTCCAGGGTGTGGGAGCCTCGCACACCATCCGGGTAAACCAGGCCCTTGGGTGCGGGAGCCTCGCACACCATCGGGAGGATGCCGACACTAGGGTGCGGAATCCCCGCACACCATCGGGAGGTCCTAGGCCCTTGGGTGCAGGAGCCTCGCACACCATCGGGAGGTCGTAGGCCCTTGGGTGCAGGAGCCTCGCACACCATCGGGCGGTCCTAGGCCCTTGGGTGCAGGAGCCTCGCACACCATCGGGTGACCAGGCCCTTGGGTGCTGGAGCCTCGCACATCATCGGGAGGTCCTAGGCCCTTGGGCGCGGGAGCCTCGCACACCATCGGGTGACCAGGCCCTTGGGTGCGGGAGCCTCGCACACCATCGGGAGGATGCCGACACTAGGGTGCGGAATCCCCGCACACCATCGGGAGGTCCTAGGCCCTTGGGTGCAGGAGCCTCGCACACCATCGGGAGGTCGTAGGCCCTTGGGTGCAGGAGCCTCGCACACCATCGGGAGGTCCTAGGCCCTTGGGTGCGGGAGCCTCGCACACCATCGGGAGGTCCTAGGCCCTTGGGTGCGGGAGCCTCGCACACCATCGGGTGACCAGGCCCTTGGGTGCTGGAGCCTCGCACACCATCGGGAGGATGCCGACACTATGGTGCGGGAGCCCCGCACACCATCGGGAGGTCCTAGGCCCTTGGGTGCAGGAGCCTCGCACACCATCGGGAGGTCCTAGGCCCTTGGGTGCGGGAGCCACGCACACCATCGGGTGAC
>CAUDLX010000104.1:277500-280000 GCA_958450335.1 Hibiscus tridactylites
CTCGCACACCATCGGGGTGAACCAGGCCCTTGGGTGGGGGAGCCTCGGCCACCATCGGAAAGATGCGGGCACTAGGGTGCGGGAGCCTCGGACACCATCGGGTGAACCAGGCACCTTGGGTGCGGGAGCCTCGGTCACCATCGGGAGGATGCCAGCACTACGGTGCGGGAGCCTCGGTCACCATCGGGAAGATGCGGGCACTAGTGTGCGGGAGCCTCGGACACCATCGGGTGAACCGGGCCCTTGGGTGCGGGAGCCTCGGTCACCATCGGGAGGATGCCGGCACTACGGTGGGGAAGCCTCGGACACCATCGGGTGAACCAGGCCCTTGGGTGCGGGAGCCTCGGTCACCATCGGGTGAACCGGGCCCTTGGGTGCGGGAGCCTCGGTCACCATCGGGAGGATGCCGGCACTACGGTGGGGAAGCCTCGGACACCATCGGGTGAACCAGGCCCTTGGGTGCGGGAGCCTCGGTCACCATCGGGAGGATGCCGGCACTACGGTGGGGAAGCCTCGGACACCATCGGGTGAACCAGGCCCTTGGGTGTGAGAGCCTCGGTCACCATCGGGAGGATGCGGGCACAAGGGTGCGGAAGCCTCGCACACCATCGGGGTGAACCAGGCCCTTGGGTGGGGGAGCCTCGGTCACCATCGGGAGGATGCCGGCACAAGGGTGCGGAAGCCTCGCACACCATCGGGGTGAACCAGGCCCTTGGGTGCGGGAGCCTCGGTCACCATCGGGAGGATGGCGGCACAAGGGTGCGGAAGCCTCGCACACCATCGGGGTGAACCAGGCCCTTGGGTGGGGGAGCCTCGGCCACCATCGGAAAGATGCGGGCACTAGGGTGCGGGAGCCTCGGACACCATCGGGTGAACCAGGCACCTTGGGTGCGGGAGCCTCGGTCACCATCGGGAGGATGCCAGCACTACGGTGCGGGAGCCTCGGTCACCATCGGGAAGATGCGGGCACTAGTGTGCGGGAGCCTCGGACACCATCGGGTGAACCGGGCCCTTGGGTGCGGGAGCCTCGGTCACCATCGGGAGGATGCCGGCACTACGGTGGGGAAGCCTCGGACACCATCGGGTGAACCAGGCCCTTGGGTGCGGGAGCCTCGGTCACCATCGGGAGGATGCCGGCACTACGGTGGGGAAGCCTCGGACACCATCGGGTGAACCAGGCCCTTGGGTGCGGGAGCCTCGGTCACCATCGGGAGGATGCGGGCACAAGGGTGCGGAAGCCTCGCACACCATCGGGGTGAACCAGGCCCTTGGGTGGGGGAGCCTCGGTCACCATCGGGAGGATGCCGGCACAAGGGTGCGGAAGCCTCGCACACCATCGGGGTGAACCAGGCCCTTGGGTGCGGGAGCCTCGGTCACCATCGGGAGGATGTCGGCACAAGGGTGCTGAAGCCTCGCACACCATCGGGGTGAACCAGGCCCTTGGGTGGGGGAGCCTCGGTCACCATCGGGAAGATGCGGGCACTAGGGTGCGGGAGGCCCGCACACCATCGGGTGGGAGCCCCGCACACCATCGGGCGGGAGCCCCGCACACCATCGGGCGGGAGCTACGCACACCATCGGGTGGGAGCCCCGCACACCATCGGGCGGCAGCCCCGCACACCATCGGGCGGGAGCCCCGCACACCATCGGGACTCCTCGGTCGTGTCCCCATTTCAGACATATCAATGTCTACTGGGAGCATAGTGGGAAAGTTTTTTTAGCTCTATAGGGGGGGAGCGTTGCTGGGCATCCTCGAGGCACCCAGGGGTTTGAAGCGGCATATGGTGGGGCCCGCCCCACGGCCTAGCCCCATGACCGGAGATCCCCCTCCACCGCCGGCAAGGTTCCCGGCGGTGCTCCGGCGAGTCTCCGGCGAACTTTCCGGCGAGGCTAAAAGAAGGCAACATGAGGCTAAAAGAAGGCAAAACGACCCTCCCCCACTCCGTCCCTCCCCTCCCCTCTCCCTCCATGGGGAAAATTCGATATAACTAATGTCTCGGTCGGCCGGAAAGCTTCCACGGTGGGTGGCCTTTAGGCCAAAAATCGCGATCGTCCCTCCCGATTGCCTCACAATTTGGAAAACATGGGTGAAGATAAAAGAATGACGGCTTGGTTACGGGAACAATTCCCCGAGTTGCCCCTTCGTAAAATAGCACTCCCAAGTGTAGGGAGGCTCGAACAACATCGGGCGGTCGAAGGCCCTACGGTGCGGAAGCCCCGCACACCATTGGGAGGTCCAAGGCCCTTGGGTGGGCACCATCAAGGTGCTTAGAGAAGGTGTCCCCATTTCAGACATGGCACCCACGGGGCCCTTAGAGTGCGGCAGCCAAGCACCCCATCGGTGGGATGAACGCTCCAGGGTGTGGGAGCCTCGCACACCATCCGGGTGAACCAGGCCCTTGGGTGCGGGAGCCTCGCACACCATCGGGAGGATGCCGACACTAGGGTGCGGAATCCCCGCACACCATCGGGAGGTCCTAGGCCCTTGGGTGCAGGAGCC
>CAUDLX010000104.1:290000-292500 GCA_958450335.1 Hibiscus tridactylites
CGGTCACCATCGGGAAGATGCGGGCACTAGTGTGCGGGAGCCTCGGACACCATCGGGTGAACCGGGCCCTTGGGTGCGGGAGCCTCGGTCACCATCGGGAGGATGCCGGCACTACGGTGGGGAAGCCTCGGACACCATCGGGTGAACCAGGCCCTTGGGTGCGGGAGCCTCGGTCACCATCGGGAGGATGCCGGCACTACGGTGGGGAAGCCTCGGACACCATCGGGTGAACCAGGCCCTTGGGTGCGGGAGCCTCGGTCACCATCGGGAGGATGCGGGCACAAGGGTGCGGAAGCCTCGCACACCATCGGGGTGAACCAGGCCCTTGGGTGGGGGAGCCTCGGTCACCATCGGGAGGATGCCGGCACAAGGGTGCGGAAGCCTCGCACACCATCGGGGTGAACCAGGCCCTTGGGTGCGGGAGCCTCGGTCACCATCGGGAGGATGTCGGCACAAGGGTGCTGAAGCCTCGCACACCATCGGGGTGAACCAGGCCCTTGGGTGGGGGAGCCTCGGTCACCATCGGGAAGATGCGGGCACTAGGGTGCGGGAGGCCCGCACACCATCGGGTGGGAGCCCCGCACACCATCGGGCGGGAGCCCCGCACACCATCGGGCGGGAGCTACGCACACCATCGGGTGGGAGCCCCGCACACCATCGGGCGGCAGCCCCGCACACCATCGGGCGGGAGCCCCGCACACCATCGGGACTCCTCGGTCGTGTCCCCATTTCAGACATATCAATGTCTACTGGGAGCATAGTGGGAAAGTTTTTTTAGCTCTATAGGGGGGAGCGTTGCTGGGCATCCTCGAGGCACCCAGGGGTTTGAAGCGGCATATGGTGGGGCCCGCCCCACGGCCTAGCCCCATGACCGGAGATCCCCCTCCACCGCCGGCAAGGTTCCCGGCGGTGCTCCGGCGAGTCTCCGGCGAACTTTCCGGCGAGGCTAAAAGAAGGCAACATGAGGCTAAAAGAAGGCAAAACGACCCTCCCCCACTCCGTCCCTCCCCTCCCCTCTCCCTCCATGGGGAAAATTCGATATAACTAATGTCTCGGTCGGCCGGAAAGCTTCCACGGTGGGTGGCCTTTAGGCCAAAAATCGCGATCGTCCCTCCCGATTGCCTCACAATTTGGAAAACATGGGTGAAGATAAAAGAATGACGGCTTGGTTACGGGAACAATTCCCCGAGTTGCCCCTTCGTAAAATAGCACTCCCAAGTGTAGGGAGGCTCGAACAACATCGGGCGGTCGAAGGCCCTACGGTGCGGAAGCCCCGCACACCATTGGGAGGTCCAAGGCCCTTGGGTGGGCACCATCAAGGTGCTTAGAGAAGGTGTCCCCATTTCAGACATGGCACCCACGGGGCCCTTAGAGTGCGGCAGCCAAGCACCCCATCGGTGGGATGAACGCTCCAGGGTGTGGGAGCCTCGCACACCATCCGGGTGAACCAGGCCCTTGGGTGCGGGAGCCTCGCACACCATCGGGAGGATGCCGACACTAGGGTGCGGAATCCCCGCACACCATCGGGAGGTCCTAGGCCCTTGGGTGCAGGAGCCTCGCACACCATCGGGAGGTCGTAGGCCCTTGGGTGCAGGAGCCTCGCACACCATCGGGCGGTCCTAGGCCCTTGGGTGCAGGAGCCTCGCACACCATCGGGTGACCAGGCCCTTGGGTGCTGGAGCCTCGCACATCATCGGGAGGTCCTAGGCCCTTGGGCGCGGGAGCCTCGCACACCATCGGGTGACCAGGCCCTTGGGTGCGGGAGCCTCGCACACCATCGGGAGGATGCCGACACTAGGGTGCGGAATCCCCGCACACCATCGGGAGGTCCTAGGCCCTTGGGTGCAGGAGCCTCGCACACCATCGGGAGGTCGTAGGCCCTTGGGTGCAGGAGCCTCGCACACCATCGGGAGGTCCTAGGCCCTTGGGTGCGGGAGCCTCGCACACCATCGGGAGGTCCTAGGCCCTTGGGTGCGGGAGCCTCGCACACCATCGGGTGACCAGGCCCTTGGGTGCTGGAGCCTCGCACACCATCGGGAGGATGCCGACACTATGGTGCGGGAGCCCCGCACACCATCGGGAGGTCCTAGGCCCTTGGGTGCAGGAGCCTCGCACACCATCGGGAGGTCCTAGGCCCTTGGGTGCGGGAGCCACGCACACCATCGGGTGACCAGGCCCTTGGGTGCGGGAGCCTCGCACACCATCGGGAGGATGCCGACACTATGGTGCGGAATCCCCGCACACCATCGGGAGGTCCTAGGCCCTTGGGTGCGGGAGCCTCGCACACCATCGGGTGACCAGGCCCTTGGGTGCGGGAGCCTCGCACACCATCGGGAGGTCCTAGGCCCTTGGGTGCGGGAGCCTCGCACACCATCGGGAGGATGCCGACACTAGGGTGCGGAATCCCCGCACACCATCGGGAGGTCCTAGGCCCTTGGGTGCAGGAGCCTCGCACACCATCGGGTGACCAGGCCCTTGGGTGCGGGAGCCTCGCACACCA
>CAUDLX010000104.1:312500-315000 GCA_958450335.1 Hibiscus tridactylites
GGTGCGGGAGCCTCGGTCACCATCGGGTGAACCGGGCCCTTGGGTGCGGGAGCCTCGGTCACCATCGGGAGGATGCCGGCACTACGGTGGGGAAGCCTCGGACACCATCGGGTGAACCAGGCCCTTGGGTGCGGGAGCCTCGGTCACCATCGGGAGGATGCCGGCACTACGGTGGGGAAGCCTCGGACACCATCGGGTGAACCAGGCCCTTGGGTGTGAGAGCCTCGGTCACCATCGGGAGGATGCGGGCACAAGGGTGCGGAAGCCTCGCACACCATCGGGGTGAACCAGGACCTTGGGTGGGGGAGCCTCGGTCACCATCGGGAGGATGCCGGCACAAGGGTGCGGAAGCCTCGCACACCATCGGGGTGAACCAGGCCCTTGGGTGCGGGAGCCTCGGTCACCATCGGGAGGATGGCGGCACAAGGGTGCGGAAGCCTCGCACACCATCGGGGTGAACCAGGCCCTTGGGTGGGGGAGCCTCGGCCACCATCGGAAAGATGCGGGCACTAGGGTGCGGGAGCCTCGGACACCATCGGGTGAACCAGGCACCTTGGGTGCGGGAGCCTCGGTCACCATCGGGAGGATGCCAGCACTACGGTGCGGGAGCCTCGGTCACCATCGGGAAGATGCGGGCACTAGTGTGCGGGAGCCTCGGACACCATCGGGTGAACCGGGCCCTTGGGTGCGGGAGCCTCGGTCACCATCGGGAGGATGCCGGCACTACGGTGGGGAAGCCTCGGACACCATCGGGTGAACCAGGCCCTTGGGTGCGGGAGCCTCGGTCACCATCGGGAGGATGCCGGCACTACGGTGGGGAAGCCTCGGACACCATCGGGTGAACCAGGCCCTTGGGTGCGGGAGCCTCGGTCACCATCGGGAGGATGCGGGCACAAGGGTGCGGAAGCCTCGCACACCATCGGGGTGAACCAGGCCCTTGGGTGGGGGAGCCTCGGTCACCATCGGGAGGATGCCGGCACAAGGGTGCGGAAGCCTCGCACACCATCGGGGTGAACCAGGCCCTTGGGTGCGGGAGCCTCGGTCACCATCGGGAGGATGTCGGCACAAGGGTGCTGAAGCCTCGCACACCATCGGGGTGAACCAGGCCCTTGGGTGGGGGAGCCTCGGTCACCATCGGGAAGATGCGGGCACTAGGGTGCGGGAGGCCCGCACACCATCGGGTGGGAGCCCCGCACACCATCGGGCGGGAGCCCCGCACACCATCGGGCGGGAGCTACGCACACCATCGGGTGGGAGCCCCGCACACCATCGGGCGGCAGCCCCGCACACCATCGGGCGGGAGCCCCGCACACCATCGGGACTCCTCGGTCGTGTCCCCATTTCAGACATATCAATGTCTACTGGGAGCATAGTGGGAAAGTTTTTTTAGCTCTATAGGGGGGAGCGTTGCTGGGCATCCTCGAGGCACCCAGGGGTTTGAAGCGGCATATGGTGGGGCCCGCCCCACGGCCTAGCCCCATGACCGGAGATCCCCCTCCACCGCCGGCAAGGTTCCCGGCGGTGCTCCGGCGAGTCTCCGGCGAACTTTCCGGCGAGGCTAAAAGAAGGCAACATGAGGCTAAAAGAAGGCAAAACGACCCTCCCCCACTCCGTCCCTCCCCTCCCCTCTCCCTCCATGGGGAAAATTCGATATAACTAATGTCTCGGTCGGCCGGAAAGCTTCCACGGTGGGTGGCCTTTAGGCCAAAAATCGCGATCGTCCCTCCCGATTGCCTCACAATTTGGAAAACATGGGTGAAGATAAAAGAATGACGGCTTGGTTACGGGAACAATTCCCCGAGTTGCCCCTTCGTAAAATAGCACTCCCAAGTGTAGGGAGGCTCGAACAACATCGGGCGGTCGAAGGCCCTACGGTGCGGAAGCCCCGCACACCATTGGGAGGTCCAAGGCCCTTGGGTGGGCACCATCAAGGTGCTTAGAGAAGGTGTCCCCATTTCAGACATGGCACCCACGGGGCCCTTAGAGTGCGGCAGCCAAGCACCCCATCGGTGGGATGAACGCTCCAGGGTGTGGGAGCCTCGCACACCATCCGGGTGAACCAGGCCCTTGGGTGCGGGAGCCTCGCACACCATCGGGAGGATGCCGACACTAGGGTGCGGAATCCCCGCACACCATCGGGAGGTCCTAGGCCCTTGGGTGCAGGAGCCTCGCACACCATCGGGAGGTCGTAGGCCCTTGGGTGCAGGAGCCTCGCACACCATCAGGCGGTCCTAGGCCCTTGGGTGCAGGAGCCTCGCACACCATCGGGTGACCAGGCCCTTGGGTGCTGGAGCCTCGCACATCATCGGGAGGTCCTAGGCCCTTGGGCGCGGGAGCCTCGCACACCATCGGGTGACCAGGCCCTTGGGTGCGGGAGCCTCGCACACCATCGGGAGGATGCCGACACTAGGGTGCGGAATCCCCGCACACCATCGGGAGGTCCTAGGCCCTTGGGTGCAGGAGCCTCGCACACCATCGGGAGGTCGTAGGCCCTTGGGTG
>CAUDLX010000104.1:347500-350000 GCA_958450335.1 Hibiscus tridactylites
CGGCACAAGGGTGCGGAAGCCTCGCACACCATCGGGGTGAACCAGGCCCTTGGGTGCGGGAGCCTCGGTCACCATCGGGAGGATGGCGGCACAAGGGTGCGGAAGCCTCGCACACCATCGGGGTGAACCAGGCCCTTGGGTGGGGGAGCCTCGGCCACCATCGGAAAGATGCGGGCACTAGGGTGCGGGAGCCTCGGACACCATCGGGTGAACCAGGCACCTTGGGTGCGGGAGCCTCGGTCACCATCGGGAGGATGCCAGCACTACGGTGCGGGAGCCTCGGTCACCATCGGGAAGATGCGGGCACTAGTGTGCGGGAGCCTCGGACACCATCGGGTGAACCGGGCCCTTGGGTGCGGGAGCCTCGGTCACCATCGGGAGGATGCCGGCACTACGGTGGGGAAGCCTCGGACACCATCGGGTGAACCAGGCCCTTGGGTGCGGGAGCCTCGGTCACCATCGGGAGGATGCCGGCACTACGGTGGGGAAGCCTCGGACACCATCGGGTGAACCAGGCCCTTGGGTGCGGGAGCCTCGGTCACCATCGGGAGGATGCGGGCACAAGGGTGCGGAAGCCTCGCACACCATCGGGGTGAACCAGGCCCTTGGGTGGGGGAGCCTCGGTCACCATCGGGAGGATGCCGGCACAAGGGTGCGGAAGCCTCGCACACCATCGGGGTGAACCAGGCCCTTGGGTGCGGGAGCCTCGGTCACCATCGGGAGGATGTCGGCACAAGGGTGCTGAAGCCTCGCACACCATCGGGGTGAACCAGGCCCTTGGGTGGGGGAGCCTCGGTCACCATCGGGAAGATGCGGGCACTAGGGTGCGGGAGGCCCGCACACCATCGGGTGGGAGCCCCGCACACCATCGGGCGGGAGCCCCGCACACCATCGGGCGGGAGCTACGCACACCATCGGGCGGCAGCCCCGCACACCATCGGGCGGGAGCCCCGCACACCATCGGGACTCCTCGGTCGTGTCCCCATTTCAGACATATCAATGTCTACTGGGAGCATAGTGGGAAAGTTTTTTTAGCTCTATAGGGGGGAGCGTTGCTGGGCATCCTCGAGGCACCCAGGGGTTTGAAGCGGCATATGGTGGGGCCCGCCCCACGGCCTAGCCCCATGACCGGAGATCCCCCTCCACCGCCGGCAAGGTTCCCGGCGGTGCTCCGGCGAGTCTCCGGCGAACTTTCCGGCGAGGCTAAAAGAAGGCAACATGAGGCTAAAAGAAGGCAAAACGACCCTCCCCCACTCCGTCCCTCCCCTCCCCTCTCCCTCCATGGGGAAAATTCGATATAACTAATGTCTCGGTCGGCCGGAAAGCTTCCACGGTGGGTGGCCTTTAGGCCAAAAATCGCGATCGTCCCTCCCGATTGCCTCACAATTTGGAAAACATGGGTGAAGATAAAAGAATGACGGCTTGGTTACGGGAACAATTCCCCGAGTTGCCCCTTCGTAAAATAGCACTCCCAAGTGTAGGGAGGCTCGAACAACATCGGGCGGTCGAATGCCCTACGGTGCGGAAGCCCCGCACACCATTGGGAGGTCCAAGGCCCTTGGGTGGGCACCATCAAGGTGCTTAGAGAAGGTGTCCCCATTTCAGACATGGCACCCACGGGGCCCTTAGAGTGCGGCAGCCAAGCACCCCATCGGTGGGATGAACGCTCCAGGGTGTGGGAGCCTCGCACACCATCCGGGTGAACCAGGCCCTTGGGTGCGGGAGCCTCGCACACCATCGGGAGGATGCCGACACTAGGGTGCGGAATCCCCGCACACCATCGGGAGGTCCTAGGCCCTTGGGTGCAGGAGCCTCGCACACCATCGGGAGGTCGTAGGCCCTTGGGTGCAGGAGCCTCGCACACCATCGGGCGGTCCTAGGCCCTTGGGTGCAGGAGCCTCGCACACCATCGGGTGACCAGGCCCTTGGGTGCTGGAGCCTCGCACATCATCGGGAGGTCCTAGGCCCTTGGGCGCGGGAGCCTCGCACACCATCGGGTGACCAGGCCCTTGGGTGCGGGAGCCTCGCACACCATCGGGAGGATGCCGACACTAGGGTGCGGAATCCCCGCACACCATCGGGAGGTCCTAGGCCCTTGGGTGCAGGAGCCTCGCACACCATCGGGAGGTCGTAGGCCCTTGGGTGCAGGAGCCTCGCACACCATCGGGAGGTCCTAGGCCCTTGGGTGCGGGAGCCTCGCACACCATCGGGAGGTCCTAGGCCCTTGGGTGCGGGAGCCTCGCACACCATCGGGTGACCAGGCCCTTGGGTGCTGGAGCCTCGCACACCATCGGGAGGATGCCGACACTATGGTGCGGGAGCCCCGCACACCATCGGGAGGTCCTAGGCCCTTGGGTGCAGGAGCCTCGCACACCATCGGGAGGTCCTAGGCCCTTGGGTGCGGGAGCCACGCACACCATCGGGTGACCAGGCCCTTGGGTGCGGGAGCCTCGCACACCATCGGGAGGATGCCGACACTATGGTGCGGAATCCCCGCACA
>CAUDLX010000104.1:370000-372500 GCA_958450335.1 Hibiscus tridactylites
GGGTGCGGGAGCCTCGGACACCATCGGGTGAACCAGGCACCTTGGGTGCGGGAGCCTCGGTCACCATCGGGAGGATGCCAGCACTACGGTGCGGGAGCCTCGGTCACCATCGGGAAGATGCGGGCACTAGTGTGCGGGAGCCTCGGACACCATCGGGTGAACCGGGCCCTTGGGTGCGGGAGCCTCGGTCACCATCGGGAGGATGCCGGCACTACGGTGGGGAAGCCTCGGACACCATCGGGTGAACCAGGCCCTTGGGTGCGGGAGCCTCGGTCACCATCGGGTGAACCGGGCCCTTGGGTGCGGGAGCCTCGGTCACCATCGGGAGGATGCCGGCACTACGGTGGGGAAGCCTCGGACACCATCGGGTGAACCAGGCCCTTGGGTGCGGGAGCCTCGGTCACCATCGGGAGGATGCCGGCACTACGGTGGGGAAGCCTCGGACACCATCGGGTGAACCAGGCCCTTGGGTGTGAGAGCCTCGGTCACCATCGGGAGGATGCGGGCACAAGGGTGCGGAAGCCTCGCACACCATCGGGGTGAACCAGGCCCTTGGGTGGGGGAGCCTCGGTCACCATCGGGAGGATGCCGGCACAAGGGTGCGGAAGCCTCGCACACCATCGGGGTGAACCAGGCCCTTGGGTGCGGGAGCCTCGGTCACCATCGGGAGGATGGCGGCACAAGGGTGCGGAAGCCTCGCACACCATCGGGGTGAACCAGGCCCTTGGGTGGGGGAGCCTCGGCCACCATCGGAAAGATGCGGGCACTAGGGTGCGGGAGCCTCGGACACCATCGGGTGAACCAGGCACCTTGGGTGCGGGAGCCTCGGTCACCATCGGGAGGATGCCAGCACTACGGTGCGGGAGCCTCGGTCACCATCGGGAAGATGCGGGCACTAGTGTGCGGGAGCCTCGGACACCATCGGGTGAACCGGGCCCTTGGGTGCGGGAGCCTCGGTCACCATCGGGAGGATGCCGGCACTACGGTGGGGAAGCCTCGGACACCATCGGGTGAACCAGGCCCTTGGGTGCGGGAGCCTCGGTCACCATCGGGAGGATGCCGGCACTACGGTGGGGAAGCCTCGGACACCATCGGGTGAACCAGGCCCTTGGGTGCGGGAGCCTCGGTCACCATCGGGAGGATGCGGGCACAAGGGTGCGGAAGCCTCGCACACCATCGGGGTGAACCAGGCCCTTGGGTGGGGGAGCCTCGGTCACCATCGGGAGGATGCCGGCACAAGGGTGCGGAAGCCTCGCACACCATCGGGGTGAACCAGGCCCTTGGGTGCGGGAGCCTCGGTCACCATCGGGAGGATGTCGGCACAAGGGTGCTGAAGCCTCGCACACCATCGGGGTGAACCAGGCCCTTGGGTGGGGGAGCCTCGGTCACCATCGGGAAGATGCGGGCACTAGGGTGCGGGAGGCCCGCACACCATCGGGTGGGAGCCCCGCACACCATCGGGCGGGAGCCCCGCACACCATCGGGCGGGAGCTACGCACACCATCGGGTGGGAGCCCCGCACACCATCGGGCGGCAGCCCCGCACACCATCGGGCGGGAGCCCCGCACACCATCGGGACTCCTCGGTCGTGTCCCCATTTCAGACATATCAATGTCTACTGGGAGCATAGTGGGAAAGTTTTTTTAGCTCTATAGGGGGGAGCGTTGCTGGGCATCCTCGAGGCACCCAGGGGTTTGAAGCGGCATATGGTGGGGCCCGCCCCACGGCCTAGCCCCATGACCGGAGATCCCCCTCCACCGCCGGCAAGGTTCCCGGCGGTGCTCCGGCGAGTCTCCGGCGAACTTTCCGGCGAGGCTAAAAGAAGGCAACATGAGGCTAAAAGAAGGCAAAACGACCCTCCCCCACTCCGTCCCTCCCCTCCCCTCTCCCTCCATGGGGAAAATTCGATATAACTAATGTCTCGGTCGGCCGGAAAGCTTCCACGGTGGGTGGCCTTTAGGCCAAAAATCGCGATCGTCCCTCCCGATTGCCTCACAATTTGGAAAACATGGGTGAAGATAAAAGAATGACGGCTTGGTTACGGGAACAATTCCCCGAGTTGCCCCTTCGTAAAATAGCACTCCCAAGTGTAGGGAGGCTCGAACAACATCGGGCGGTCGAAGGCCCTACGGTGCGGAAGCCCCGCACACCATTGGGAGGTCCAAGGCCCTTGGGTGGGCACCATCAAGGTGCTTAGAGAAGGTGTCCCCATTTCAGACATGGCACCCACGGGGCCCTTAGAGTGCGGCAGCCAAGCACCCCATCGGTGGGATGAACGCTCCAGGGTGTGGGAGCCTCGCACACCATCCGGGTGAACCAGGCCCTTGGGTGCGGGAGCCTCGCACACCATCGGGAGGATGCCGACACTAGGGTGCGGAATCCCCGCACACCATCGGGAGGTCCTAGGCCCTTGGGTGCAGGAGCCTCGCACACCATCGGGAGGTCGTAGGCCCTTGGGTGCAGGAGCCTCGCACACCATCGGGCGGTCCTAGGCCCTTGG
>CAUDLX010000104.1:405000-407500 GCA_958450335.1 Hibiscus tridactylites
CCGGCACTACGGTGGGGAAGCCTCGGACACCATCGGGTGAACCAGGCCCTTGGGTGCGGGAGCCTCGGTCACCATCGGGAGGATGCCGGCACTACGGTGGGGAAGCCTCGGACACCATCGGGTGAACCAGGCCCTTGGGTGTGAGAGCCTCGGTCACCATCGGGAGGATGCGGGCACAAGGGTGCGGAAGCCTCGCACACCATCGGGGTGAACCAGGCCCTTGGGTGGGGGAGCCTCGGTCACCATCGGGAGGATGCCGGCACAAGGGTGCGGAAGCCTCGCACACCATCGGGGTGAACCAGGCCCTTGGGTGCGGGAGCCTCGGTCACCATCGGGAGGATGGCGGCACAAGGGTGCGGAAGCCTCGCACACCATCGGGGTGAACCAGGCCCTTGGGTGGGGGAGCCTCGGCCACCATCGGAAAGATGCGGGCACTAGGGTGCGGGAGCCTCGGACACCATCGGGTGAACCAGGCACCTTGGGTGCGGGAGCCTCGGTCACCATCGGGAGGATGCCAGCACTACGGTGCGGGAGCCTCGGTCACCATCGGGAAGATGCGGGCACTAGTGTGCGGGAGCCTCGGACACCATCGGGTGAACCGGGCCCTTGGGTGCGGGAGCCTCGGTCACCATCGGGAGGATGCCGGCACTACGGTGGGGAAGCCTCGGACACCATCGGGTGAACCAGGCCCTTGGGTGCGGGAGCCTCGGTCACCATCGGGAGGATGCCGGCACTACGGTGGGGAAGCCTCGGACACCATCGGGTGAACCAGGCCCTTGGGTGCGGGAGCCTCGGTCACCATCGGGAGGATGCGGGCACAAGGGTGCGGAAGCCTCGCACACCATCGGGGTGAACCAGGCCCTTGGGTGGGGGAGCCTCGGTCACCATCGGGAGGATGCCGGCACAAGGGTGCGGAAGCCTCGCACACCATCGGGGTGAACCAGGCCCTTGGGTGCGGGAGCCTCGGTCACCATCGGGAGGATGTCGGCACAAGGGTGCTGAAGCCTCGCACACCATCGGGGTGAACCAGGCCCTTGGGTGGGGGAGCCTCGGTCACCATCGGGAAGATGCGGGCACTAGGGTGCGGGAGGCCCGCACACCATCGGGTGGGAGCCCCGCACACCATCGGGCGGGAGCCCCGCACACCATCGGGCGGGAGCTACGCACACCATCGGGTGGGAGCCCCGCACACCATCGGGCGGCAGCCCCGCACACCATCGGGCGGGAGCCCCGCACACCATCGGGACTCCTCGGTCGTGTCCCCATTTCAGACATATCAATGTCTACTGGGAGCATAGTGGGAAAGTTTTTTTAGCTCTATAGGGGGGAGCGTTGCTGGGCATCCTCGAGGCACCCAGGGGTTTGAAGCGGCATATGGTGGGGCCCGCCCCACGGCCTAGCCCCATGACCGGAGATCCCCCTCCACCGCCGGCAAGGTTCCCGGCGGTGCTCCGGCGAGTCTCCGGCGAACTTTCCGGCGAGGCTAAAAGAAGGCAACATGAGGCTAAAAGAAGGCAAAACGACCCTCCCCCACTCCGTCCCTCCCCTCCCCTCTCCCTCCATGGGGAAAATTCGATATAACTAATGTCTCGGTCGGCCGGAAAGCTTCCACGGTGGGTGGCCTTTAGGCCAAAAATCGCGATCGTCCCTCCCGATTGCCTCACAATTTGGAAAACATGGGTGAAGATAAAAGAATGACGGCTTGGTTACGGGAACAATTCCCCGAGTTGCCCCTTCGTAAAATAGCACTCCCAAGTGTAGGGAGGCTCGAACAACATCGGGCGGTCGAAGGCCCTACGGTGCGGAAGCCCCGCACACCATTGGGAGGTCCAAGGCCCTTGGGTGGGCACCATCAAGGTGCTTAGAGAAGGTGTCCCCATTTCAGACATGGCACCCACGGGGCCCTTAGAGTGCGGCAGCCAAGCACCCCATCGGTGGGATGAACGCTCCAGGGTGTGGGAGCCTCGCACACCATCCGGGTGAACCAGGCCCTTGGGTGCGGGAGCCTCGCACACCATCGGGAGGATGCCGACACTAGGGTGCGGAATCCCCGCACACCATCGGGAGGTCCTAGGCCCTTGGGTGCAGGAGCCTCGCACACCATCGGGAGGTCGTAGGCCCTTGGGTGCAGGAGCCTCGCACACCATCGGGCGGTCCTAGGCCCTTGGGTGCAGGAGCCTCGCACACCATCGGGTGACCAGGCCCTTGGGTGCTGGAGCCTCGCACATCATCGGGAGGTCCTAGGCCCTTGGGCGCGGGAGCCTCGCACACCATCGGGTGACCAGGCCCTTGGGTGCGGGAGCCTCGCACACCATCGGGAGGATGCCGACACTAGGGTGCGGAATCCCCGCACACCATCGGGAGGTCCTAGGCCCTTGGGTGCAGGAGCCTCGCACACCATCGGGAGGTCGTAGGCCCTTGGGTGCAGGAGCCTCGCACACCATCGGGAGGTCCTAGGCCCTTGGGTGCGGGAGCCTCGCACACCATCGGGAGGTCCTAG
>CAUDLX010000104.1:427500-430000 GCA_958450335.1 Hibiscus tridactylites
CATCGGGAGGATGCGGGCACAAGGGTGCGGAAGCCTCGCACACCATCGGGGTGAACCAGGCCCTTGGGTGGGGGAGCCTCGGTCACCATCGGGAGGATGCCGGCACAAGGGTGCGGAAGCCTCGCACACCATCGGGGTGAACCAGGCCCTTGGGTGCGGGAGCCTCGGTCACCATCGGGAGGATGGCGGCACAAGGGTGCGGAAGCCTCGCACACCATCGGGGTGAACCAGGCCCTTGGGTGGGGGAGCCTCGGCCACCATCGGAAAGATGCGGGCACTAGGGTGCGGGAGCCTCGGACACCATCGGGTGAACCAGGCACCTTGGGTGCGGGAGCCTCGGTCACCATCGGGAGGATGCCAGCACTACGGTGCGGGAGCCTCGGTCACCATCGGGAAGATGCGGGCACTAGTGTGCGGGAGCCTCGGACACCATCGGGTGAACCGGGCCCTTGGGTGCGGGAGCCTCGGTCACCATCGGGAGGATGCCGGCACTACGGTGGGGAAGCCTCGGACACCATCGGGTGAACCAGGCCCTTGGGTGCGGGAGCCTCGGTCACCATCGGGTGAACCGGGCCCTTGGGTGCGGGAGCCTCGGTCACCATCGGGAGGATGCCGGCACTACGGTGGGGAAGCCTCGGACACCATCGGGTGAACCAGGCCCTTGGGTGCGGGAGCCTCGGTCACCATCGGGAGGATGCCGGCACTACGGTGGGGAAGCCTCGGACACCATCGGGTGAACCAGGCCCTTGGGTGTGAGAGCCTCGGTCACCATCGGGAGGATGCGGGCACAAGGGTGCGGAAGCCTCGCACACCATCGGGGTGAACCAGGCCCTTGGGTGGGGGAGCCTCGGTCACCATCGGGAGGATGCCGGCACAAGGGTGCGGAAGCCTCGCACACCATCGGGGTGAACCAGGCCCTTGGGTGCGGGAGCCTCGGTCACCATCGGGAGGATGGCGGCACAAGGGTGCGGAAGCCTCGCACACCATCGGGGTGAACCAGGCCCTTGGGTGGGGGAGCCTCGGCCACCATCGGAAAGATGCGGGCACTAGGGTGCGGGAGCCTCGGACACCATCGGGTGAACCAGGCACCTTGGGTGCGGGAGCCTCGGTCACCATCGGGAGGATGCCAGCACTACGGTGCGGGAGCCTCGGTCACCATCGGGAAGATGCGGGCACTAGTGTGCGGGAGCCTCGGACACCATCGGGTGAACCGGGCCCTTGGGTGCGGGAGCCTCGGTCACCATCGGGAGGATGCCGGCACTACGGTGGGGAAGCCTCGGACACCATCGGGTGAACCAGGCCCTTGGGTGCGGGAGCCTCGGTCACCATCGGGAGGATGCCGGCACTACGGTGGGGAAGCCTCGGACACCATCGGGTGAACCAGGCCCTTGGGTGCGGGAGCCTCGGTCACCATCGGGAGGATGCGGGCACAAGGGTGCGGAAGCCTCGCACACCATCGGGGTGAACCAGGCCCTTGGGTGGGGGAGCCTCGGTCACCATCGGGAGGATGCCGGCACAAGGGTGCGGAAGCCTCGCACACCATCGGGGTGAACCAGGCCCTTGGGTGCGGGAGCCTCGGTCACCATCGGGAGGATGTCGGCACAAGGGTGCTGAAGCCTCGCACACCATCGGGGTGAACCAGGCCCTTGGGTGGGGGAGCCTCGGTCACCATCGGGAAGATGCGGGCACTAGGGTGCGGGAGGCCCGCACACCATCGGGTGGGAGCCCCGCACACCATCGGGCGGGAGCCCCGCACACCATCGGGCGGGAGCTACGCACACCATCGGGTGGGAGCCCCGCACACCATCGGGCGGCAGCCCCGCACACCATCGGGCGGGAGCCCCGCACACCATCGGGACTCCTCGGTCGTGTCCCCATTTCAGACATATCAATGTCTACTGGGAGCATAGTGGGAAAGTTTTTTTAGCTCTATAGGGGGGAGCGTTGCTGGGCATCCTCGAGGCACCCAGGGGTTTGAAGCGGCATATGGTGGGGCCCGCCCCACGGCCTAGCCCCATGACCGGAGATCCCCCTCCACCGCCGGCAAGGTTCCCGGCGGTGCTCCGGCGAGTCTCCGGCGAACTTTCCGGCGAGGCTAAAAGAAGGCAACATGAGGCTAAAAGAAGGCAAAACGACCCTCCCCCACTCCGTCCCTCCCCTCCCCTCTCCCTCCATGGGGAAAATTCGATATAACTAATGTCTCGGTCGGCCGGAAAGCTTCCACGGTGGGTGGCCTTTAGGCCAAAAATCGCGATCGTCCCTCCCGATTGCCTCACAATTTGGAAAACATGGGTGAAGATAAAAGAATGACGGCTTGGTTACGGGAACAATTCCCCGAGTTGCCCCTTCGTAAAATAGCACTCCCAAGTGTAGGGAGGCTCGAACAACATCGGGCGGTCGAAGGCCCTACGGTGCGGAAGCCCCGCACACCATTGGGAGGTCCAAGGCCCTTGGGTGGGCACCATCAAGGTGCTTAGAGAAGGTGTCCCCATTTCAGACA
>CAUDLX010000104.1:450000-452500 GCA_958450335.1 Hibiscus tridactylites
CGGGAGCCTCGGTCACCATCGGGAGGATGGCGGCACAAGGGTGCGGAAGCCTCGCACACCATCGGGGTGAACCAGGCCCTTGGGTGGGGGAGCCTCGGCCACCATCGGAAAGATGCGGGCACTAGGGTGCGGGAGCCTCGGACACCATCGGGTGAACCAGGCACCTTGGGTGCGGGAGCCTCGGTCACCATCGGGAGGATGCCAGCACTACGGTGCGGGAGCCTCGGTCACCATCGGGAAGATGCGGGCACTAGTGTGCGGGAGCCTCGGACACCATCGGGTGAACCGGGCCCTTGGGTGCGGGAGCCTCGGTCACCATCGGGAGGATGCCGGCACTACGGTGGGGAAGCCTCGGACACCATCGGGTGAACCAGGCCCTTGGGTGCGGGAGCCTCGGTCACCATCGGGAGGATGCCGGCACTACGGTGGGGAAGCCTCGGACACCATCGGGTGAACCAGGCCCTTGGGTGCGGGAGCCTCGGTCACCATCGGGAGGATGCGGGCACAAGGGTGCGGAAGCCTCGCACACCATCGGGGTGAACCAGGCCCTTGGGTGGGGGAGCCTCGGTCACCATCGGGAGGATGCCGGCACAAGGGTGCGGAAGCCTCGCACACCATCGGGGTGAACCAGGCCCTTGGGTGCGGGAGCCTCGGTCACCATCGGGAGGATGTCGGCACAAGGGTGCTGAAGCCTCGCACACCATCGGGGTGAACCAGGCCCTTGGGTGGGGGAGCCTCGGTCACCATCGGGAAGATGCGGGCACTAGGGTGCGGGAGGCCCGCACACCATCGGGTGGGAGCCCCGCACACCATCGGGCGGGAGCCCCGCACACCATCGGGCGGGAGCTACGCACACCATCGGGTGGGAGC
The DNA here is from genome assembly GCA_958450335.1 of Hibiscus tridactylites. Lineage (NCBI taxonomy): Eukaryota > Viridiplantae > Streptophyta > Magnoliopsida > Malvales > Malvaceae > Hibiscus > Hibiscus tridactylites. Next base: position 450,871 of record CAUDLX010000104.1, read on the forward strand.
CCCGCACACCATCGGGCGGCAGCCCCGCACACCATCGGGCGGGAGCCCCGCACACCATCGGGACTCCTCGGTCGTGTCCCCATTTCAGACATATCAATGTCTACTGGGAGCATAGTGGGAAAGTTTTTTTAGCTCTATAGGGGGGGAGCGTTGCTGGGCATCCTCGAGGCACCCAGGGGTTTGAAGCGGCATATGGTGCGGCCCGCCCCACGGCCTAGCCCCATGACCGGAGATCCCCCTCCACCGCCGGCAAGGTTCCCGGCGGTGCTCCGGCGAGTCTCCGGCGAACTTTCCGGCGAGGCTAAAAGAAGGCAACATGAGGCTAAAAGAAGGCAAAACGACCCTCCCCCACTCCGTCCCTCCCCTCCCCTCTCCCTCCATGGGGAAAATTCGATATAACTAATGTCTCGGTCGGCCGGAAAGCTTCCACGGTGGGTGGCCTTTAGGCCAAAAATCGCGATCGTCCCTCCCGATTGCCTCACAATTTGGAAAACATGGGTGAAGATAAAAGAATGACGGCTTGGTTACGGGAACAATTCCCCGAGTTGCCCCTTCGTAAAATAGCACTCCCAAGTGTAGGGAGGCTCGAACAACATCGGGCGGTCGAAGGCCCTACGGTGCGGAAGCCCCGCACACCATTGGGAGGTCCAAGGCCCTTGGGTGGGCACCATCAAGGTGCTTAGAGAAGGTGTCCCCATTTCAGACATGGCACCCACGGGGCCCTTAGAGTGCGGCAGCCAAGCACCCCATCGGTGGGATGAACGCTCCAGGGTGTGGGAGCCTCGCACACCATCCGGGTGAACCAGGCCCTTGGGTGCGGGAGCCTCGCACACCATCGGGAGGATGCCGACACTAGGGTGCGGAATCCCCGCACACCATCGGGAGGTCCTAGGCCCTTGGGTGCAGGAGCCTCGCACACCATCGGGAGGTCGTAGGCCCTTGGGTGCAGGAGCCTCGCACACCATCGGGCGGTCCTAGGCCCTTGGGTGCAGGAGCCTCGCACACCATCGGGTGACCAGGCCCTTGGGTGCTGGAGCCTCGCACATCATCGGGAGGTCCTAGGCCCTTGGGCGCGGGAGCCTCGCACACCATCGGGTGACCAGGCCCTTGGGTGCGGGAGCCTCGCACACCATCGGGAGGATGCCGACACTAGGGTGCGGAATCCCCGCACACCATCGGGAGGTCCTAGGCCCTTGGGTGCAGGAGCCTCGCACACCATCGGGAGGTCGTAGGCCCTTGGGTGCAGGAGCCTCGCACACCATCGGGAGGTCCTAGGCCCTTGGGTGCGGGAGCCTCGCACACCATCGGGAGGTCCTAGGCCCTTGGGTGCGGGAGCCTCGCACACCATCGGGTGACCAGGCCCTTGGGTGCTGGAGCCTCGCACACCATCGGGAGGATGCCGACACTATGGTGCGGGAGCCCCGCACACCATCGGGAGGTCCTAGGCCCTTGGGTGCAGGAGCCTCGCACACCATCGGGAGGTCCTAGGCCCTTGGGTGCGGGAGCCACGCACACCATCGGGTGACCAGGCCCTTGGGTGCGGGAGCCTCGCACACCATCGGGAGGATGCCGACACTATGGTGCGGAATCCCCGCACACCATCGGGAGGTCCTAGGCCCTTGGGTGCGGG
>CAUDLX010000104.1:482500-485000 GCA_958450335.1 Hibiscus tridactylites
CCTCGGCCACCATCGGAAAGATGCGGGCACTAGGGTGCGGGAGCCTCGTCACCATCGGGAGGATGCCAGCACTACGGTGCGGGAGCCTCGGTCACCATCGGGAAGATGCGGGCACTAGTGTGCGGGAGCCTCGGACACCATCGGGTGAACCGGGCCCTTGGGTGCGGGAGCCTCGGTCACCATCGGGAGGATGCCGGCACTACGGTGGGGAAGCCTCGGACACCATCGGGTGAACCAGGCCCTTGGGTGCGGGAGCCTCGGTCACCATCGGGAGGATGCCGGCACTACGGTGGGGAAGCCTCGGACACCATCGGGTGAACCAGGCCCTTGGGTGCGGGAGCCTCGGTCACCATCGGGAGGATGCGGGCACAAGGGTGCGGAAGCCTCGCACACCATCGGGGTGAACCAGGCCCTTGGGTGGGGGAGCCTCGGTCACCATCGGGAGGATGCCGGCACAAGGGTGCGGAAGCCTCGCACACCATCGGGGTGAACCAGGCCCTTGGGTGCGGGAGCCTCGGTCACCATCGGGAGGATGTCGGCACAAGGGTGCTGAAGCCTCGCACACCATCGGGGTGAACCAGGCCCTTGGGTGGGGGAGCCTCGGTCACCATCGGGAAGATGCGGGCACTAGGGTGCGGGAGGCCCGCACACCATCGGGTGGGAGCCCCGCACACCATCGGGCGGGAGCCCCGCACACCATCGGGCGGGAGCTACGCACACCATCGGGTGGGAGCCCCGCACACCATCGGGCGGCAGCCCCGCACACCATCGGGCGGGAGCCCCGCACACCATCGGGACTCCTCGGTCGTGTCCCCATTTCAGACATATCAATGTCTACTGGGAGCATAGTGGGAAAGTTTTTTTAGCTCTATAGGGGGGGAGCGTTGCTGGGCATCCTCGAGGCACCCAGGGGTTTGAAGCGGCATATGGTGCGGCCCGCCCCACGGCCTAGCCCCATGACCGGAGATCCCCCTCCACCGCCGGCAAGGTTCCCGGCGGTGCTCCGGCGAGTCTCCGGCGAACTTTCCGGCGAGGCTAAAAGAAGGCAACATGAGGCTAAAAGAAGGCAAAACGACCCTCCCCCACTCCGTCCCTCCCCTCCCCTCTCCCTCCATGGGGAAAATTCGATATAACTAATGTCTCGGTCGGCCGGAAAGCTTCCACGGTGGGTGGCCTTTAGGCCAAAAATCGCGATCGTCCCTCCCGATTGCCTCACAATTTGGAAAACATGGGTGAAGATAAAAGAATGACGGCTTGGTTACGGGAACAATTCCCCGAGTTGCCCCTTCGTAAAATAGCACTCCCAAGTGTAGGGAGGCTCGAACAACATCGGGCGGTCGAAGGCCCTACGGTGCGGAAGCCCCGCACACCATTGGGAGGTCCAAGGCCCTTGGGTGGGCACCATCAAGGTGCTTAGAGAAGGTGTCCCCATTTCAGACATGGCACCCACGGGGCCCTTAGAGTGCGGCAGCCAAGCACCCCATCGGTGGGATGAACGCTCCAGGGTGTGGGAGCCTCGCACACCATCCGGGTGAACCAGGCCCTTGGGTGCGGGAGCCTCGCACACCATCGGGAGGATGCCGACACTAGGGTGCGGAATCCCCGCACACCATCGGGAGGTCCTAGGCCCTTGGGTGCAGGAGCCTCGCACACCATCGGGAGGTCGTAGGCCCTTGGGTGCAGGAGCCTCGCACACCATCGGGCGGTCCTAGGCCCTTGGGTGCAGGAGCCTCGCACACCATCGGGTGACCAGGCCCTTGGGTGCTGGAGCCTCGCACATCATCGGGAGGTCCTAGGCCCTTGGGCGCGGGAGCCTCGCACACCATCGGGTGACCAGGCCCTTGGGTGCGGGAGCCTCGCACACCATCGGGAGGATGCCGACACTAGGGTGCGGAATCCCCGCACACCATCGGGAGGTCCTAGGCCCTTGGGTGCAGGAGCCTCGCACACCATCGGGAGGTCGTAGGCCCTTGGGTGCAGGAGCCTCGCACACCATCGGGAGGTCCTAGGCCCTTGGGTGCGGGAGCCTCGCACACCATCGGGAGGTCCTAGGCCCTTGGGTGCGGGAGCCTCGCACACCATCGGGAGGTCCTAGGCCCTTGGGTGCGGGAGCCTCGCACACCATCGGGAGGTCCTAGGCCCTTGGGTGCGGGAGCCTCGCACACCATCGGGTGACCAGGCCCTTGGGTGCTGGAGCCTCGCACACCATCGGGAGGATGCCGACACTATGGTGCGGGAGCCCCGCACACCATCGGGAGGTCCTAGGCCCTTGGGTGCAGGAGCCTCGCACACCATCGGGAGGTCCTAGGCCCTTGGGTGCGGGAGCCACGCACACCATCGGGTGACCAGGCCCTTGGGTGCGGGAGCCTCGCACACCATCGGGAGGATGCCGACACTATGGTGCGGAATCCCCGCACACCATCGGGAGGTCCTAGGCCCTTGGGTGCGGGAGCCTCGCACACCATCGGGTGACCAGGCCCTTGGGTGCGGGAGCCTCGCA
>CAUDLX010000104.1:525000-527500 GCA_958450335.1 Hibiscus tridactylites
TGCGGAAGCCTCGCACACCATCGGGGTGAACCAGGCCCTTGGGTGGGGGAGCCTCGGCCACCATCGGAAAGATGCGGGCACTAGGGTGCGGGAGCCTCGGACACCATCGGGTGAACCAGGCACCTTGGGTGCGGGAGCCTCGGTCACCATCGGGAGGATGCCAGCACTACGGTGCGGGAGCCTCGGTCACCATCGGGAAGATGCGGGCACTAGTGTGCGGGAGCCTCGGACACCATCGGGTGAACCGGGCCCTTGGGTGCGGGAGCCTCGGTCACCATCGGGAGGATGCCGGCACTACGGTGGGGAAGCCTCGGACACCATCGGGTGAACCAGGCCCTTGGGTGCGGGAGCCTCGGTCACCATCGGGAGGATGCCGGCACTACGGTGGGGAAGCCTCGGACACCATCGGGTGAACCAGGCCCTTGGGTGCGGGAGCCTCGGTCACCATCGGGAGGATGCGGGCACAAGGGTGCGGAAGCCTCGCACACCATCGGGGTGAACCAGGCCCTTGGGTGGGGGAGCCTCGGTCACCATCGGGAGGATGCCGGCACAAGGGTGCGGAAGCCTCGCACACCATCGGGGTGAACCAGGCCCTTGGGTGCGGGAGCCTCGGTCACCATCGGGAGGATGTCGGCACAAGGGTGCTGAAGCCTCGCACACCATCGGGGTGAACCAGGCCCTTGGGTGGGGGAGCCTCGGTCACCATCGGGAAGATGCGGGCACTAGGGTGCGGGAGGCCCGCACACCATCGGGTGGGAGCCCCGCACACCATCGGGCGGGAGCCCCGCACACCATCGGGCGGGAGCTACGCACACCATCGGGTGGGAGCCCCGCACACCATCGGGCGGCAGCCCCGCACACCATCGGGCGGGAGCCCCGCACACCATCGGGACTCCTCGGTCGTGTCCCCATTTCAGACATATCAATGTCTACTGGGAGCATAGTGGGAAAGTTTTTTTAGCTCTATAGGGGGGGAGCGTTGCTGGGCATCCTCGAGGCACCCAGGGGTTTGAAGCGGCATATGGTGCGGCCCGCCCCACGGCCTAGCCCCATGACCGGAGATCCCCCTCCACCGCCGGCAAGGTTCCCGGCGGTGCTCCGGCGAGTCTCCGGCGAACTTTCCGGCGAGGCTAAAAGAAGGCAACATGAGGCTAAAAGAAGGCAAAACGACCCTCCCCCACTCCGTCCCTCCCCTCCCCTCTCCCTCCATGGGGAAAATTCGATATAACTAATGTCTCGGTCGGCCGGAAAGCTTCCACGGTGGGTGGCCTTTAGGCCAAAAATCGCGATCGTCCCTCCCGATTGCCTCACAATTTGGAAAACATGGGTGAAGATAAAAGAATGACGGCTTGGTTACGGGAACAATTCCCCGAGTTGCCCCTTCGTAAAATAGCACTCCCAAGTGTAGGGAGGCTCGAACAACATCGGGCGGTCGAAGGCCCTACGGTGCGGAAGCCCCGCACACCATTGGGAGGTCCAAGGCCCTTGGGTGGGCACCATCAAGGTGCTTAGAGAAGGTGTCCCCATTTCAGACATGGCACCCACGGGGCCCTTAGAGTGCGGCAGCCAAGCACCCCATCGGTGGGATGAACGCTCCAGGGTGTGGGAGCCTCGCACACCATCCGGGTGAACCAGGCCCTTGGGTGCGGGAGCCTCGCACACCATCGGGAGGATGCCGACACTAGGGTGCGGAATCCCCGCACACCATCGGGAGGTCCTAGGCCCTTGGGTGCAGGAGCCTCGCACACCATCGGGAGGTCGTAGGCCCTTGGGTGCAGGAGCCTCGCACACCATCGGGCGGTCCTAGGCCCTTGGGTGCAGGAGCCTCGCACACCATCGGGTGACCAGGCCCTTGGGTGCTGGAGCCTCGCACATCATCGGGAGGTCCTAGGCCCTTGGGCGCGGGAGCCTCGCACACCATCGGGTGACCAGGCCCTTGGGTGCGGGAGCCTCGCACACCATCGGGAGGATGCCGACACTAGGGTGCGGAATCCCCGCACACCATCGGGAGGTCCTAGGCCCTTGGGTGCAGGAGCCTCGCACACCATCGGGAGGTCGTAGGCCCTTGGGTGCAGGAGCCTCGCACACCATCGGGAGGTCCTAGGCCCTTGGGTGCGGGAGCCTCGCACACCATCGGGAGGTCCTAGGCCCTTGGGTGCGGGAGCCTCGCACACCATCGGGTGACCAGGCCCTTGGGTGCTGGAGCCTCGCACACCATCGGGAGGATGCCGACACTATGGTGCGGGAGCCCCGCACACCATCGGGAGGTCCTAGGCCCTTGGGTGCAGGAGCCTCGCACACCATCGGGAGGTCCTAGGCCCTTGGGTGCGGGAGCCACGCACACCATCGGGTGACCAGGCCCTTGGGTGCGGGAGCCTCGCACACCATCGGGAGGATGCCGACACTATGGTGCGGAATCCCCGCACACCATCGGGAGGTCCTAGGCCCTTGGGTGCGGGAGCCTCGCACACCATCGGGTGACCAGGCCCTTGGGTGCGGG
>CAUDLX010000104.1:545000-547500 GCA_958450335.1 Hibiscus tridactylites
CCATCGGGTGAACCAGGCCCTTGGGTGCGGGAGCCTCGGTCACCATCGGGAGGATGCCGGCACTACGGTGGGGAAGCCTCGGACACCATCGGGTGAACCAGGCCCTTGGGTGCGGGAGCCTCGGTCACCATCGGGAGGATGCGGGCACAAGGGTGCGGAAGCCTCGCACACCATCGGGGTGAACCAGGCCCTTGGGTGGGGGAGCCTCGGTCACCATCGGGAGGATGCCGGCACAAGGGTGCGGAAGCCTCGCACACCATCGGGGTGAACCAGGCCCTTGGGTGCGGGAGCCTCGGTCACCATCGGGAGGATGTCGGCACAAGGGTGCTGAAGCCTCGCACACCATCGGGGTGAACCAGGCCCTTGGGTGGGGGAGCCTCGGTCACCATCGGGAAGATGCGGGCACAAGGGTGCGGAAGCCTCGCACACCATCGGGGTGAACCAGGCCCTTGGGTGGGGGAGCCTCGGTCACCATCGGGAGGATGCCGGCACAAGGGTGCGGAAGCCTCGCACACCATCGGGGTGAACCAGGCCCTTGGGTGCGGGAGCCTCGGTCACCATCGGGAGGATGTCGGCACAAGGGTGCTGAAGCCTCGCACACCATCGGGGTGAACCAGGCCCTTGGGTGGGGGAGCCTCGGTCACCATCGGGAAGATGCGGGCACTAGGGTGCGGGAGGCCCGCACACCATCGGGTGGGAGCCCCGCACACCATCGGGCGGGAGCCCCGCACACCATCGGGCGGGAGCTACGCACACCATCGGGTGGGAGCCCCGCACACCATCGGGCGGCAGCCCCGCACACCATCGGGCGGGAGCCCCGCACACCATCGGGACTCCTCGGTCGTGTCCCCATTTCAGACATATCAATGTCTACTGGGAGCATAGTGGGAAAGTTTTTTTAGCTCTATAGGGGGGGAGCGTTGCTGGGCATCCTCGAGGCACCCAGGGGTTTGAAGCGGCATATGGTGCGGCCCGCCCCACGGCCTAGCCCCATGACCGGAGATCCCCCTCCACCGCCGGCAAGGTTCCCGGCGGTGCTCCGGCGAGTCTCCGGCGAACTTTCCGGCGAGGCTAAAAGAAGGCAACATGAGGCTAAAAGAAGGCAAAACGACCCTCCCCCACTCCGTCCCTCCCCTCCCCTCTCCCTCCATGGGGAAAATTCGATATAACTAATGTCTCGGTCGGCCGGAAAGCTTCCACGGTGGGTGGCCTTTAGGCCAAAAATCGCGATCGTCCCTCCCGATTGCCTCACAATTTGGAAAACATGGGTGAAGATAAAAGAATGACGGCTTGGTTACGGGAACAATTCCCCGAGTTGCCCCTTCGTAAAATAGCACTCCCAAGTGTAGGGAGGCTCGAACAACATCGGGCGGTCGAAGGCCCTACGGTGCGGAAGCCCCGCACACCATTGGGAGGTCCAAGGCCCTTGGGTGGGCACCATCAAGGTGCTTAGAGAAGGTGTCCCCATTTCAGACATGGCACCCACGGGGCCCTTAGAGTGCGGCAGCCAAGCACCCCATCGGTGGGATGAACGCTCCAGGGTGTGGGAGCCTCGCACACCATCCGGGTGAACCAGGCCCTTGGGTGCGGGAGCCTCGCACACCATCGGGAGGATGCCGACACTAGGGTGCGGAATCCCCGCACACCATCGGGAGGTCCTAGGCCCTTGGGTGCAGGAGCCTCGCACACCATCGGGAGGTCGTAGGCCCTTGGGTGCAGGAGCCTCGCACACCATCGGGCGGTCCTAGGCCCTTGGGTGCAGGAGCCTCGCACACCATCGGGTGACCAGGCCCTTGGGTGCTGGAGCCTCGCACATCATCGGGAGGTCCTAGGCCCTTGGGCGCGGGAGCCTCGCACACCATCGGGTGACCAGGCCCTTGGGTGCGGGAGCCTCGCACACCATCGGGAGGATGCCGACACTAGGGTGCGGAATCCCCGCACACCATCGGGAGGTCCTAGGCCCTTGGGTGCAGGAGCCTCGCACACCATCGGGAGGTCGTAGGCCCTTGGGTGCAGGAGCCTCGCACACCATCGGGAGGTCCTAGGCCCTTGGGTGCGGGAGCCTCGCACACCATCGGGAGGTCCTAGGCCCTTGGGTGCGGGAGCCTCGCACACCATCGGGTGACCAGGCCCTTGGGTGCTGGAGCCTCGCACACCATCGGGAGGATGCCGACACTATGGTGCGGGAGCCCCGCACACCATCGGGAGGTCCTAGGCCCTTGGGTGCAGGAGCCTCGCACACCATCGGGAGGTCCTAGGCCCTTGGGTGCGGGAGCCACGCACACCATCGGGTGACCAGGCCCTTGGGTGCGGGAGCCTCGCACACCATCGGGAGGATGCCGACACTATGGTGCGGAATCCCCGCACACCATCGGGAGGTCCTAGGCCCTTGGGTGCGGGAGCCTCGCACACCATCGGGTGACCAGGCCCTTGGGTGCGGGAGCCTCGCACACCATCGGGAGGTCCTAGGCCCTTGGGTGCGGGAGCCTCGCACACCATC
>CAUDLX010000104.1:577500-580000 GCA_958450335.1 Hibiscus tridactylites
CGGGAGGATGCCGGCACTACGGTGGGGAAGCCTCGGACACCATCGGGTGAACCAGGCCCTTGGGTGCGGGAGCCTCGGTCACCATCGGGAGGATGCGGGCACAAGGGTGCGGAAGCCTCGCACACCATCGGGGTGAACCAGGCCCTTGGGTGGGGGAGCCTCGGTCACCATCGGGAGGATGCCGGCACAAGGGTGCGGAAGCCTCGCACACCATCGGGGTGAACCAGGCCCTTGGGTGCGGGAGCCTCGGTCACCATCGGGAGGATGTCGGCACAAGGGTGCTGAAGCCTCGCACACCATCGGGGTGAACCAGGCCCTTGGGTGGGGGAGCCTCGGTCACCATCGGGAAGATGCGGGCACTAGGGTGCGGGAGGCCCGCACACCATCGGGTGGGAGCCCCGCACACCATCGGGCGGGAGCCCCGCACACCATCGGGCGGGAGCTACGCACACCATCGGGTGGGAGCCCCGCACACCATCGGGCGGCAGCCCCGCACACCATCGGGCGGGAGCCCCGCACACCATCGGGACTCCTCGGTCGTGTCCCCATTTCAGACATATCAATGTCTACTGGGAGCATAGTGGGAAAGTTTTTTTAGCTCTATAGGGGGGGAGCGTTGCTGGGCATCCTCGAGGCACCCAGGGGTTTGAAGCGGCATATGGTGGGGCCCGCCCCACGGCCTAGCCCCATGACCGGAGATCCCCCTCCACCGCCGGCAAGGTTCCCGGCGGTGCTCCGGCGAGTCTCCGGCGAACTTTCCGGCGAGGCTAAAAGAAGGCAACATGAGGCTAAAAGAAGGCAAAACGACCCTCCCCCACTCCGTCCCTCCCCTCCCCTCTCCCTCCATGGGGAAAATTCGATATAACTAATGTCTCGGTCGGCCGGAAAGCTTCCACGGTGGGTGGCCTTTAGGCCAAAAATCGCGATCGTCCCTCCCGATTGCCTCACAATTTGGAAAACATGGGTGAAGATAAAAGAATGACGGCTTGGTTACGGGAACAATTCCCCGAGTTGCCCCTTCGTAAAATAGCACTCCCAAGTGTAGGGAGGCTCGAACAACATCGGGCGGTCGAAGGCCCTACGGTGCGGAAGCCCCGCACACCATTGGGAGGTCCAAGGCCCTTGGGTGGGCACCATCAAGGTGCTTAGAGAAGGTGTCCCCATTTCAGACATGGCACCCACGGGGCCCTTAGAGTGCGGCAGCCAAGCACCCCATCGGTGGGATGAACGCTCCAGGGTGTGGGAGCCTCGCACACCATCCGGGTGAACCAGGCCCTTGGGTGCGGGAGCCTCGCACACCATCGGGAGGATGCCGACACTAGGGTGCGGAATCCCCGCACACCATCGGGAGGTCCTAGGCCCTTGGGTGCAGGAGCCTCGCACACCATCGGGAGGTCGTAGGCCCTTGGGTGCAGGAGCCTCGCACACCATCGGGCGGTCCTAGGCCCTTGGGTGCAGGAGCCTCGCACACCATCGGGTGACCAGGCCCTTGGGTGCTGGAGCCTCGCACATCATCGGGAGGTCCTAGGCCCTTGGGCGCGGGAGCCTCGCACACCATCGGGTGACCAGGCCCTTGGGTGCGGGAGCCTCGCACACCATCGGGAGGATGCCGACACTAGGGTGCGGAATCCCCGCACACCATCGGGAGGTCCTAGGCCCTTGGGTGCAGGAGCCTCGCACACCATCGGGAGGTCGTAGGCCCTTGGGTGCAGGAGCCTCGCACACCATCGGGAGGTCCTAGGCCCTTGGGTGCGGGAGCCTCGCACACCATCGGGAGGTCCTAGGCCCTTGGGTGCGGGAGCCTCGCACACCATCGGGTGACCAGGCCCTTGGGTGCTGGAGCCTCGCACACCATCGGGAGGATGCCGACACTATGGTGCGGGAGCCCCGCACACCATCGGGAGGTCCTAGGCCCTTGGGTGCAGGAGCCTCGCACACCATCGGGAGGTCCTAGACCCTTGGGTGCGGGAGCCACGCACACCATCGGTGTGACCAGGCCCTTGGGTGCGGGAGCCTCGCACACCATCGGGAGGATGCCGACACTATGGTGCGGAATCCCCGCACACCATCGGGAGGTCCTAGGCCCTTGGGTGCGGGAGCCTCGCACACCATCGGGTGACCAGGCCCTTGGGTGCGGGAGCCTCGCACACCATCGGGAGGTCCTAGGCCCTTGGGTGCGGGAGCCTCGCACACCATCGGGAGGATGCCGACACTAGGGTGCGGAATCCCCGCACACCATCGGGAGGTCCTAGGCCCTTGGGTGCAGGAGCCTCGCACACCATCGGGTGACCAGGCCCTTGGGTGCGGGAGCCTCGCACACCATCGGGAGGTCCTAGGCCCTTGGGGTGCGGAATCCCCGCACACCATCGGGGTGCTGAGAGAAAGTGTCCCCATTTCAGACATGTCAATGTCTACTGGGAGCAATGCTGGAAAGTTTTTTTAGCTCTTTAGGGGGTGTGATCCGCGACCCCCCCTCGGCACCCCCCCAAGGGGGCCGGGC
>CAUDLX010000104.1:620000-622500 GCA_958450335.1 Hibiscus tridactylites
GTGGGGGAGCCTCGGCCACCATCGGAAAGATGCGGGCACTAGGGTGCGGGAGCCTCGGACACCATCGGGTGAAACCAGGCACCTTGGGTGCGGGAGCCTCGGTCACCATCGGGAGGATGCCAGCACTACGGTGCGGGAGCCTCGGTCACCATCGGGAAGATGCGGGCACTAGTGTGCGGGAGGCCTCGGACACCATCGGGTGAACCGGGCCCTTGGGTGCGGGAGCCTCGGTCACCATCGGGAGGATGCCGGCACTACGGTGGGGAAGCCTCGGACACCATCGGGTGAACCAGGCCCTTGGGTGCGGGAGCCTCGGTCACCATCGGGAGGATGCCGGCACTACGGTGGGGAAGCCTCGGACACCATCGGGTGAACCAGGCCCTTGGGTGCGGGAGCCTCGGTCACCATCGGGAGGATGCGGGCACAAGGGTGCGGAAGCCTCGCACACCATCGGGGTGAACCAGGCCCTTGGGTGGGGGAGCCTCGGTCACCATCGGGAGGATGCCGGCACAAGGGTGCGGAAGCCTCGCACACCATCGGGGTGAACCAGGCCCTTGGGTGCGGGGAGCCTCGGTCACCATCGGGAGGATGTCGGCACAAGGGTGCTGAAGCCTCGCACACCATCGGGGTGAACCAGGCCCTTGGGTGGGGAGCCTCGGTCACCATCGGGAAGATGCGGGCACTAGGGTGCGGGAGGCCCGCACACCATCGGGTGGGAGCCCCGCACACCATCGGGCGGGAGCCCCGCACACCATCGGGCGGGAGCTACGCACACCATCGGGTGGGAGCCCCGCACACATCGGGCGGCAGCCCCGCACACCATCGGGCGGGAGCCCCGCACACCATCGGGACTCCTCGGTCGTGTCCCCATTTCAGACATATCAATGTCTACTGGGAGCATAGTGGGAAAGTTTTTTTAGCTCTATAGGGGGGGAGCGTTGCTGGGCATCCTCGAGGCACCCAGGGGTTTGAAGCGGCATATGGTGGGGCCCGCCCACGGCCTAGCCCCATGACCGGAGATCCCCCTCCACCGCCGGCAAGGTTCCGGCGGTGCTCCGGCGAGTCTCCGGCGAACTTTCCGGCGAGGCTAAAAGAAGGCAACATGAGGCTAAAAGAAGGCAAAACGACCCTCCCCCACTCCGTCCCTCCCCTCCCCTCTCCCTCCATGGGGAAAATTCGATATAACTAATGTCTCGGTCGGCCGGAAAGCTTCCACGGTGGGTGGCCTTTAGGCCAAAAATCGCGATCGTCCCTCCCGATTGCCTCACAATTTGGAAAACATGGGTGAAGATAAAAGAATGACGGCTTGGTTACGGGAACAATTCCCCGAGTTGCCCCTTTCGTAAAATAGCACTCCCAAGTGTAGGGAGGCTCGAACAACATCGGGCGGTCGAAGGCCCTACGGTGCGGAAGCCCCGCACACCATTGGGAGGTCCAAGGCCCTTGGGTGGGCACATCAAGGTGCTTAGAGAAGGTGTCCCCATTTCAGACATGGCACCCACGGGGCCTTAGAGTGCGGCAGCCAAGCACCCCATCGGTGGGATGAACGCTCCAGGGTGTGGGAGCCTCGCACACCATCCGGGTGAACCAGGCCCTTGGGTGCGGGAGCCTCGCACACCATCGGGAGGATGCCGACACTAGGGTGCGGAATCCCCGCACACCATCGGGAGGTCCTAGGCCTTGGGTGCAGGAGCCTCGCACACCATCGGGAAGGTCGTAGGCCCTTGGGTGCAGGAGCCTCGCACACCATCGGGCGGTCCTAGGCCCTTGGGTGCAGGAGCCTCCGCACACCATCGGGTGACCAGGCCCTTGGGTGCTGGAGCCTCGCACATCATCGGGAGGTCCTAGGCCCTTGGGCGCGGGAGCCTCGCACACCATCGGGTGACCAGGCCCTTGGGTGCGGGAGCCTCGCACACCATCGGGAGGATGCCGACACTAGGGTGCGGAATCCCCGCACACCATCGGGAGGTCCTAGGCCCTTGGGTGCAGGAGCCTCGCCACACCATCGGGAGGTCGTAGGCCCTTGGGTGCAGGAGCCTCGCACACCATCGGGAGGTCCTAGGCCCTTGGGTGCGGGAGCCTCGCACACCATCGGGAGGTCCTAGGCCCTTGGGTGCGGGAGCCTCGCACACCATCGGGTGACCAGGCCCTTGGGTGGCTGGAGCCTCGCACACCATCGGGAGGATGCCGACACTATGGTGCGGGAGCCCCGCACACCATCGGGAGGGTCCTAGGCCCTTGGTGCAGGAGCCTCGCACACCATCGGGAGGTCCTAGGGACCCTTGGGTGCGGGAGCCACGCACACCATCGGGTGACCAGGCCCTTGGGTGCGGGAGCCTCGCACACCATCGGGAGGATGCCGACACTATGGTGCGGAATCCCCGCACACCCATCGGGAGGTCCTAGGCCCTTGGGTGCGGGAGCCTCGCACACCATCGGGTGACCAGGCCCTTGGGTTGCGGGAGCCTCGCACACCATCGGGAGGTCCTAGGCCCTTGGG
>CAUDLX010000104.1:652500-655000 GCA_958450335.1 Hibiscus tridactylites
GTGCGGGAGCCTCGGTCACCATCGGGAGGATGCGGGCACAAGGGTGCGGAAGCCTCGCACACCATCGGGGTGAACCAGGCCCTTGGGTGGGGGAGCCTCGGTCACCATCGGGAGGATGCCGGCACAAGGGTGCGGAAGCCTCGCACACCATCGGGGTGAACCAGGCCCTTGGGTGCGGGAGCCTCGGTCACCATCGGGAGGATGTCGGCACAAGGGTGCTGAAGCCTCGCACACCATCGGGGTGAACCAGGCCCTTGGGTGGGGGAGCCTCGGTCACCATCGGGAAGATGCGGGCACTAGGGTGCGGGAGGCCCGCACACCATCGGGTGGGAGCCCCGCACACCATCGGGCGGGAGCCCCGCACACCATCGGGCGGGAGCTACGCACACCATCGGGTGGGAGCCCCGCACACCATCGGGCGGCAGCCCCGCACACCATCGGGCGGGAGCCCCGCACACCATCGGGACTCCTCGGTCGTGTCCCCATTTCAGACATATCAATGTCTACTGGGAGCATAGTGGGAAAGTTTTTTTAGCTCTATAGGGGGGGAGCGTTGCTGGGCATCCTCGAGGCACCCAGGGGTTTGAAGCGGCATATGGTGGGGCCCGCCCCACGGCCTAGCCCCATGACCGGAGATCCCCCTCCACCGCCGGCAAGGTTCCCGGCGGTGCTCCGGCGAGTCTCCGGCGAACTTTCCGGCGAGGCTAAAAGAAGGCAACATGAGGCTAAAAGAAGGCAAAACGACCCTCCCCCACTCCGTCCCTCCCCTCCCCTCTCCCTCCATGGGGAAAATTCGATATAACTAATGTCTCGGTCGGCCGGAAAGCTTCCACGGTGGGTGGCCTTTAGGCCAAAAATCGCGATCGTCCCTCCCGATTGCCTCACAATTTGGAAAACATGGGTGAAGATAAAAGAATGACGGCTTGGTTACGGGAACAATTCCCCGAGTTGCCCCTTCGTAAAATAGCACTCCCAAGTGTAGGGAGGCTCGAACAACATCGGGCGGTCGAAGGCCCTACGGTGCGGAAGCCCCGCACACCATTGGGAGGTCCAAGGCCCTTGGGTGGGCACCATCAAGGTGCTTAGAGAAGGTGTCCCCATTTCAGACATGGCACCCACGGGGCCCTTAGAGTGCGGCAGCCAAGCACCCCATCGGTGGGATGAACGCTCCAGGGTGTGGGAGCCTCGCACACCATCCGGGTGAACCAGGCCCTTGGGTGCGGGAGCCTCGCACACCATCGGGAGGATGCCGACACTAGGGTGCGGAATCCCCGCACACCATCGGGAGGTCCTAGGCCCTTGGGTGCAGGAGCCTCGCACACCATCGGGAGGTCGTAGGCCCTTGGGTGCAGGAGCCTCGCACACCATCGGGCGGTCCTAGGCCCTTGGGTGCAGGAGCCTCGCACACCATCGGGTGACCAGGCCCTTGGGTGCTGGAGCCTCGCACATCATCGGGAGGTCCTAGGCCCTTGGGCGCGGGAGCCTCGCACACCATCGGGTGACCAGGCCCTTGGGTGCGGGAGCCTCGCACACCATCGGGAGGATGCCGACACTAGGGTGCGGAATCCCCGCACACCATCGGGAGGTCCTAGGCCCTTGGGTGCAGGAGCCTCGCACACCATCGGGAGGTCGTAGGCCCTTGGGTGCAGGAGCCTCGCACACCATCGGGAGGTCCTAGGCCCTTGGGTGCGGGAGCCTCGCACACCATCGGGAGGTCCTAGGCCCTTGGGTGCGGGAGCCTCGCACACCATCGGGTGACCAGGCCCTTGGGTGCTGGAGCCTCGCACACCATCGGGAGGATGCCGACACTATGGTGCGGGAGCCCCGCACACCATCGGGAGGTCCTAGGCCCTTGGGTGCAGGAGCCTCGCACACCATCGGGAGGTCCTAGACCCTTGGGTGCGGGAGCCACGCACACCATCGGGTGACCAGGCCCTTGGGTGCGGGAGCCTCGCACACCATCGGGAGGATGCCGACACTATGGTGCGGAATCCCCGCACACCATCGGGAGGTCCTAGGCCCTTGGGTGCGGGAGCCTCGCACACCATCGGGTGACCAGGCCCTTGGGTGCGGGAGCCTCGCACACCATCGGGAGGTCCTAGGCCCTTGGGTGCGGGAGCCTCGCACACCATCGGGAGGATGCCGACACTAGGGTGCGGAATCCCCGCACACCATCGGGAGGTCCTAGGCCCTTGGGTGCAGGAGCCTCGCACACCATCGGGTGACCAGGCCCTTGGGTGCGGGAGCCTCGCACACCATCGGGAGGTCCTAGGCCCTTGGGTGCGGAATCCCCGCACACCATCGGGGTGCTGAGAGAAAGTGTCCCCATTTCAGACATGTCAATGTCTACTGGGAGCAATGCTGGAAAGTTTTTTTAGCTCTTTAGGGGGTGTGATCCGCGACCCCCCTCGGCACCCCCCCAAGGGGGCCGGGCCTCAGCACCCTAGGGTGCGAGGTGGGCGCCTAGGCGTCTGCGGCTCACGCCCCATCCATCGTTCCA
>CAUDLX010000107.1:0-372079 GCA_958450335.1 Hibiscus tridactylites
AAAGGCCCATTTCGACCCGCTCGTCCGAAACCTCTACAAAAAGGACTGCAAAACAAGTTTTAATCAAATTTTAGGAGTTCATGTAATTGACTAGGAGCTTTTCAACACAATTATATTGCAAAACCTCAACTTCTATAGTTTTTACTCAGTTAAAATTCCAACGGGTCCATTGAAAGGCCCATTTAGACCTGCTCGTCCGAAACCTCTACAAAAAGGACCACAAAAAGGTTTTATTCAAATATTAGGAGTTCAAATAATTTATTAGGAGCTTTTGAACACAATTATATTGCAAAACCTCAATTTCTGTACTTTTTAATGAGTTAAAATTCCAACGGGTCCATTGAAAGGCCCATTTCGACCCGCTCGTCTAAATCCTCTAAAAAAGGACCGCAAAACAAGTTTTAATCAAATTTTAGGAGTTCATGTAATTGATAGGAGCTTTTCAACACAATTATATTGCAAAACCTCAATTTCTGTACTTTTTACTCAGTTAAAATTCCAACGGGTCCATTGAAAGGCCCATTTCGACCTGCTCGTCCGAAACCTCTACAAAAAGGACCGCAAAAAGGTTTTATTTAAATATTAGGAGTTCAAATAATTGATTAGGAGCTTTTCAACACAACTATATTGCAAATCCTCAACTTCTGTACTTTTTACTCAGTTAAAATTCCAACGCGTCCATTGAAAGGCCCATTTCGACCCGCTCGTCCGAAACCTCTACAAAAAGGACTGCAAAACAAGTTTTAATCAAATTTTAGGAGTTCATGTAATTGATTAGGAGCTTTTCAACACAATTATATTGCAAAACCTCAACTTCTATAGTTTTTACTCAGTTAAAATTCCAACAGGTCCATTGAAAGGCCCATTTAGACCTGCTCGTCCGAAACCTCTACAAAAAGGACCACAAAAAGGTTTTATTCAAATATTAGGAGTTCAAATAATTGATTAGGAGCTTTTCAACACAATTATATTGCAAAATCTCAATTTCTGTACTTTTTACTCAGTTAAAATTCCAACGGGTCCATTGAAAGGCCCATTTTCGACCTGCTCGTCCGAAAACTCTACAAAAAGGACCGCAAAAAGGTTTTATTTAAATATTAGGAGTTCAAATAATTGATTAGGAGCTTTTCAACACAACTATATTGCAAAACCTCAATTTCTGTACTTTTTACTCAGTTAAAATTCCAACGCGTCCATTGAAAGGCCCATTTCGACCCGCTCGTCCGAAACCTCTACAAAAAGGACTGCAAAACAAGTTTTAATCAAATTTAGGAGTTCATGTAATTGATTAGGAGCTTTTCAACACAATTATATTGCAAAACCTCAACTTCTATAGTTTTTACTCAGTTAAAATTCCAACGGGTCCATTGAAAGGCCCATTTAGACCTGCTCGTCCGAAACCTCTACAAAAAGGACCACAAAAAGGTTTTATTCAAATATTAGGAGTTCAAATAATTTATTAGGAGCTTTTGAACACAATTATATTGCAAAACCTCAATTTCTGTACTTTTTAATGAATTAAAATTCCAACGGGTCCATTGAAAGGCCCATTTCGACCCGCTCGTCTGAATCCTCTAAAAAAGGACCGCAAAACAAGTTTTAATCAAATTTTAGGAGTTCATGTAATTGATTAGGAGCTTTTCAACACAATTATATTGCAAAACCTCAATTTCTGTACTTTTTACTCAGTTAAAATTCCAACGGGTCCATTGAAAGGCCCATTTCGACCTGCTCGTCCGAAACCTCTACAAAAAGGACCGCAAAAAGGTTTTATTTAAATATTAGGAGTTCAAATAATTGATTAGGAGCTTTTCAACACAACTATATTGCAAAACCTCAATTTCTGTACTTTTTACTCAGTTAAAATTCCAATGCGTCCATTGAAAGGCCCATTTCGACCCGCTCGTCCGAAACCTCTACAAAAAGGACTGCAAAACAAGTTTTAATCAAATTTTAGGAGTTCATGTAATTGACTAGGAGCTTTTCAACACAATTATATTGCAAAACCTCAACTTCTATAGTTTTTACTCAGTTAAAATTCCAACGGGTCCATTGAAAGGCCCATTTAGACCTGCTCGTCCGAAACCTCTACAAAAAGGACCACAAAAAGGTTTTATTCAAATATTAGGAGTTCAAATAATTTATTAGGAGCTTTTGAACACAATTATATTGCAAAACCTCAATTTCTGTACTTTTTAATGAGTTAAAATTCCAACGGGTCCATTGAAAGGCCCATTTCGACCCGCTCGTCTAAATCCTCTAAAAAAGGACCGCAAAACAAGTTTTAATCAAATTTTAGGAGTTCATGTAATTGATAGGAGCTTTTCAACACAATTATATTGCAAAACCTCAATTTCTGTACTTTTTACTCAGTTAAAATTCCAACGGGTCCATTGAAAGGCCCATTTCGACCTGCTCGTCCGAAACCTCTACAAAAAGGACCGCAAAAAGGTTTTATTTAAATATTAGGAGTTCAAATAATTGATTAGGAGCTTTTCAACACAACTATATTGCAAAACCTCAATTTCTGTACTTTTTACTCAGTTAAAATTCCAACGCGTCCATTGAAAGGCCCATTTCGACCCGCTCGTCCGAAACCTCTACAAAAAGGACTGCAAAACAAGTTTTAATCAAATTGTAGGAGTTCATGTAATTGATTAGGAGCTTTTCAACACAATTATATTGCAAAACCTCAACTTCTATAGTTTTTACTCAGTTAAAATTCCAACGGGTCCATTGAAAGGCCCATTTAGACCTGCTCGTCCGAAACCTCTACAAAAAGGACCACAAAAAGGTTTTATTCAAATATTAGGAGTTCAAATAATTGATTAGGAGCTTTTCAACACAATTATATTGCAAAATCTCAATTTCTGTACTTTTTACTCAGTTAAAATTCCAACGGGTCCATTGAAAGGCCCATTTCGACCTGCTCGTCCGAAACCTCTACAAAAAGGACCGCAAAAAGGTTTTATTTAAATATTAGGAGTTCAAATAATTGATTAGGAGCTTTTCAACACAACTATATTGCAAAACCTCAATTTCTGTACTTTTTACTCAGTTAAAATTCCAACGGGTCCATTGAAAGGCCCATTTAGACCTGCTCGTCCGAAACCTCTACAAAAAGGACCGCAAAAATGTTTTATTCAAATATTAGGAGTTCAAATAATTGATTAGGAGCTTTTCAACACAATTATATTGCAAAACCTCAATTTCTGTACTTTTTACTCAGTTAAAATTCCAACGGATTCGTTGAAAGGCCCATTTAGACCTGCTCGTCCGAAACCTCTACAAAAAGGACCGCAAAAATGTTTTATTCAAATATTAGGAGTTCAAATAATTGATTAGGAGCTTTTCAACACAATTATATTGCAAAAACTCAATTTCTGTACATTTTACTTAGTTAAAATCCCAACGGGTCCATTGAAAGGCCCATTTAGACCTGCTCGTCCGAAACCTCTACAAAAAGGACCACAAAAAGGTTTTATTTAAATATTAGGAGTTCAAATAATTGATTAGGAGCTTTTCAACACAACTATATTGCAAAACCTCAATTTCTGTACTTTTTACTCAGTTAAAATTCCAACGGGTCCATTGAAAGGCCCATTTCGACCCGCTCGTCCGAAACCTCTACAAAAAGGACCGCAAAAAGGTTTTATTTAAATATTAGGAGTTCAAATAATTGATTAGGAGCTTTTCAACACAACTATATTGCAAAACCTCAATTTCTGTACTTTTTACTCAGTTAAAATTCCAACGGGTCCATTGAAAGGCCCATTTAGACCTGCTCGTCCGAAACCTCTACAAAAAGGACCGCAAAAGTGTTTTATTCAAATATTAGGAGTTCAAATAATTGATTAGGAGCTTTTCAACACAATTATATTGCAAAACCTCATTTTCTGTACTTTTTACTCGGTAAAAATTCCAACGGATCCATTGAAAGGCCCATTTAGACCTGCTCGTCCGAAACCTCTACAAAAAGGACCACAAAAAGGTTTTATTTAAATATTTGGAGTTCAAATAATTGATTAGGAGCTTTTCAACACAACTATATTGCAAAACCTCAATTTCTGTACTTTTTACTCAGTTAAAATTCCAACGCGTCCATTGAAAGGCCCATTTCGACCCGCTCGTCCGAAACCTCTACAAAAAGGACTGCAAAACAAGTTTTAATCAAATCTTAGGAGTTCATGTAATTGATTAGGAGCTTTTCAACACAATTATATTGCA
Source organism: Hibiscus tridactylites (assembly GCA_958450335.1). Lineage (NCBI taxonomy): Eukaryota > Viridiplantae > Streptophyta > Magnoliopsida > Malvales > Malvaceae > Hibiscus > Hibiscus tridactylites. The sequence goes on from CAUDLX010000107.1 coordinate 4,228, forward strand.
AAACCTCAACTTTTATAGTTTTTACTCAGTTAAAATTCCAACGGGTCCATTGAAAGGCCCATTTAGACCTGCTCGTCCGAAACCTCTACAAAAAGGACCGCAAAAAGGTTTTATTCAAATATTAGGAGTTCAAATAATTTATTAGGAGCTTTTGAACACAATTATATTGCAAAATCACAATTTCTGTACTTTTTAATGAGTTAAAATTCCAACGGGTCCATTGAAAGGCCCATTTCGACCCGCTCGTCTGAATCCTCTAAAAAAGGACCGCAAAACAAGTTTTAATCAAATTTTAGGAGTTCATTTAATTGATTAGGAGCTTTTCAACACAATTATATTGCAAAACCTCAATTTTCTGTACTTTTTACTCAGTTAAAATTCCAACGGGTCCATTGAAAGGCCCATTTCGACCTGCTCGTCTGAAACCTCTACAAAAAGGACCGCAAAAAGGTTTTATTTAAATATTAGGAGTTCAAATAATTGATTAGGAGCTTTTCAACACAACTATATTGCAAAACCTCAATTTCTGTACTTTTTACTCAGTTAAAATTCCAACGGGTCCATTGAAAGGCCCATTTAGACCTGCTCGTCCGAAACCTCTACAAAAAGGATCGCAAAAATGTTTTATTCAAATATTAGGAGTTCAAATAATTGATTAGGAGCTTTTCAACACAATTATATTGCAAAACCTCAATTTCTGTACTTTTTACTCAGTTAAAATTCCAACGGGTCCATTGAAAGGCCCATTTCGACCCGCTCGTCCAAAACCTCTACAAAAAGGACTGCAAAACAAGTTTTAATCAAATTTTAGGAATTCATGTAATTTATTAGGAGCTTTTGAACACAATTATATTGCAAAACCTCATTTTTTGTACATTTTACTCAGTTAAAATTCCAACGGGTCTATTAAAAGGCCCATTTAGACCTGTTCGTCCAAAACCTCAACAAAAAGGACCGCAAAAATGTTTTATTCAAATATTAGGAGTTCAAATAATTTATTAGGAGCTTTTGAACACAATTATGTTGCAAAACCTCAATTTCTGTATTTTTTACTCAGTTAAAATTCCAACAGTTGCATAGAAAGGCCCATTTCGACACGCTCATCCGAAACCTCTACAAAAAGGACTGCAAAACAAGTTTTAATCAAATTTTAGGAGTTCATGTAATTGATTAGGAGCTTTTCAACACAATTATATTGCAAAACCTCAATTTCTGTACTTTTTACTTAGTTAAAATCCCAACGGGTCCATTGAAAGGCCCATTTAGACTTGCTCGTCTGAAACCTCTACAAAGAGGACCGGAAAAATGTTTTATTCAAATATTAGGAGTTCAAATAATTGATTAGGAGCTTTTCAACACAATTATATTGCAAAACCTCAATTTCAGTATTTTTTACTCAGTTAAAATTCCAATGGGTCCATAGAAAGGCCCATTTTGACCCGTTCGTCCGAAACCTCTACAAAATGGACTGCAAAACAAGTTTTAATCAAATTTTAGGAGTTCATGTAATTGATTAGGAGCTTTTCAACACAATTATAATTCAAAACCTCAATTTCTGTACTTTTTACTCAGTTAAAATCCCAACGGGTCCATTGAAAGGCCCATTTAGACCTGCTCGTCTGAAACCTCTACAAAAAGGACCGCAAAAATGTTTTATTCAAATATTAGGAGTTCAAATAATTGATTGGGAGCTTTTCAACACAATTATATTGCAAAACCGCAATTTCTATACTTTTTACTTAGTTAAAATTCCAACGGGTCCATTGAAAGGCCCATTTCGACGCGCTCGTCCGAAACCTCTACAAAAAGGACTGCAAAACAAGTTTTAATCAAATTTTAGGAGTTCATGTAATTGATTAGGAGCTTTTCAACACAATTATATTGCAAAACCTCAATTTCTGACTTTTTACTCAGTTAAAATTCCAACGGGTCCATTGAAAGACCCATTTAGACCTGCTCGTCCGAAACCTCTACAAAAAGGACCACGAAAAGGTTTTATTTAAATATTAGGAGTTCAAATAATTGATTAGGAGCTTTTCAACACAATTATATTGCAAAACCTCAATTTATGTACTTTTTACTCAGTTAAAATTCCAACGGGTCCATAGAAAGGCCCATTTCGACTCGCTCGTCCGAAACCTCTACAAAAAGGACTGGAAAACAAGGTTTAATAAAATATTAGGAGTTCAAATAATGGATTAGGTGCTTTTCAACACAATTATATTGCAAAACCTCAATTTCTGTACTTTTTACTCAGTTAAAATTCCAACAGGTCCATTGAAAGGCCCATTTAGCCCTGCTCGTCCGAAACCTCTACAAAAAGGACCGCAAAAATATTTTATTCAAATATTAGGAGTTCAAATAATGGATTAGGAGCTTTTTCAACACAATTATATTGCAAAACCTCAATTTCTGTACTTTTTACTCAGTTAAAATTCCAACGGGTCCATTGAAAGGCCCATTTCGACCCGCTCGTCCGAAACCTCCACAAAAAGGACCGCAAAAATGTTTTAATCAAATATTAGGAGTTCAAATAATTGATTAGGAGCTTTTCAACACAATTATATTGCAAAACCTCAATTTCTGTACTTTTTACTCAGTTAAAATTCAAACGGGTCCATTGAAAGGCCCATTTCGACCCGCTCGTCCGAAACCTCTACAAAAAGGACCGCAAAACAAGTTTTAATCAAATTTTAGGAATTCATGTAATTGATTAGAAGCTTTTCAACACAATTATATTGCAAAACCTTAATTTCTATACTTTTTACTCAGTTAAAATTCCAACGGGTCCATTGAAAGGCCCATTTAGACCTGCTCGTCCGAAACCTCTACAAAAAGGACCACAAAAAGATTTTATTCAATTATTAGGAGTTCAAATAATTGATTAGGAGCTTTTCAACACAATTATATTGAAAAACCTCAATTTCTGTACTTTTTACTCAGTTAAAATTCCAACGGGTCCATAGAAAGGCCCTTTTCGACCCGCTCGTCCGAAACCTCTACAAAAAGAACTGCAAAACAAGTTTTAATCAAATATTAGGAGTTCAAATAATTTATTAGGAGCTTTTCAACACAATTATATTGCAAAACCTCAATTTCTGTACTTTTTACTCAGTTAAAATTCCAACGGGTCCATTAAAAGGCCCATTTCGACCCGCTCGTCCGAAACCTCTACAAAAAGGACTGCTAAACAAGTTTTAATCAAATTTTAGGAGTTCATGTAATTGATTAGGATCTTTTCAACACAATTATATTGCAAAACCTCAACTTCTATAGTTTTTACTCAGTTAAAATTCCAACGTGTCCATTGAAAGGCCCATTTAGACCTGCTCGTCCGAAACCTCTACAAAAAGGACCGCAAAAAGGTTTTATTCAAATATTAGGAGTTCAAATAATTTATTAGGAGCTTTTGAACACAATTATATTGCAAAACCTCAATTTCTATACTTTTTAATGAGTTAAAATTCCAACGGGTCCATTGAAAGGCCCATTTCGACCCCCTCATCTGAAACCTCTAAAAAAGGACTGCAAAACAAGTTTTAATCAAATTTTAGGAGTTTATGTAATTGATTAGGAGCTTTTCAACACAATTATATTGCAAAACCTCAATTTCTGTACTTTTTACTCAGTTAAAATTCCAACGGGTCCATTGAAAGGCCCATTTCGACCTGCTCGTCTGAAACCTCTACAAAAAGGACCGCAAAAAGGTTTTATTTAAATATTAGGAGTTCAAATAATTGATTAGGAGCTATTCAACACAACTATATTGCAAAACCTGAATTTCTGTACTTTTTACTCAGTTTAAATTCCAACGGGTCCATTGAAAGGCCCATTTAGACCTGCTCGTCTGAAACCTCTACAAAAAGGACCGCAAAAATGTTTTATTCAAATATTAGGAGTTCAAATAATTGATTAGGAGCTTTTCAACACAATTATATTGCAAAACCTCAATTTCTATACTTTTTACTCAGTTAAAATTCCAACGGGTCCATTGAAAGGCCCATTTAGACCTCCTCGTCCGAAACCTCTACAAAAAGGACCGCAAAAATGTTTTATTCAAATATTAGGAGTTCAAATAATTGATTAGGAGCTTTTCAAAATAATTATATTGCAAAACCTCAATTTCTGTACTTTTTACTCAGTAAAAATTCGAACGGGTCCATTGAAAGGCCCATTTCGACCCGCTCGTCCGAAACCTCTACAAAAAGGACTGCAAAACAAGTTTTAATAAAATTTTAGGAATTCATGTAATTGATTAGGAGCTTTTCAACACAATTATATTGCAAAACCTCAATTTCTGTACTTTTTACTCAGTTAAAATTCCAACGGGTAACGGGTACGGGTGGGATGGCTCTCAATTCTCTCTCAATTCTTTCCGGGGTTTCTAGTGAGTGTTTGCATTTTCCTTTCTTTTTTCCTTGTTTTCCGGTGGTTCTTCCCTCTCCCCTCCACGCTCTTCCCCTCTCCCTCACGGCACCCTTCCACATTCCGCCGAAAATGCAATCATTATCTTCCAGCCGAATTCAATTGGAACCATTGGAAAATGGTAAGAGAAGGCCAAGAGCCGTCCCACCCCACCCATCTTTGCTTATTTCAATTTTATTATTTCATTGTTATAATTCTTTTTTCAGACTTCTAACGCATTTTCTGCTCTTTTGTTGCGAGATGTGCTCGGTTCTTATGCAATCCGATATGGGTTTCCCCCTCGCCATCAGATCTGTAACAAACGGAAAAGGAGTCTTCTGCCTTTTAATTTTAGTTTTTTATCTATCAATCTGGCTTCTAATAAGTTTTTTAATTTCTTGTAGCAAGATCCGCTTGATGTTATTAAGAATCGATCTGAGGCTCTCTCTCGCCACCAGATCTGACTTTTATGGAAAATGGTTTCTTCCTCGGCGGAAGCACTTGCATGTCCCCGATCTTCCTCCGTCTGGTGCGGTCAGACACTCTTCTTTCCCTTTCAAATTCCCTTTATCTTGCTTTCCATCACATATATTTGTCCTTATCATGTTTTTTTTTCTTTTATGTCTCTCTGTTGCTCCGGAGAAATCCCCCCTTCTTCCCGATCGTTCCCCATGAAGGGGCCAACAGTCTGGTTTTGTTAATATCTTCTATTCCTTTAATTCCTTTTTTCTTTTTGTTAAATCAAGTGTTGTTTTTCCATATGCAAATCGGCTCTTTTTCGAACCGTTTCATCTTCTCATTTTTTATTAACCCTAATTTTTTTGTCAGGAAATCTAAACCGCCGGCAATGTTCTTGGGTTTGCTAATTTCCGATTGCCTTTTATTACCTCTTATTTATTTCTATAATTCTTTTTCATTATCCCCATCTCTAATCTTTTCTATTCTCGTTTTGTTCCTCTGTCTTCTTCTCAGGTTCCATATGAAGCCGTTTGGAAACCATATCAACGGAGACATAAAGGAGCCTCCTCTTTTCGATCCACCCTTTCATCTACCGTCCTGGGTATCAACCAAATACTGGGCAAATATATTTTCTTCTTTTCCTCTATTCTTTATTTTATTCTCCTTTTATTTTTATCTATGTTTATTAACTTACTATATATTCTTACTTATCCAGATCTGGTATCCCTTACTCTGCTTTGGATCAAGACATACTATTTTCTGGAAGCATATCACAAAGGTTTTTTCCTATTCTTCTCTCACCATTATAATCTGCTTTACACTTTTATTCCCCAGCTCGAATTATACCTATGGCTTTATCCTTTTTATCTTCTTGCATTCATCATGTACTCTTTTTAATTTAAGCATCTATTTCTTTACCCCTTCTGGTCTGTCTTGGTTATATAGCCTTATCCTGTATAACTCTCATTTTATTTTAAGCATCCTTTTCTCTATATTCTTTGCCATATTCTCTATAAGCCTCACTGCTGTTTGGTTATTAATTTTTAATCTGACTTTCGATTTATGTTCATACCCTTTTTTAAACATCTATATTTTTAATATCCATATCAATTTAGTTTATTCCATTATTATTTATTATATGCAATCATTCTATTACATATTCATTACCTCTAGCTCCTTACTCTCCTTCAATTTACATGCTCTTTTTTTCTTTATTAGTTCTCTCTATCACTACTGATCTCTATTTACCAGCCCTTCAAGGGAAAACTATTCAAGCCCACCCTATGGGATTATTTAACTTTAATCACTTCTTCTCTATAAACCAAGCTAACCCTTTGATGTATAATGTCTTACTCTAATTTTTCTGTTCGACAGTAATACTTAGAATCATCACGAAATATAGATGTTCTAATTGGTCTTATGTTTTTAGAACCATCCTCCCAATTTGGTTAAAATATGCTTCTATAAATCTCATGGTTGCTTTAATGATTCTGAACTACAAACCTTATAATGTTTTCTGTACCATTACTTTTCACATATACATTACAAACACAACTAATACATACCTAATATGTTTCTACCAAATTTTATTTTCTGTTCCAGTCTGCACACATTGCATTACTATATCTTATTATTCTAAAGCTAATCCATTTTGTCCCATATCATTTATTAATTCTGAATGGACTGCTAAATCTATTCACCTATATGTAAATACTTTTAAATCTCCTATCTTAATCTATAACTATACTCTCAAAGGTTCTCTTATATGCACCTTTACCTTTTTGCAGATCTTGAAACCAAATGACAACATTACCATGCAATTCTGTAGGTCTTTCGACTCTTCATGCTGCATTATTCATTGGCTTTGTAATTATGTAGCTGTAGATAATTTAATTTGGCCTTCCCCCATCATTTTTTTGCTCATTTGGTCTGTATTAACTTTCTATTCCCCGCTTCCTCCTCTCCCTGGGTCTGTAATTATTTTGTGTTGCTTTTCTTTTGCTTTCTTTTTCTTTATGCTTTTTATCCGGTTAATCATTACTCTTAGATGCATGCCTCTAGGATATTTCTTTGAGTTACATGCTTCTGTCTGTCTGCTTCATGTATGTAATTTTGTATGTTTTAATTTCTGCTCAACCGATTTTAAAGATTGTGACTACTTCTACACCTTATTAGGTGACCTCTCTGTAGCCCTTTCAAGGGATTTTATAACTACCCTATTCTTTAGGGGCTACCTCTCTTTTCACTACTTGCAAAATTTCAAATTATTATTCTTATCCCTCCTCATTTTTTCTAGTCAATATTTCTGGTGGAACTATATACTTAAATCAAGAGCAATTATCCCCTGGTTTTTAATAAAACCAACAAGTTATGGTTTACTTCCTATATTCCCTCCTGCAATATTTATTATTGGTTTTAATTTTCAAAAATTTCCCAGTATAACAGTCTCAAATATAGCTAATAGATACCATATCTTTCCGTTTTTATCCTGGTTCACAAGTTATTTACCTATTAATACTACTTTCAACTTCTGTTTCCTAATTAATAGGAGTTTTTCATTCATATATTATATTAATTCTTCAAGTTTTTTTAATAATCTCTAGTCCTATTTTTTCAAAAATAAACTCAAAATTCATCCACAATCTATTTCCTCCGCTTTTCCTAAACTTTATTAATTATCCTTTAATGTATTCAAATTTTCAAATCTCTCAAAATTTTTATATCATTATTACTTTCCACTTATTTTGTCAGAATATAATTATATCCAAAAAACCAGCTTTACTTCCCTTTTTTATAGACAATAAAAGCCAAACCCTGTCATTTATATTCAAATTTTCCTCCTTACGTTTTTATGTATATCTAATTTTGTATAAATTTCAATTTAGAGAAGTTTTAAATACAATCAACGGTAATTATATTTTTCCGTTTTTACTCTATTTTTTACAATCAACTATATTTCTAAAATTATTCTCATTAAACTTTGCCATTTATTCTGCAACATTAATACTATTAAGGGAAATAAATTTCGGCAGTGATATAATTTATTTCCCTTTATTTGCACCATCAAAAATTATTCTCCGCTTTAAATATACGGTTAAAAGATTCCCTATTATTACCAAAGCCTCTCTGGCCTTTCTCTTTTTAACCCTTTTTTACAGCCAATTTTTCAATCATATCTTTTTAATATTTTCATTAAACCTTCACCAAAATTTTTATAGATATTTAATATACTCTCCCTTAATAACTTCTAGGGTTTCCTCCTTTTATATGTTCTCTAGATCAATTAAGGAAAGTACCTTAGATAAATTACTTTATGATATTAATAGTTCCTTTCTTTTACAATCGTTAATTATTCCTCAAAATTCTTCTCAACCCACTTTCCATATCTCATCCCCCTCAGCTGTCTTCTTTATATACTTGCATTACAATTACACCAATCCACTACAATACCTATCTCACTCTACCTTCTCATACCCACTAAATCTCTCAATGGCTTCATCCTCTTCCATCCCCCAACTCAACTCTATCAACCTCACCAATGAAGAAGCGAAACTGCTTTACACACCTGATTTTGATTTCATCAAGGAAGATCCCAAGCTCATAGTAATTGGTCGCTTCATATCGTCCAAGGCTTTAGACATTTATGATGTTATCAACGCATTCGAAGGTATCTGGAAACCTAACGAAGTAGTATCCATCTCGGTGATACAAGATAACTTCCTCAAAATCAAGTTCAAGGAAATCAAGAATTGCTATGAGATTATCAATCGTAGGCCTTGGTTGTACAAGGATGAATGGCTAGCAGTCACCGAATATGATCTAGCCAAATCCTTAAACGACTACAGCTTCAACATCATGAGAATCTGGATCCGAATTTTCTCCCTCCCTGATTCACTCTTTGCTGATGTTGACCGATCCCATCTGGTGGGACATGCTCTAGGATTAATGGTTGGTAATGTCCTCCGGACGGATACCCGCGAAGTCGATGGGAATATAAAGGAATTCCTTCGAGTTGAAATTCTGCTCAACATCACAAGACCTGTCACCCGATTTGTGTTTATTGGCTCTGGTGAAAACAAAATTATGTGCCGTCTTCAGTATGAAAGACTCCCGACTCTCTGTCCTGGTTGTGGTATTATCAGCCACACCTTAGAAAACTGTCCTATCCGTTCTTCACTCGATCTCAACAAGTTACAGTACGGAGAATGGCTCCGCTACCTTCCACCTAGACATCGCCCAGCTGGTATTCGGGGACGTATCCGCAATGTGGAACCAAATCTGAATCCAAACCCTCTTCCTATGAATGGTAATTTTATTTTAACATTTACTCTAATATCTATTTTCATTCAAGTTAAATCCCCGATTCTTTTGTCCAAATATTTACTTTTTGTTCATTTCGTAGTGGACCCAACAAACATTCCTGCAGCCCCGATCAACCCCACTGCTCCTCCCAACGATCAGAACAACTTGGGTAAATTAAATTACATCATTCTTATCTTTTCTACAAACGACTATAAATACCTAATCTTAATCAATTTCCAATACATAGGTTCTCTAAATGAAGGCGATGCAGCCTCATTCACAGAACAAGCAACCGAGGAAGCCCAAAATGTTGACATGGCTATGGAAGAAGGCCTCAATTCTGTTAAAGATCCCCCTGCAGCTGATTTGAAGCAAAAAGCTCCTCTCGAGCCCCAACCCCTGAACACCATCTATCCCATCCCGGAAGATGGTTCTGATGATGACTGGGACACCACGGATTATTATGGTGTCCCTAGCCCTACTGCCCAGCAGATTAAAAAATTTGACTCTGAATCGAGTAAGCCTTCTAAACCCACTGATACAATATTCAATGACTTTAATCAGTGGTTACTTAAAACTTACCCCAATGATGCAGCCCCTGCACCTGCACCTGCTCCTGCACCTGCACCTGCACCTGCACCAGCCCAAACGAACCGAGGCATGAAACGCCGCTCTCCAATACAAGTATCGCTCCCGCCGAAAAAATCCAAACCGTCAGGATCCACTCCAAAAGCTGGGATGAGCAGCTCTAAAAACTCTCCGGCGGCGGCTGATTCCCAGCCCCGCCGAGCAAAATGAGGATCCTATGCTGGAACTGTCAGGGTCTTGGACAAGCCCCGACGGTTCAACATTTCCGGTCCTATGTCCAACGCACCAACCCCGATATCATTTTCTTATGCGAAACTAAAATAAATAATGCGGAATGTAACCGCTTATGTCTTTCATTAGGTATGTTAGACATTATTTCTATTTCCCCTACGGAAGGGTGTTCCGGTATTTCCTTATTTGCTGCAAACAACATTAATATAAGTTTAATTTCCTATTCGTCGCGTTACATTCATATTCAAATCACAAAGAATAACTCCACAATGTTTTTCACTGGAATGCACGGTTTTCCGGAAACTAGCCAAAAATATAAAACATGGGAGATCATAGATTCATTATACCCTTCTACTAAAAACAACCCTTGGCTTCTCGGCGGAGACTTCAATGAAATATTAACGGATTCGGAAAAACAAGGAGGTCCCCGTAGAGCTAGATCTCAAATCAAAAACTTTCGCAATTGTCTAACTCGGAACAACCTCTTTGATTGTAAGCCAACTTCGGGTTGGTTCACATGGACTAAAGTAGGACCCTTAACCCCGGTAATACATGAAAGACTAGATCGTTTTATCGCTAATTCAACATGGCAAGATCTCTACCCTTCTCATCGAATCACCACAGAATATGTTGCCAAATCTGACCATTGTTTCCTTCTTCTCGAATTAGATACTTCGGCTTCTACACCCAAAAACACAACCTTCCAAGAATTTCCGATTCGAAAGCTGATGGGCTAATAACATAGATAATATTCAAACAATCAAAAGGGCCTGGGCCGACACCCCCGGAACAGCCATAAACAAAATTGAAGTGGTAGGTACATACCTAGAAGAATGGCAAAACCAACAACGCTTTAAATCAACCGGAAGAATTAAGTTCCTCACTAAAAAAATTAATAAATTACTATACCGTCCATTAACAACCACAAATGAACAAGTTTACTTAAATTATAGAACTGAATTAAATAAACTTTTAACAGAACAAGAAATTTATTGGGCTCAAAGATCTCGCACTCTTTGGCTTTCCCAAGGGGACAAAAATACAAAGTTCTTCCATGCCCGAGCCTCTAATAGGAACAAGAAAAATTCGATCTCAGGCCTTTACGATGCCAATTCCAATTGGTGCACTTCTGAACCGGACCTTATGAATATCGCTTCTGCTTATTTCCAAAAGTTGTTCACAACATCTAACCCCCAAATCTCGAACATCATTCTTGACAAAATTCACCCTTCCATCAATTCTTCAATAAATGAAAACCTACTAAAGGCATTCACTAAAGAGGAAATTCTTCATGCTTTTAAAGATATTGACCCTAGGAAAGCTCCTGGATTCGATGGCCTACCCAGTAGCTTCTTTAGACAACACTGGGATATAGTGAGAGACGATGTTATTAATCTTTGTATTAACCTTTTAAACGGCAACACCGATATGGCCTCAGTTAACAAAACTATATTGGTACTAATTCCCGAAGTACAGGACCCAACCTCCATGAAACAACTTAGACCAATTAGCCTCTGCATTGTCCTCTATAAAATAGTTGCCAAAACAATAGTCAACAGAATGAAACAGGCTATACCTCTATGCATTAGCCCTAACCAAGCAGCCTTTGTCCAGGGACGCAACATATCAGACAACATCCTTGTTGCTCATGAAATTATTCACAATATTAACTCAGGAGCTACTAAATCCTCCCAAGGAGCTGCTCTCAAGCTAGATATGGAGAAAGCTTTCGATAGAGTAGAATGGTCATTTCTCGCAAATATTATGGAACGCATGGGCTTTGCATCCGAATGGATCGAGCTTATAATGCTTTGTATTACTACAGTCTCCTTCTCAGTTAAAATTAATAATTCGTTCTCCCCTCCCTTTCAACCTCAACGAGGTCTTCGCCAGGGAGATCCCCTATCCCCTTTCCTCTTTCTCTTCTGTACTCAAGGCCTCTCGGCTTACTTAGCTGCTGCTCAACAAACTAAAATACTTCCAGGACTAGGCACTTGTAAACATGGGCCCAAAGTCAACCACCTGCTTTTTGCCGATGATTGTATGGTATTTATTAATACTAATCGATCTGAAGCGTCCCTTCTGAAAAATGCTCTTCAAACGTATGCTAATGCATCCGGTCAAGCGGTCAATTTTGAGAAATCAACAATTTTCTATAACCCGCGTACACCATCTGCAACAAGAAATGCCATTAACAGCCTTTTACAAGTACGTGAGGTTACTAATCCTGGAGTATACCTAGGCATCCCACTCCTAATTGGGAAAAATAAAACTGAATCACTAGGATTTGTGCGTGATAAAGTACATGATCGTCTCTCTAGTTGGGACAAACATCTTCTATCCTTTAGTGGCCGATAGATATTCATCAAAGCTGTCTTACAATCTCTCCCACAATATGTTATGTCTTGCTATCTTCTACCACAAAATATCATCGACGACATGACTACTTCAATCCGTCAATACTGGTGGACTGGCAAATCCAACAAAAAAGGTTGGCATATGTTACCTTGGAATCGTATATGCTTACCTAAATCTGCTGGGGGTATGTGTTTTAAGGATTTACACGACTTTAACATTGCTCTTTTGGGCAAGCAAATCTGGAAACTCATCTGTGAACCAGATTCTTTATTAGGACAAATATACCGGTCTAAATACTTTCCTTCAGGCAACATTATGGATGCACCAAAACCCAACAGGGGCTCTTTCGCTTGGCAAGGCATATATAACGCCCTTCAGCGTCTTTTCCCAGGCTTTCTTCACCGCCCTAGCATAAACAATAATATTAGAATACACAAAGATATATGGGGAGGGTCTTCCCCGATTGAGCTTACTGGGGATTACGAAATCTCCGATGAATTTTACATTCGATGTCGTGATTTTATGATCCGTAACCAAACTGCCTGGGATACGGTTAAGGTAAACAATTATTTCAATCCAATTGATGCCGATGCCATTCTCCGTATCCCCATCATAAATGATCAACGTGACTCAATACTCTGGTCTCCCAACGACTCGGGTATTTACTCAGTCCGTTCTGGATATATTTTCTTACAACGTTCAATAACCCCACCTTCGTCACCAAATCGCTTTTGGAAGTTTTTATCCAAAATCAAAGCTTTACCCAAAGTTAAAACATTTGGTTGGCGTATGGCATCTGATGCTCTACCAGTTGGATCTAAAATGCAAGCCTTTTCCCCTAACTCGGGCCCTTGCCCTATCTGTGGTAACCACTCGGAATCGATCCTTCATGCGTTTCGTGACTGCCCTGGGGCATCTGAAGCCCTCCAAATTAGTGGTATACCTATCACTCTCTATAAGAGTATAGCTCCTACACCCTTGCAATGGTTAGAGGAAGCAGCCACTACAATTTCCCCTGATAAATTTGGTCTCTTCCTTACTGTTTTATGGAATATATGGAACAGACGTAATGACTGGGTTCACAACCACCATTTACAACCACCATGGCTAATTGCTGTTAATTCCATTAGCTTACATGATGAATTTTGTAAATCTTTAAGCTCGATTTACCCAGCTCCATCTACCTTTTCTAAACCTTCCCGAACACTTCCTCCACCTCATCATATCAAAATAAATGTAGACGGAGCCTTTAATCCATCAACTCGTGCAGCAGCCGTCGGCGTTGTTGCTCGTGATTCTGCAGGAACAGTTGTGGGTGGTCCTGCTTTCCCTCTTGGTAGCTGTCAGGACGCTATCACCAGTGAAGGGGAAAGCATCCTAGCTGGTCTCACCTTTGCCCGATCTCAAGGCTGGAATCGACTCTTGATCGAAACTGACTGCGCTTCTCTCGCGAATAGGATCAACAATCCTGCTCAGGACCTCTCTACCATGGGACCAATTATTCTTCAGATACAAGCTGCTCTTCACAACTTTGACTTTATATCTATTCCCTTTGTACGCCGTGAGGCAAATATTATAGCCCATACTTTGGCTACTTATGCGTTGAATTCTATGACTTCTATGTCATTTAATTCGGATATCCCACCTTGTATACAACAATTTGTAACAAATCATTATTGATTAATAATATTTGGGCACTCTTTTCCCCTTTTTAGGGTCCTCTAGCTTTGCTTGAAGGACAGTAGTAGGGGTTTTTAATGAGGCCTTTTCTTCAAAAAAAATTCCAACGGGTCCATTGAAAGGCCCTTTTAGACTAGCTCTGTAACCCCCTTAACCCGGCCTAGACAGTTGACCCGAATTAAGAAAGTTACACGGGGAAAACCAAAGTCAACCCGAAAGTCAACCTTGATTAACGACCCTTTTTTTCCTTTTTACTCTTGTCTAGATGCACATTAACCCTAGTTATGATCATACAAACAACATGCTCAAAGATCATAAACATCAGAGATCAAACACGGACCCAATTGAACAATTTACAACTTTAGGGACCAAATTGTAAATTCTGTAAAATAAAAGGACTTAACCCAAATTAAAGTTACCAGCTTGTAATTAGTCAGGTTTCATGCTTCTCTGTCAAATTCCAGCTCAAACGGATATCTCAAACTCATACAATTGTACAAACAAGATTCAGGACCAAAATGCAAACATTTCAAAACATTTAACCCCCTATGTCAGCCCCCAACGGTCAGACGTTCCGAAACAGGAAGAGCTTGTTTCGAAACGCGGGGCCGTTCCGCAACGCGTACCGAAACGAGGGTTGGCAGAGGGCTCTCCGTTTCGAAACGGTGCCTACCGTTTCGGACGCCTGGGCTTATTACAAGCACCCGTTCCGAAACGGTAGCCACTGTTCTGAAACGCCCTGCACAGAATGCAGCAAAAGGCTTCCCTAAACATGCAATTGATCAACCATACATGCTCCAAATGCTACCAAACTTTACCAGCATGAAATTCAACATATAAGAGACATATTTGCATCAACCATTCAGCATTATAACATCATATATGAAAAGCCCCAATTCTAAAGGCATGCTTCCTACACAAGCAAACCGTTCAAGCATATAACCTCCAAACAACATGTAAAGGCCAATTACAAAATCCAGCATTACCAACAACATTAAACAAACTTAGGGAGTTCAAAACATCTCCCAAAACATCCATAATGGTCCCCCATTGCCAAATGCCAAAAACTAAAGTGTATAAGAAAACCTTCCCATACTTTGAGCTTAACTTCCACTTGATTGCTTGCCTTCCTTGCTGCCCTCAAAGTACCTTAATGATCTGCATTATTGGTTTAAGAAAAACAAAAGAGAGCGTAAGCAAAAGCTTAGTGAGGAATTCTCATTAAAACCATTCAATAATGCATTTATAAAACACTTTATAAATCATACTTCAAAACATCATATATACATGCTCACTAGCATTCTTAAACAAGCATACATGCTTCCATATCATTACATGTCATATTGGCCACAAGTGATAAGTTCCATCTTTTAAAAACAAGATCAACATAAGACTCACACATGGACTTTTAAACACCATTGTGATCTTATAATTCTCAAGAACCACACAAGGACTTTTAACCACCTTTGTGTTCTTACAAGTTTCACCCCAAGGACTTTTAAACAGCTTGGCCCCAATGACTTTTAAACACCTTGGCCCATGGACTTTTAAACACCATGGCAAGGACCACACAGGGACTTTTAACCACCTTTGTGTCCTTAACAAGAACCATCCAAGGACTTTTAACCACCTTGTTGTTCTTAAGTAACAAGGCTCACTCAAGGACTTTTAACCATCTTAGTGACCTTAACAAGAATCAACTTTTAAACAACTTAAAAGCCTTTAATAAAACATCAATTTAGGATTGAGAACTTAGGAATTTCAGTAAAGAACTGAGAGTTTAGAGGAGAAGGACGTTCTTACCTCCAAACTTGAGTTTCTCCTCTTTTAGAACCAAAAAGCTTGAAGAATCAACTAGCAAATGGTGAGGTTTTGTTGATGAGATGATTAGCAATCAAAAGAGAGTTGAAAGGAGAGATTTAGGTGACAAAATCAGAAGAAATTCTCTGGAGAGAAAGTGTTTGGGTTGAGAGAAAATGAGAGAAAAGGAAAATTGGAAAATATGGAAAGTTAGTTACAAAATAGCCAAAATGATTTCCCTCCACTTTTCTTTTGTTTTAAAATCAGAATTAGACATTAAAATATCTTAGAAAAATCTGGAGAAACTCCCTTTGGAATAATAGCTCCTTAAAGATTCAAAGTTTCAATCCTTTCTAAAATAGTCACGCAACTTTCAAAAATTACATTTTGGTCACTAGCCAAAATGTCACCCTTCCAAACCTCATTTTGTAAAATTGATTTCACAGTTCACTTATATATATTAAAAGATGATTTTAGAACATTTTTCCATATTTTTAATGCAACCCGAACTAGGCTTTCCTGATTTCACCTTTTTAGATTCGAACAGCACTTTGACCGAACTGGTCAACGCCCAAAACTACTAAGCCCAAAACCGGGGCGTTACAACTCTCCCCCCCTTAAGAAATTTCGTCCCCGAAATTTACCTGAAGGAAAGAGATAAGGAAACTGCTTCAGCATGTCTTCCTTCCGCTCCCACGTGGCTTCCTCAACACCTCGATGCTTCCACAACACCTTTACCAACTCAATGGTCTTGCCACGAAGAACCTTGCTATCCGAATCCAGAACCTTCATCGGTTCCTCATCATAGGTCAAATCCGGATTCAATTCCACTTCCTCCACAGGCATCACATGCGAAGGATCAGATCTATACTTCCGGAGCATAGAAACATGAAACACATCATGAATCTTCTCCAACTCTTGAGGTAGCCTCAACTTGTACGCAACAGGACCCACACGCTCAACCACCTCGTATGGTCCAATGTACCTAGGGCTCAACTTACCCTTCCGGCCAAACCTCATCACCTTCTTCCAAGGCGAAACCTTCAAGAACACACGGTCACCCACCGCATACTCAACCTCCTTACGCTTCAAATCCGCGTAAGACTTTTGCCGATCAGAAGCCGCCTTCAAACGCTCACAAATGAGCTTCACCTTCTCGGTGGTTCCTTTCAACAAAGCCGGCATCGAAACCAACTTCTGACCCGTTTCAGCCCAACAAAGAGGAGTCCTACACTTCCTCCCGTACAAAGCCTCATAAGGTGCCATTTGTATACTCGCCTGATAACTATTGTTATAAGCAAACTCCACCAAAGGCAAATGCTTCTCCCAAGAGCCCTGAAACTCAATCACGCAGCACCTCAACATATCCTCCAAAATCTGAATAACACGCTCAGATTGACCATCCGACTGAGGATGATAGGATGTACTGAAATTCAACCTCGTACCCAAAGCTTGATGCAAACACTGCCAGAAACGCGATGTGAACCTCGGATCCCTATCCGACACAATCGACTTAGGCACACCGTGCAGCCGCACAATCTCAGCAATGTACAGCTCTGCCAGCTTATCCAAGGAAAACGTAGTATGCACAGGCAAGAAATGCGCACACTTCGTCTGACGATCCACAATCACCCAAACCGAATTCTTCTTCGACGGAGACAAAGGTAAACCAGATACAAAATCCATGGTAGCCCTTTCCCACTTCCATTCAGGGATTCTCAACGGTTGCAACAACCCTGAAGGAACCTGATGCTCAGCCTTAACTCGCTGACACACCAAACACTTGCTCACAAACTCCGCAACATCCTTTTTCAAGCCCACCCAATAGTACTCATCACGAAGATCACGATACATCTTGGTACTACCAGGGTGCATAGCAAAAGGACTACTATGACCTTCAGTCAGAATAGCACGCCTCAACTCAACATCATTGGGCACTACTATCCGACTACCAAAACACAACACACCATCATCGTTAAAACAGAAATCCGAAGGCCTACCCTCCGCGATATCCTGAACATGCGGTACCAAAGAATCATCCAACAACTGCTTTTCTTTGATCAGCTGAACCAATGATGGCTTCACTTGCAACTCAGCTACAAGACCACCATCACGCGAAATCCTCAAGCTAGCAAACATAGCCCTCAGCTCAACCGCTACCTTCCTGCTCAAGGCATCCGCAACAACATTAGCCTTTCCAGGATGGTACTCAATCGTCAGATCATAATCCTTGAGCAACTCCAACCAACGCCGCTGCCTAAGATTCAACTCCTTCTGAGACATCAGATACCTCAAACTCTTGTGATCCATGTACACCGTACACTTCTCACCATACAAATAATGTCTCCAGATCTTCAGAGCAAAAACCACTGCAGCCAGCTCAATATCATGCGTAGGATAATTGCGCTCATGCACCTTCAACTGCCGCGATGCATAAGCCACAACCTTACCCTCCTGCATCAGCACACATCCCAAACCAACATAGGACGCATCACTGTAGACCATAAACTCTTTCCCTGATTCAGGTTGAACCAAGATAGGAGCTTGCGTCAAAGCCACCCTAAGCTTCTCAA
The DNA here is from genome assembly GCA_958450335.1 of Hibiscus tridactylites. NCBI lineage: Eukaryota > Viridiplantae > Streptophyta > Magnoliopsida > Malvales > Malvaceae > Hibiscus > Hibiscus tridactylites. Next base: position 22,623 of record CAUDLX010000107.1, read on the forward strand.
AAGCCTGCTGTCTCGCTTCTGTCCACTCATACTTAACATCCTTCTGCAACAGCTTCGTCAAAGGTGCAGCAATCTTAGAAAACCCATCCACAAACCTCCGGTAGTATCCCGCCAAACCAAGGAAACTACGAACCTCATGAACAGACTTAGGAACTTTCCAGTTCATCACCGCCTCAATCTTCTGAGGATCAACACGAATCCCCTCAGCAGAAACTACATGCCCAAGAAACACCACCTCCTTAAGCCAGAACTCACACTTGCTCAGCTTAGCATAAAGCTGATTTTCCAACAAAGCTTGCAACACAACCCTCAAATGCTCTTCATGCTCCTCCTCAGTACGCGAGTACACGAGGATATCATCAATGAACACCACAACAAACTTGTCCAGGTATTCATGAAACACACGATTCATCATGTCCATAAAAGCAGCAGGAGCATTTGTCAAACCAAACGGCATCACAAGGAACTCATAATGCCCATACCTTGTCCTGAAAGCTGTCTTAGGCACATCCACATCCTTCACCTTCAACTGGTAATACCCTGACCTCAAGTCAATCTTAGAGAACACAGCTGCTCCCCGAAATTGATCAAAGAGATCATCAATCCTCGGCAAAGGATACCGATTCTTGATAGTCAACTTGTTCAGCTGACGGTAATCAATGCACATTCTCATAGTGCCATCCTTCTTCTTCACAAACAAGACCAGTGCTCCCCAAGGCGACACACTTGGCCGAATGAAACCACGATCAAGCAGCTCTTGCAACTGCGTCTTCAGCTCCTTCAGCTCCTTAGGTGCCATTCTATAAGGAGTAATGGACACAGGAGTTGTATTCTCATACAGCTCAATTCCAAACTCCACCTCGCGATTAGGAGGTAAACCAGGCAACTCCTCAGGAAACACTCCAGGAAACTCCTTCACAACTCTGATATCTTGCACCCGCAACTCCTTAGAGCTAGGATTCATCACAAAAGCTAGATAAGCTTCACAACCTTGCCTCAGCATCCTGCTCGCCTCCAAGGTAGACACCACATTGGCAAGAAACTTCACATTCTCACCAACCACAACAACTTCGTAATCATCCGCAAGCTTCAGCGAAACTCGCTTATTTTCACAATCCACAACAGCACGATGCTCAGCAAGCCAATCCATACCAAGATTACATCAAAACCATAGAAAGGTAGCTCTATAAGGTCAACATGAAAAACATGGTCCTGAACAACCAAAGGACACCTCCTATACAACTTTCGAGTCACAACAGTCTCACCAAAAAAACTAGTGACACGAACACCAACATCCAAAAACTCAACAGGCAAACCAAGCAATTCAGCATGCTCACGCAAAATATATGAATGCGTAGATCCAGAATCTATCAAGGAAAGTAATGACAAGGATTGCAAAGTAAAGGTACCTGCAATCACATCCGCATCATTCCTCCCCTCGCGCTGAGCATACACCCTAGCTTGACCTCCACCTTCAGGCTGAATAGCCACAACATGGGCCACTCCTCGACCACCTTCCTCTCTCCGCTGGAAATTACCACGGCCGCGCCCACGACCTCTCTGCGGAGCAGCAACAACAGGAGCACGCACTTGGCCACCAGCCAACATAGGACAATCTCGCCTCAAGTGATCCGCAGATCCACAATTCCAGCATCCATTACCAACTGCCGCAACAACAGGAGCTTGCACCTCTCTCACTGCACGAGGACAGTCACGCTTCATGTGACCACGTGAACCACATATCCAACAAGCACTCGGATCAGCTCTAGCATTGCCTCCTCTAGCAGATGCACCACCACCTCTCTTGGCTGAGGACTGATACTTCTGATCACGTCCCCTCTTGTTCCGTCCACCACCGGAACTATATTCAGCTGCTCGCTTTCCAGCACTTGAACCAGCACTCTTAACAGATAAACCCAAGTTCATCTCAATGTCCTTAGCTCGGCCCACCAGCACATCAAAATCATCATACTCAGTGGCCAGCACATACATTTTCACCTCCGTCACTAAACCATAACGGAACCTTTCGCACCTCTCCCGCTCATCAGGTACCAGCTTAGGTGCATACTGACTGAGTCTAACAAACTGAACTTCATACTCAGCCACAGTCATGCTCCCCTGGGTAAGAGACATGAACTCACGCTTCTTTTCATCAAGATATCTCACACCAAGATACCTCCTCTTGAACACATTCTGAAAGAATGTCCAAGTTATGTCAGCTTCAGCCATTCCAGCTATAGTGGTCGTCCACCATGTATAAGCATCATCCTGTAGTAAAGATACTACACAACCCAGCTTTTGCACATCAGTGCAACTCATCTGACCCAAAATCCTCTTGGTACTCTCTAACCAAGCTTCAGATCCCTCAGCAGACATACCCCTGAACTCAGTCCCACCAAGACTACGCAAACGCTCCAAAGGTAGTCTAACTCCAGCATCTCCCTGATGCCCAGCTCCTTGAGCTCCAGCTACTGCCGCTCGAAAAGCACCCGCAATAGCTTGTACCAACATAGACATGTCAGGCATAGCTTGCCCCTGACCAACCTCAGGACCAGCAGCTCCAGCACCAGCTGCAGCTTCAGCTCTTTCTCCCTCAGCACCACCACCACCAGGTGGAGGAGGAGGTAACACCGCACTACCCGCATTTTCTTCATTCTCATTCTCATTCGGAGCCGTAGCTCGCACATTACTTCTCAACTCTCTACATGGTGCCATACTTTTACCATGCAATCACAATACAAATAAAACAAAGTCAGGCCCAACAAGGTAAGCAATCCAAGTACTCAAGCTCAATTTCATTCAAAATCAACATCATTTCATTAGCTTTGATTTGGCGATGGGTACCCACAACATGCTTCATCACAGCATACAACTCATTTGCATCACAATCACAAGCCGCAAAACATGCTTTCAATCAATCAAGCATACATAGCATATATACTTCAATCATGCACACATTCATTCCCAATTACTCGAGAACTCAGCTCTGATACCACCAAATGTAACCCCCTTAACCCGGCCTAGACGGTTGACCCGAATTAAGAAAGTTACAAGGGGAAAACCAAAGTCAACCTGAAAGTCAACCTTGATTAACGACCCTTTTTTTTTCTTTTTACTCTTGTCTAGATGCACATTAACCCTAGTTATGATCATACAAACAACATGCTCAAAGATCATAAACATCAGAGATCAAACATGGACCCAATTGAACAATTTACAACTTTAGGGACCAAATTGTAAATTCTGTAAAATAAAAGGACTTAACCCAAATTAAAGTTACCAGCTTGTAATTAGTTAGGTTTCATGCTTCTCTGTCAAATTCCAGCTCAAACGGATATCTCAAACTCATACAATTGCACAAACAAGATTCAGGACCAAAATGCAAACATTTCAAAACATTTAACCGCCTATGTCAGCCCCCAACGGTCAGACGTTCCGAAACAGGAAGAGCCTGTTTCGAAACGCGGGGCCGTTCCGCAACGCGTACCGAAACGAGGGTTGGCAGAGGGCTCTCCGTTTCGAAACGGTGCCTACCGTTTCGGACGCCTGGGCTTATTACAGGCACCCGTTCCGGAACGGTAGCCACTGTTCCGAAACGCCCTGCACAGAATGCAGCAAAAGGCTTCCCTAAACATGTAATTGATCAACCATACATGCTCCAAATGCTACCAAACTTTACCAGCATGAAATTCAACATATAAGAGACATATTTGCATCAACCATTCAGCATTATAACATCATATATGAAAAGCCCCAATTCTAAAGGCATGCTTCCTACACAAGCAAACCGTTCAAGCATATAACCTCCAAACAACATGTAAAGGCCAATTACAAAATCCAGCATTACCAACAACATTAAACAAACTTAGGGAGTTCAAAACATCTCCCAAAACATCCATAATGGTCCCCCATTGCCAAATGCCAAAAACTAAAGTGTATAAGAAAACCTTCCCATACTTTGAGCTTAACTTCCACTTGATTGCTTGCCTTCCTTGCTGCCCTCAAAGTACCTTAATGATCTGCATTATTGGTTTAAGAAAAACAAAAGAGAGCGTAAGCAAAAGCTTAGTGAGGAATGCTCATTAAAACCATTCAATAATGCATTTATAAAACACTTTATAAATCATACTTCAAAACATCATATATACATGCTCACTAGCATTCTTAAACAAGCATACATGCTTCCATATCATTACATGTCATATTGGCCACAAGTGATAAGTTCCATCTTTTAAAAACAAGATCAACATAAGCTCACACATGGACTTTTAAACACCATTGTGATCTTATAATTCTCAAGAACCACACAAGGACTTTTAACCACCTTTGTGTTCTTACAAGTTTCACCCCAAGGACTTTTAAACAGCTTGGCCCCAATGACTTTTAAACACCTTGGCCCATGGACTTTTAAACACCATGGCAAGGACCACACAATGACTTTTAACCACCTTTGTGTCCTTAACAAGAACCATCCAAGGACTTTTAACCACCTTGATGTTCTTAAGTAACAAGGCTCACTCAAGGACTTTTAACCACCTTAGTGACCTTAACAAGAATCATCATGGACTTTTAACCACCATGAAGTTCTTCGAATCCACAAGGCTCACTCAAGGACTTTTAACCACCTTAGTGACCTTAACCTTTTTCAAAACATCACTTGCCAATATACATCATTATTATCAAATAATCCACTGTTTTAAAGCATTTAATCAAGCCATATACATCATGCATTTATAAGCATCAAACCACATTTTAACAATGCTCAAAAACAAGGAACTCTTACCTTGAGCTTCCTTCAACATATGGCTTACAAAATCAGCAATAACCATGCTAAATCATGCTTTCAAAACAGAATTTAAAACATGCAACAAACCACATTGCATAACAATCAAACCATGGCCACCACTAGAGAGTTTTTCCGAAAACTTACACTTGAGCTTAGCAAAGTTGTTTAGACTTAAACTAAGCTCCCAAGACATTGGTTTCAAAGCCGAAAACCCAATTTCACTCACCGATTCCACTTCGCCTCTTGTCGAAGCACAAATCAAGCTTCCGGATCACCTTCTCTTGGATCCAAAGATGCCTCCCCTATTTTAAACACATTAAAGCAGAGGATTAATGCATCATCATGCATTAATAGCTTCAATGAAAGCACCTAAACTCGCTGCTCTCATCCACACTCCATTTTCGGCCACCAAACACAACCGAAAATGCATCCAAACCACTCCTCAACAAAGCCCAGCCATAAACCATCAAAACTAAACATCCTTTAACAACATTCAACATCTAAAAAGAACCTATTAACCTCCTTATACCTCCAGCAACAACAGATCCACAAGATCACCTAAAAAACAACCAAGAATCACAAGCTAAACTTAGGAAATTCAACCTATCCGGGATTGCATTAATCAAAACTCAATTCCTTATCAAATTAACATTCATTAATCATCAAAAACACATCTCAAATCACAGCTTTAACAGATCAAACGAAAATCTATCAAAAATCACCAAATCTTGCATTTTAAGCCAAGATCCACTTCACAACTTAAAAGCCTTTAATAAAACCTCAATTTAGGATTGAGAACTTAGGAATTTCAGTAAAGAACTGAGAGTTTAGAGGAGAAGGACGTTCTTACCTCCAAACTTGAGTTTCTCCTCTTTTAGAACCAAAAAGCTTGAAGAATCAACTAGCAAATGGTGAGGTTTTGTTGATGAGATGATAAGCAATCAAAAGAGAGTTGAAAGGAGAGATTTAGGTGACAAAATCAGAAGAAATTCTCTGGAGAGAAAGTGTTTGGGTTGAGAGAAAATGAGAGAAAAGGAAAATTGGAAAATATGGAAAGTTAGTTACAAAATAGCCAAAATGATTTCCCTCCACTTTTCTTTTGTTTTAAAATCAGAATTAGACATTAAAATATCTTAGAAAAATCTGGAGAAACTCCCTTTGGAATAATAGCTCCTTAAAGATTCAAAGTTTCAATCCTTTCTAAAACAGTCACGCAACTTTCAAAAATTACATTTTGGTCACTAGCCAAAATGTCACCCTTCCAAACCTCATTTTGTAAAATTGATTTCACAGTTCACTTATATATATTAAAAGATGATTTTAGAACATTTTTCCATATTTTTAATGCAACCCGAACTAGGCTTTCCTGATTTCACCTTTTTAGATTCGAACAGCACTTTGACCGAACCGGTCAACGCCCAAAACTACTAAGCCCAAAACCGGGGCGTTACAAGCTCGTCCGAAACATCTACAAAAAGGACCGCAAAAATGTTTTATTCAAATATTAGGAGTTCAAATAATTTATTAGGAGCTTTTGAACACAATTATATTGCAAAACCTCAATTTCTGTATTTTTTACTCAGTTAAAATTCCAACGGGTCCATTGAAAGGCCCATTTCGACCCGCTCGTCCGAAACCTCTACAAAAAGGACTACAAAACAAGTTTTAATCAAATATTAGGAGTTCAAATAATTGATTAGGAGCTTTTCAACACAATTATATTACAAAACCGCAATTTCTTTATTTTTTACTCAGTTAAAATTCCAACGGGTCCATTAAAAGGCCCATTTCGACGCGCTCGTCCGAAACCTCTACAAAAAGGACTAGAAAACAAGTTTTAATCAAAATTGAGGAGTTCATGTAATTGATTAGGAGCTTTTCAACACAATTATATTGCAAAACCTCAATTTCTGAATTTTTACTCAGTTAAAATTCCAACGAGTCCATTGAAAGGCCCATTTAGACCTGCTCGTCCGAAACCTCTACAAAAAGGACCGCAAAAATGTTTTATTGAAATATTAGGAGTTCAAATAATTGATTAGGATCTTTTCAACACAATAATATTGCAAAACCTCAATTTCTATACTTATTACTCAGTTAAAATTTCAACGGGTCCATTGAAAGGCCCATTTAGACCTGCTCGTCTGAAACCTCTACAAAAAGGACCGCAAAAATGTTTTATTCAAATATTAGGAGTTCAAATAATTGATTAGGAGCTTTTCAACACAATTATATTGCAAAACCTCAATTTCTGTACTTTTTACTCAGTTAAAATTCCAACGGGTCCATTGAAAGGCCCATTTCGACCCGCTCGTCCGAAACCTCAACAAAAAGGACTGCAAAACAAGTTTTAATCAAATATTAGGAGTTCAAATAATTGATTAGGAGCTTTTCAACACAATTATATTGCAAAACGTCAGTTTCTTTACTTTTTACTCAGTTAAAATTCCAACGGGTCCATTGAAAGGCCCATTTCGACGCGCTCGTCCGAAACCTCTACAAAAAGAACTGGAAAACAAGTTTTAATCAAAATTGAGGAGTTCATGTAATTGATTAGGAGCTTTTCAACACAATTATATTGCAAAACCTCAATTTCTGAATTTTTACTCAGTTAAAATTCCAACGGGTCCATGGAAAGGCCCATTTAGACCTGCTCGTCCGAAACCTCTACAAAAAGGACCGCAAAAATGTTTTATTGAAATATTAGGAGTTAAAATAATTGATTAGGATCTTTTCAACACAATTATATTGCAAAACCTCAATTTCTATAATTTTTACTCAGTTAAAATTTCAACGGGTCCATTGAAAGGCCCATTTAGACCTGCTCGTCTGAAACCTCTACAAAAAGGACCGCAAAAATGTTTTATTCAAATATTAGGAGTTCAAATAATTGATTAGGAGCTTTTCAACACAATTATATTGCAAAACCTCAATTTCTGTACTTTTTACTCAGTTAAAATTCCAACGGGTCCATTGAAAGGCCCATTTCGACCCGCTCGTCCGAAACCTCAACAAAAAGGACTGCAAAACAAGTTTTAATCAAATATTAGGAGTTCAAATAATTGATTAGGAGCTTTTCAACACAATTATATTGCAAAACGTCAGTTTCTTTACTTTTTACTCAGTTAAAATTCCAACGGGTCCATTGAAAGGCCCATTTCGACCCACTCGTCCGAAACCTCTACAAAAAGGACTGCAAAACAAGTTTTAATCAAATTTTAGGAGTTCATGTAATTGATTAGGAGCTTTTCAACACAATTATATTGCAAAACCTCAACTTCTATAGTTTTTACTCAGTTAAAATTCCAACGGGTCCAATGAAAGGCCCATTTAGACCTGCTCGTCCGAAACCTCTACAAAAAGGACCGCAAAAAGGTTTTAATCAAATATTAGGAGTTCAAATAATTGATTAGAAGCTTTTCAACACAATTATATTGCAAAACCGCAATTTCTGTATTTTTTACTCAGTTAAAATTCCAACGGGTCCATTAAAAGGCCCATTTCGACGCGCTCGTCCGAAACCTCTACAAAAAGGACTGGAAAACAAGTTTTAATCAAAATTGAGGAGTTCATGTAATTGATTAGGAGCTTTTCAACACAATTATATTGCAAAACCTCAATTTTTGAATTTTTACTCAGTTAAAATTCCAACGGGTCCATTGAAAGGCCCATTTAGACCTGCTCGTCCGAAACCTCTACAAAAAGGACCGCAAATATGTTTTATTGAAATATTAGGAGTTCAAATAATTGATTAGGATCTTTTCAACACAATTATATTGCAAAACCTCAATTTCTGTACTTCTTACTCAGTTAAAATTCCAACGGGTCCATTGAAATGCCCATTTCGACCCGCTCGTCCGAAACCTCTACAAAAAGGACTGCAAAACAAGTTTTAATCAAAATTTAGGAATTCATGTAATTGATTAGGAGCTTTTCAACACAATTATATTGCAAAACATCAATTTCTGTAATATTTACTCAGTTAAAATTCCAACGGGTCCATTGAAAGGCCCATTTAGACCTGCTCGTCCAAAACCTCTACAAAAAGGACCGCAAAAATGTTTTATTCAAATATTAGGAGATCAAATAATTTATTCGGAGCTTTTCAACACAATTATATTGCAAAACCTCAATTTCTGTACTTTTTACTCAGTTAAAATTCCAACGGGTCCATTGAAAGGCCCATTTAGACCCGCTCGTCTGAAACCTCTACAAAAAGGACCGCAAAACAAGTTTTAATCAAATTTTAGGAGTTCATGTAATTGATTAGGAGCTTTTCAACACAATTATATTGCAAAACCTCAACTTCTATAGTTTTTACTCAGTTAAAATTCCAACGGGTCCAATGAAAGGCCCATTTAGACCTGCTCGTCCGAAACCTCTACAAAAAGGACCGCAAAAAGGTTTTAATCAAATATTAGGAGTTCAAATAATTGATTAGAAGCTTTTCAACACAATTATATTGCAAAACCGCAATTTCTGTATTTTTTACTCAGTTAAAATTCCAACGGGTCCATTAAAAGGCCCATTTCGACGCGCTCGTCCGAAACCTCTACAAAAAGGACCGCAAAAATGTTTTATTCAAATATTAAGAGTTCAAATAATTGATTAGGAGATTTTCAACACAATTATATTGCAAAACCTCAATTTTTGTACTTTTTACTCAGTTAAAATTCCAACGGGTCCATTGAAAGGCCCATTTAGACCTCCTCGTCCGAAACCTCTACAAAAAGGACCGCAAAAATGTTTTATTCAAATATTATGAGTTCAAATAATTGATTAGGAGCTTTTCAAAACAATTATATTGCAAAACCTCAATTTCTTGTAATTTTTACTCAGTTAAAATTCTAATGGGTCCATTGAAAGGCCCATTTCGACCCGCTCGTTCGAAACCTCTACAAAAAGGACTACAAAACAAGTTTTAATAAAATTTTAGGAATTCATGTAATTGATTAGGAGCTTTTCAACACAATTATATTGCAAAACCTCAATTTCTGTACTTTTTACTCAGTTAAAATTCCAACGGATCCATTGAAAGGCCCATTTCGACTCGCTCGTCCGAAACCTTCTCAAAAAGGACTAGAAAACAAGTTTTAATAAAATATTAGGAGTTCAAATAATGGATTAGGAGCTTTTCAACACAATAATATTGCAAAACCTCAATTTCTGTACTTTTTACTCAGTTAAAATTCCAACAAGTCCATTGAAAGGCCCATTTAGCCCTGCTCGTCCGAAACTTCTACAAAAAGGACCGCAAAAATATTTTATTCAAATATTAGGAGTTCAAATAATGGATTAGGAGCTTTTCAACACAATTATATTCCAAAACCTCAATTTCTGTACTTTTTACTAATTTAAAATTCCAACGGGTCCATTGAAAGGCCCATTTCGACCCGCTCGTCCGAAACCTCCACAAAAAGGACCGCAAAAATGTTTTAATCAAATATTAGGAGTTCAAATAATTGATTAGGACCTTTTCAACACAATTATATTGCAAAACCTCAATTTCTGTACTTTTTACTCAGTTAAAATTCCAACGGGTCCATGGAAAGGCCCATTTCGACCCGCTCGTTCGAAACCTCTACAAAAAGGACCGCAAAACAAGTTTTAATCAAATTTTAGGAATTCATGTAATTGATTAGAAGCTTTTCAACACAATTATATTGCAAAACCTTAATTTCTGTACTTTTTACTGAGTTAAAATTCCAACGGGTCCATTGAAAGGCCCATTTAGACCTGCTCGTCCAAAACCTCTAAAAAAGGACCGCAAAAAGGTTTTATTCAATTATTAGGAGTTCAAATAATTGATTAGGAGCTTTTCAACACAATTATATTGCAAAACCTCAATTTCTGTACTTTTTACTCAGTTAAAATTCCAACGGTTCCATAGAAAGGCCCATTTCGACCCGCTCGTCCGAAACCTCTACAAAAAGAACTGCAAAACAAGTTTTAATCAATAATTAGGAGTTCAAATAATTGATTAGGAGCTTTTCAACACAATTATATTGCAAAACCTCAATTTCTGTACTTTTTACTTAGTTAAAATTCCAACGGGTCTATTGAAAGGCCCATTTCGACCCGTTCGTCCGAAACCTCTACAAAAAGGACTGCAAAACAAGTTTTAATCAAACTTTAGGAGTTCATGTAATTGATTAGGAGCTTTTCAACACAATTATATTGCAAAACCTCAACTTCTATAGTTTTTACTCAGTTAAAATTCCAACGGGTCCATTGAAAGGCCCATTTAGACCTGCGTGTCCGAAACCTCTACAAAAAGGACCGCAAAAAGGTTTTAATCAAATATTAGGAGTTCAACTAATTGATTAGGAGCTTTTCAACACAATTATATTGCAAAACCGCAATTTCTGTATTTTTTACTCAGTTAAAATTCCAGCGGGTCCTTTGAAAGGCCCATTTCGACGCGCTCGTCCGAAACCTCAACAAAAAGGACTGGAAAACAAGTTTTAATCAAAATTGAGGAGTTCATGTAATTGATTAGGAGCTTTTCAACACAATTATATTGCAAAACCTCAATTTCTGAATTTTTACTCAGTTAAAATTCCAACGGGTCCATTGAAAGGCCCATTTATACCTGCTCGTCCGAAACCTCTACAAAAAGGACAGCAAAAATATTTTATTGAAATATTAGGAGTTCAAATAATTGATTAGGATCTTTTCAACACAATTATATTGCAAAACCTCAATTTCTATACTTTTTACTCAGTTAAAATTCCAACGGGTCCAGTGAAAGGCCCATTTCAACCTCCTCGTCCGAAACCTCTACGAAAAGGACCGCAAAAATGTTTTATTCAAATATTAGGAGTTCAAATAATTTATTAGGAGCTTTTCAAAACAATTACATTGCAAAACCTCAATTTCTTTATTTTTTACTCAGTTAAAATTCCAACGGGTCCATTGAAAGGCCCATTTCGACCTGCTTGTCCGAAACCTCTACAAAAAGGACTACAAAACAAGTTTTAATCAAATTTTAGGAATTCATGTAATTGATTAGGAGCATTTCAACACAATTATATTGCAAAACCTCAATTTCTGTACTATTTACTCAGTAAAAATTCCAACGGGTCCATTGAAAGGCCCATTTCGACCTGCTCCTCCAAAACCTCTAAAAAAGGACCGCAAAAATGTTTTATTCAAATATTAGGAGTTCAAATAATTGATTAGGAGATTTTGAACACAATTATATTGCAAAACCTCAATTTATGTACTTTTTACTCAGTTAAAATTCCAACGGGTCCATTGAAAGGCCCATTTCAACCTCCTCGTCCGAAACCTCTACGAAAAGGACCGCAAAAATGTTTTATTCAAATATTAGGAGTTCAAATAATTTATTAGGAGCTTTTCAAAACAATTACATTGCAAAACCTCAATTTCTTTATTTTTTACTCAGTTAAAATTCCAACGGGTCCATTGAAAGGCCCATTTCGACCCGCTCGTCCGAAACCTCTACAAAAAGGACAACAAAACAAGTTTTAATCAAATATTAGGAGTTCAAATAATTGATTAGGAGCTTTTCAACACAATTATATTGCAAAACCGCAATTTTTGTACTTTTTACTCAGTTAAAATTCCAACGGGTCCATTGAAAGGCCCATTTCGACCCGCTCGTCCGAAACCTCTACAAAAAGGATAGCAAAACAAGTTTTAATCAAATTTTAGGAGTTCATGTAATTGATTAGGAGCTTTTCAACACAATTATATTGCAAAACCTCAATTTCTGTACTTTTTACTCAGTTAAAATTCCAACGGGTCCATTTAAAGGCCCATTTCGACCTGCTCGTCTGAAACCTCTACAAAAAGGACCGCAAAACAAGTTTTATTCAAATATTAGGAGTTCAAATAATTGATTAGGAGCTTTCAAACACAATTTTATTGCAAAACCACAATTTATGTACTTTTTACTCAGTTAAAATTCCAACGGGTCCATTGAAAGGCCTATTTAGACCTGCTCGTCCGAAACCTCTACAAAAAGGACCGCAAAAAGGTTTTAATCAAATATTAGGAGTTCAAATAATTGATTAGGAGCTTTTCAAAACAATTATATTGCAAAACCGCAATTTTTGTACTTTTTACTTAGTTAAAATTCCAACGGGTCCATTAAAAGGCCCATTTCGACCCGCTCGTCCGAAACCTTTTCAAACAGGACTGCAAAACAAGTTTTAATCAAATTTTAGGAGTTCATGTAATTGATTAAAAGCTTTTCAACACAATTATATTGCAAAACCTCAATTTCTGTACTTTTTACTCAGTTAAAATTCCAACGGGTCCATTGAAAGGCCCATTTAGACCTGCTCGTCCGAAACCTCTACAAAAAGGACCGCAAAAAAGTTTTATTGAAATATTAGGAGTTCAAATAATTGATTAGGATCTTTTCAACACAATTATATTGCAAAACCTCAATTTCTATACTTTTTACTCAGTTAAAATTCCAACGGGTCCAGTGAAAGGCCCATTTCAACCTCCTCGTCCGAAACCTCTACGAAAAGGACCGCAAAAATGTTTTATTCAAATATTAGGAGTTCAAATAATTTATTAGGAGCTTTTCAAAACAATTACATTGCAAAACCTCAATATCTGTTTTTTTTACTCAGTTAAAATTCCAACGGGTCCATTGAAAGGCCCATTTCGACCTACTCGTCCGAAACCTCTACAAAAAGGACTGCAAAACAAGTTTTAATAAAATTTTAGGAATTCATGTAATTGATTAGGAGCTTTTCAACACAATTATATTGCAAAACCTCAATTTCTGTACTATTTACTCAGTTAAAATTCCAACGGGTCCATTGAAAGGCCCATTTCGACCTACTCGTCCGAAACCTCTACAAAAAGGACCGCAAAAATGTTTTATTCAAATATTAGGAGATCAAATAATTTATTCGGAGCTTTTCAACACAATTATATTGCAAAACCTCAATTTCTGTACTTTTTACTCAGTTAAAATTCCAACGGGTCCATTGAAAGGCCCATTTAGACCCGCTCGTCCGAAACCTCTACAAAAAGGACCGCAAAAATGTTTTATTCAAATATTAGGAGTTCAAATAATTGATTAGGAGCTTTTGAACACAATTATATTGCAAAACCTCAATTTCTGTACATTTTACTCAGTTAAAATTCCAACGGGTCCATTGAAAGGCCCATTTCGACCCGCTCGTCCGAAACCTCTACAAAAAGGACAACAAAACAAGTTTTAATCAAATATTAGGAGTTCAAATAATTGATTAGGAGCTTTTCAACACAATTATATTGCAAAACCTCAATTTCTGTACTTTTTACTCAGTTAAAATTCCAACGGGTACATTGAAAGGCCCATTTCGACCCGCTCGTCCGAAACCTCTACAAAAAGGACAACAAAACAAGTTTTAATCAAATATTAGGAGTTCATGTAATTGATAGGAGCTTTTCAACACAATTATATTGCAAAACCTCAATTTCTGTACTTTTTACTCAGTTAAAATTCCAACGGGTCCATTGAAAGGCCCATTTCGACCTGCTCGTCTGAAACCTCTACAAAAAGGACCTTAAAACAAGTTTTATTCAAATATTAGGAGTTCAAATAATTGATTAGGAGCTTTCCAACACAATTTTATTGCAAAACCACAATTTTATTGCAAAACCACTTTTTACTCAGTTAAAATTCCAACGGGTCCATTGAAAGGACCATTTAGACCCGCTCGTCCGAAACCTCTACAAAAAGGACCGCAAAAATGTTTTATTCAAATATTAGGAGTTCATGTAATTGATTAGGAGCTTTTGAACACAATTATATTGCAAAACCTCAATCTCTGTACTTTTTACTCAGTTAAAATTCCAACGGGTCCATTGAAAGGCCCATTTAGACCCGCTCGTCCGAAACCTCTACAAAAAGGACCGCAAAAATGTTTTATTCAAATATTAGGAGTTCAAATAATTGATTAGGAGCTTTTGAACACAATTATATTGCAAAACCTCAATTTCTGTACATTTTACTCAGTTAAAATTCCAACGGGTCCATTGAAAGGCCCATTTCGACCCGCTCGTCCGAAACCTCTACAAAAAGGACAACAAAACAAGTTTTAATCAAATATTAGGAGTTCAAATAATTGATTAGGAGCTTTTCAACACAATTATATTGCAAAACCTCAATTTCTGTACTTTTTACTCAGTTAAAATTCCAACGGGTCCATTGAAAGGCCCATTTCGACCCGCTCGTCCGAAACCTCTACAAATAGGACAACAAAACAAGTTTTAATCAAATATTAGGAGTTCATGTAATTGATAGGAGCTTTTCAACACAATTATATTGCAAAACCTCAATTTCTGTACTTTTTACTCAGTTAAAATTCTAACGGGTCCATTGAAAGGCCCATTTCGACCTGCTCGTCTGAAACCTCTACAAAAAGGACCGCAAAACAAGTTTTATTCAAATATTAGGAGTTCAAATAATTGATTAGGAGCTTTCCAACACAATTTTATTGCAAAACCACAATTTTATTGCAAAACCACTTTTTACTCAGTTAAAATTCCAACGGGTCCATTGAAAGGACCATTTAGACCCGCTCGTCCGAAACCTCTACAAAAAGGACCGCAAAAATGTTTTATTCAAATATTAGGAGTTGAAATAATTGATTAGGAGCTTTTGAACACAATTATATTGCAAAACCTCAATTTCTGTACTTTTTACTCAGTTAAAATTCCAACGGGTCCATTGAAAGGCCCATTTCGACCCGCTCGTCCGAAACCTCTACAAAAAGGACAACAAAACAAGTTTTAATCAAATATTTGGAGTTCAAATAATTGATTAGGAGCTTTTCAACACAATTATATTGCAAAACCTCAATTTCTGAACTTTTTACTCAGTTAAAATTCCAACGGGTCCATTGAAAGGCCCATTTCGACTCGCTCGTCCGAAACCTCTACAAAAAGGACAACAAAACAAGTTTTAATCAAATATTAGGAGTTCATGTAATTGATAGGAGCTATTCAACACAATTATATTGCAAAACCTCAATTTCTGTACTTTTTACTCAGTTAAAATTCCAACGGGTCCATTGAAAGGCCCATTTCGACCTGCTCGTCTGAAACCTCTACAAAAAGGACCGCAAAACAAGTTTTATTCAAATATTAGGAGTTCAAATAATTGATTAGGAGCTTTCCAACACAATTTTATTGCAAAACCACAATTTATGTACTTTTTACTCAGTTAAAATTCCAACGGGTCCATTGAAAGGCCCATTTCGACCTACTCGTCCGAAATCTTTACAAAAAGGACCGCAAAAATGTTTTATTCAAATATTAGGAGATCATGTAATTGATTAGGAGCTTTTCAAAACAATTATATTGCAAAACCTCAATTTCTGTACTTTTTACTTAGTTAAAGTTCCAACGGGTCCATTGAAAGGCCCATTTCGACCTGCTCGTCCGAAACCTCTACAAAAAGGACCGCAAAATGTTTTATTCAAAGATTAGGAGATCAAATAATTGATTAGGAGCTTTTCAACACAATTATATTGCAAAACCTCAATTTCTGTACTTTATACTCAGTTAAAATTCCAACGGGTCCATTGAAAGGCCCATTTAGACCCGCTCGTCCGAAACCTCTACAAAAAGGAACGCAAAAATGTTTTATTCAAATATTAGGAGATCATGTAATTGATTAGGAGCTTTTCAACACAATTATATTGCAAAACCTCAATTTCTGTACTTTTTACTCGGTTAAAATTCCAACGGGTCCATTGAAAGGCCCATTTCGACCTGCTCGTCTGAAACCTCTACAAAAAAGACCGCAAAACAAGTTTTCATCAAATATTAGGAGTTCAAATGATTGATTAGGAGCTTTTCAACACAATTATATTGCAAAACCGCAATTTCTGTACTTTTTACCCAGTTAAAATTCCAACGGGTCCATTGAAAGGCCCATTTCGACCCGCTCGTCCGAAACCTCTACAAAAAGGACTGCAAAACAAGTTTTAATCAAATTTTAGGAGTTCATGTAATTGATTAGGAGCTTTTCAACACAATTATATTGCAAAACCTCAATTTCTGTACTTTTTACTCAGTTAAAGTTCCAACGGGTCCATTGAAAGGCCCATTTAGACCTGCTCGTCCGAAACCTCTACAAAAAGGACCGCAAAAATGTTTTATTCAAATATTAGGAGTTCAAATTATTGATTAGGAGCTTCTCAACACAATTATATTGCAAAACCTCAATTTCTGTACTTTTTACTCATTTAAAATTCCAACGGGTCCATTGAAAGGCCCATTTCGACCCGCTCGTCCGAAACCTGTACAAAAAGGACTGCAAAACAAGTTTTAATCAAAATTTAGAAGTTCATGTAATTGATTAGGAGCTTTTCAACACAATTATATTGCAAAACCTCAATTTCTGTACTTTTACTCTGTTAAAATTCCAACGGGTCCATTGAAAGTCCCATTTAGACCTGCTCGTCCGAAACCTCTACAAAAAGGACCGCAAAAATGTTCTATTCAAATATTAGGAGTTCAAGTAATTGATTAGGAGCTTTTGAACACAATTATATTGCAAAACCTCAATTTCTGTACTTTTTACTCAGTTAAAATTCCAACGGGTCCATTGAAAGGCCCATTTCGACCTGCTCGTCCGAAACCACTACAAAAAGGACCGCAAAAATGTTTTATTCAAATATTAGGAGATCAAATAATTGATTTGGAGCTTTTCACACATTTATATTGCAAAACCTCAATTTCTGTACTTTTTACTCAGTTAAAATTCCAACGGGTCTATTGAAAGGCCCATTTAGACCCGCTCGTCTGAAACCACTACAAAAAGGACCGCAAAAATGTTTTATTGAAATATTAGGAGTTCAAATAATTGATTAGGAGCTTTTGAACACAATTATATTGCAAAACCTCAATTTCTATACTTTTTACTCAGTTAAAATTCCAACGGGTCCATTGAAAGGCCCATTTCGACCCGCTCATCCGAAACCTCTACAAAAAGGACTGCAAAACAAGTTTTAATCAAATATTATGAGTTCAAATAATTGATTAGGAGCTTTTCAACACAATTATATTGCAAAACCGCAATTTTTGTACTTTTTACTCAGTTAAAATTCCAACGGGTCCATTGAAAGGCCCATTTCGACCCGCTTGTCCGAAACCTCTAAAAAAAGGACTGCAAAACAAGTTTTAATCAAATTTTAGGAGTTCATGTAATTGATTAGGAGCTTTACAACACAATTATATTTCAAAACCGCAATTTTTGTACTTTTTACTTAGTTAAAATTCCAACGGGTCCATTAAAAGGCCCATTTCGACCCGCTCGTCCGAAACCTTTTCAAAAAGGACTGCAAAACAAGTTTTAATCAAATTTTAGGAGTTCATGTAATATATTAAAAGCTTTTCAACACAATTATATTGCAAAACCTCAATTTCTGTACTTTTTACTCAGTTAAAATTCCAACGGGTCCATTGAAAGGCCCATTTAGACCCGCTCGTCCGAAACCTCTACAAAAAGGAACGCAAAAATGATTTATTCAAATATTAGGAGATCATGTAATTGATTAGGAGCTTTTCAACACAATTATATTGCAAAACCTCAATTTCTGTACTTTTTACTCAGTTAAAATTCCAACGGGTCCATTGAAAGGCCCATTTCGACCTCATCGTCTGAAACCTCCACAAAAAGGACCGCAAAACAAGTTTTAGTCAAATATTAAGAGTTCAAATAATTGATTAGGAGCTTTTCAACACAATTTTATTGCAAAACCGCAATTTATGTACTTTTTACTAAGTTAAAATTCCAACGGGTCCATTGAAAGGCCCATTTAGACCTGCTCGTCCGAAACCTCTACAAAAAGGACCGCAAAACAAGTTTTAATCAAATATTAGGAGTTCAAATAATTTATTAGGAGCTTTTCAACACAATTGTATTGCAAAACCTCAATTTCTGTACTTTTTACCCAGTTAAAATTCCAACGGGTCCATTGAAAGGCCCATTCGACCCGCTCGTCCGAAACCTCTACAAAAAGGACTGCAAAACAAGTTTTAATCAAATTTTAGGAGTTCATGTAATTGATTAAAAGCTTTTCAACACAATTATATTGCAAAACCTCAATTTCTGTACTTTTTACTCAGTTAAAATTCCAACGGGTCTATTGAAAGGCCCATTTAGACCTGCTCGTCCGAAACCTTTACAAAAAGGACCGCAAAAATGTTTTATTCAAATGTTAGGAGTTCAAATAATTGATTAGGAGCTTTTCAACATAATTATATTGCAAAAACTCAATTTCTGTACTTTTTACTCATTTAAAATTCCAACGGTTCCATTGAAAGGCCCATTTAGACCTCCTCGTCCGAAACTTCTACAAAAAGGACCGCAAAAATGTTTTATTCAAATATTAGGAGTTCAAATAATTGATTAGGAGCTTTTCAACACAATTATATTGCAAAACCTCAATTTCTGTACTTTTTACTCAGTTAAAATTCCAACGGGTCCATTGAAAGGCCCATTTAGACCTACTCGTCCGAAACCTCTACAAAAAGGACCGCAAAACAAGTTTTAATCAAATATTAGGAGTTCAAATAATTGATTAGGAGCTTTTCAACACAATTATATTGCAAAACCGCAATTTCTGTACTTTTTACCCAGTTAAAATTCCAACGGGTCCATTGAAAGGCCCATTTCGACCCGCTCGTCCGAAACCTCTACAAAAAGGACTGCAAAACAAGTTTTAATTGAATTTTAGGAGTTCATGTAATTGATTAGGAGCTTTTCAACACAATTATATTGCAAAGCCTCAATTTCTGTACTTTTTACCTAGTTAAAATTCCAACGGGTCCATTGAAAGGCCCATTTCAACCCGCTCGTCCGAAACCTCTACAAAAAGGACTAAAAAACAAGTTTTAATCAAATGTTAGGAGTTCATGTAATTGATTAAAAGCTTTTCAACACAATTATATTGCAAAACCTCAATTTATTTACTTTTTACTCAGTTAAAATTCCAACAGGTCCATTGAAAGGCCCATTTCGACCCGCTCGTCCGAAACCTCTACAAAAAGGACTGCAAAACAAGTTTTAATCAAATATTAGGAGTTCAAATAATTGATTAGGAGCTTTTCAACACAATTAATTTGCAAAACCACAATTTATGTACTTTTTACTTAGTTAAAATTCCAACGGGTCCATTGAAAGGCCCATTTCGACCCGCTCGTCCGAAACCTCTACAAAAGGACTGCAAAACAAGTTTTAATCAAATTTCAGGAGTTCATGTAATTGATTAGGTGCTTTTCAACACAATTATATTGCAAAACATCAATTTCTGTACTTTTTACTTAGTTAAAATTCCAACGGGTCCATTGAAAGGCCCATTTAGACCTGCTCGTCCGAAACCTCTACAAAAAGGACCGCAAAAATGTTTTATTCAAATATTAGGAGTTCAAATAATTGATTAGGAGATTTTCAACACAATTATGTTTCAAAACCTCAATTTCTATACTTTTTACTCAGTTAAAATTCCAACGGGTCTATTGAAAGGCCCATTTAGACCTGCTCGTCCAAAACCTCTACAAAAAGGACCTCAAAAATGTTTTATTCAAATATTAGGAGTTCAAATAATTGATTAGGAGCTTTTCAAATCAATTATATAGCAAAACCTAAATTTCTATACTTTTTACTCAGTTAAAATTCCAACAGGTCCATTGAAAAGCCCATTTAGACCTGCTCGTCCGAAACCTCTACAAAAAGGACCACAAAAATGTTTTATTCAAATATTAGGAGTTCAAATAATTGATCAGGAGCTTTTCAACACAATTATATTGCAAAACCTCAATTTCTGTACTTTTTACTCATTTAAAATTCCAACGGGTCCATTGAAAGGCCCATTTAGACCTCCTCGTTTGAAACTTCTACAAAAAGGACCGCAAAAATGTTTTATTCAAATATTAGGAGTTCAAATAATTGATTAGGAGCTTTTCAACACAATTATATTGCAAAACCTCAATTTCTGTACTTTTTACTCATTTAAAATTCCAACGGGTCCATTGAAAGGCCCATTTAGACCTGCTCGTCCGAAACCTCTACAAAAAGGACCGCAAAACAAGTTTTAATCAAATATTAGAAGTTCAAATAATTGATTAGGAGCTTTTCAACACAATTATATTGCAAAACTGCAATTTCTGTACTTTTTACCCAGTTAAAATTCCAACGGGTCCATTGAAAGGCCCATTTCGACCCGCTCGTCCGAAACCTCTACAAAAAGGACAGCAAAACAAGTTTTAATCGAATTTTAGGAGTTCATGTAATTGATTAGGAGCTTTTCAACACAATTATATTGCAAAGCCTCAATTTCTGTACTTTTTACTTAGTTAAAATTCCAACGGGTCCATTGAAAGGCCCATTTCGACCCGCTCGTTCGAAACCTCTACAAAAAGGACTGCAAAACAAGTTTTAATCAAATGTTAGGAGTTCATGTAATTGATTAAAATCTTTTCAACACAATTATATTGCAAAACCTCAATTTATGTACTTTTTACTCAGTTAAAATTCCAACAGGTCCATTGAAAGGCCCATTTAGACCTGCTCGTCCGAAACCTCTACAAAAATGAACGCAAAAATGTTTTATTCAAATATTAGGAGATCATGTAATTGATTAGGAGCTTTTGAAAACAATTATATTGCAAAACCTCAATTTCAGTACTTTTTACTCAGTTAAAATTCCAACGGGTCCATAGAAAGGCCCATTTCGACCTGCTCGTCCCAAACCTCTACAAAAAGGACCGCAAAAATGTTTTATTCAAATATTAGGAGATCAAATAATTGGTTAGGAGCTTTTCAACACAATTATATTGCAAAACCTCAATTTCTGTACTTTTTACTCAGTTAAAATTCCAACGGGTCCATTGAAAGGCCCATTTAGACCCGCTCGTCCGAAACCTCTACAAAAAGGAACGCAAAAATGTTTTATTCAAATATTAGGAGTTCAAATAATTGATTAAGAGCTTTTCAAATCAATTATATAGCAAAACCTCAATTTCTGTACTTTTTACTCAGTTAAAATTCCAACAGGTCCATTGAAAAGCCCATTTAGACCTGCTCGTCTGAAACCTCTACAAAAAGGACCGCAAAAAAAGTTTTAGTCAAATATTAAGAGTTCAAATAATTGATTAGGAGCTTTTCAACACAATTATATTGCAAAAACTCAATTTATGTACTTTTTACTCAGTTAAAATTCCAACGGGTCCATTGAAAGGCCCATTTCGACCTGCTCGTCCGAAACCTCTACAAAAAGGACCGCAAAAATGTTTTATTCAAATATTAGGAGATCAAATAATTGATTAGGAGCTTTTAAACACAATTATATTGCAAAACCTCAATTTCTGTACTTTTTACTCAGTTAAAATTCCAACGGGTCCATTGAAAGGCCCATTTAGACCCGCTCGTCCGAAACCTCTACAAAAAGGAACGCAAAAATGTTTTATTCAAATATTAGGAGTTCATGTAATTGATTAGGAGCTTTTCAACACAATTATATTGCAAAACCTCAATTTCTGTACTTTTTACTCAGTTAAAGTTCCAACGGGTCCATTGAAAGGCCCATTTCGACCTGCTCGTCTGAAACCTCTACAAAAAGGACCGCAAAAATGTTTTATTCAAATATTAGGAGTTCAAATAATTGATTTGGAGCTTTTGAACACAATTATATTGCAAAACCTCAATTTTTGTACTTTTTACTCAGTTAAAATTCTAACGGGTCCATTGAAAGGCCCATTTCGACCCGCTCGTCTGAAACCTCTACAAAAAGGACTACAAAACAAGTTTTAATCAAATATTAGGAGTTCAAATAATTGATTAGGAGCTTTTCAACACAATTAAATTGCAAAACCTCAATTTCTGTACTTTTTACTCATTTAAAATTCCAACGGGTCCATTGAAAGGCCCATTTCGACCCGCTCGTTCGAAACTTCTACAAAAATTACTGCAAAACAAGTTTTAATCAAACTTTAGGAGTTCATGTAATTGATTAGGAGCTTTTCAACAAAATTATATTGCAAAACCTCAATTTCTGTACTTTTTACTCAGTTAAAATTCCAACGGGTCCATTGAAAGGCCCATTTAGACCTGCTCGTCCGAAACCTCTACAAAAAGGAACGCAAAAATGTTTTATTCAAATATTAGGAGATCATGTAATTGATTAGGAGCTTTTGAACACAATTATATTGCAAAACCTCAATTTCTGTACTTTTTACTATGTTAAAATTCCAACGGGTCCATTGAAAGGCCCATTTCGACCTGCTCGTCCGAAACCTCTACAAAAAGGACCGCAAAAATGTTTTATTCAAATATTAGGAGATCAAATAATTGATTAGGAGCTTTTCAACACAATTATATTGCAAAACATCAATTTCTGTACTTTTTACTCAGTTAAAATTCCATCGGGTCCATTGAAAGGCCCATTTAGACCTCCTCGTCGGAAACCTCTACAAAAAGGACCGCAAATATGTTTTATTCAAATATTAGGAGTTCAAATAATTGATTAGGAGCTTTTCAACACAATTATATTGCAAAACCTCAACTTATGTACGTTTTACTCAGTTAAAATTCCAACGGGTCCATTGAAAGGCCCATTTAGACATGCTCGTCCGAAACCTCTACAAAAAGGAACACAAAAATGTTTTATTCAAATATTAGGAGATCATGTAATTGATTAGGAGCTTTTGAACACAATTATATTGCAAAACCTCAATTTCTGTACTTTTTACTCAGTTAAAATTCCAACGGGTCCATTGAAAGGCCCATTTCGACCTGCTCGTCCGAAACCTCTACAAAAAGGACCGCAAAACAAGTTTTAGTCAAATATTAGGAGTTCAATAAATTGATTAGGAGCTTTTCAACACAATTATATTGCAAAACCGCAATTTCTGTACTTTTTACTCAGTTAAAATTCCAACGGGCCCATTGAAAGGCCCATTTCGACCCGCTCGTCCGAAACTCAAATATTAGGAGTTCAAATAATTGATTAGGAGCTTTTCAAATCAATTATATTGCAAAACCTCAATTTCTGTACTTTTGTAACGCCCCGGTTTTGGGCTTAGAAGTTTTGGGCGTTGACCGGTTTGGTCAAAGTGCTGTTCGAATATAAAGAGGTGAAATTAGGAAAGCCTAGTTCGGGTTGCATTAAAAATATGGAAAAATGTTCTAAAATCATCTTTTAATATATATAAGTGAACTGTGAAATCAATTTTACAAAATGAGGTTTGGAAGGGTGACATTTTGGCTAGTGACCAAAATGTAGTTTTTGAAAGTTGCGTGAGTGTTTTAGAAAGGATTGAAACTCTGAATCTTTAAGGAGCTATTTACCCAAAGGGAGTTTCTCCAGATTTTTCTAAGATATTTTAAGGTTTAATTCTGATTTTAAAACAAAAGAAAAGAGGAGGGAAATCATTTTGGCTATTTTGTAACTAACTTTCTATTTTCTCAATTTTCCCTTCTCTCATTTTCTCTCAACCCAAACACTTTCTCTCCAGAGAATTTCTTCTGATTTTGTCACCTAAATCTTCCCTTTCAACTCTCTTTTGATTCCTAATCAACATATCAACAAAACCTCACCATTTGCTAGTTGATTCATCAAGGTTTTTGATTCAAAAAGAGGAGAAACTCAAGTTTGGAGGTAAGAACGTCCTTCTCCTCTAAACTCTCAGTTCTTTACTGAAATTCCTAAGTTCTCAATCCTTGATTTGTGATTTGTTAAAGGCTTTTCAATTGGAATCTTGATTTTGGCTTTAAAATGCAAGATTTGGTGATTTTTGGTGGATTTTCGTATGATCTGTTTAAGCAGGGTTTTGAGGTGTGTTTTTGAGGTTAAATGAATGCTAAATTGATTAGAAGTTGAGGTTTAATTAATGCAATCCCGGATAGGTTGGATTTCCTAAGTTTTACTTGAGTTTTTGGTTGTTTTTGGAGTGTTTTTGATGATCTGTTATCGCTGGAGGTATAAGGACGTGGTTGTGATCTTTTTGGATGTTAATTGATGTTTAAAAATGGTTAGAAGTGATGGATCTTGGCTGGGTTAAGTTTTGGAAGTGTTTGGAGGTGATTTCGGTTGTGTTTGGTAGCCGAATTGTTGGAATTGTGATGAGCAGCGAGTTGAGTTGTGTTGCTGGTGTTTTTAATGCATAGTGATGCATTAATCCTCTGTTATTGTGTGCTTGAAATAGGGGAGTTTGATCCGTGAGCATTAGAGGTGGTGCGGAAGGTTTCGGATGCTTGGAAGGCTTGTTGGCTAGCCTTGTTTTGTGTATCGGTGAGTGAAGTTGGGTTTCAGCTTTAAAACCAAGGTTTGAAGGTTTTGGGAGCTTAGTTTAAGTACAAACAACTTAGCTAAGCTCAAGAGTAAGTAAATGGATTTTCGCTCTTGGTTGTGTTGTGATTTGGCTTTAAAAGCAATTGTGATTGATGGTTGCAATGCATTTGATTTGCATGTTTTAAATTCTGTTTTGAAAGCATATTTAAACATGGTTTAATGCTGGTTTTGAAAGCCATATGTGAAGGATGCTCAAGGTAAGAGATCCTTGGTTTTATTCATTAAAATTGTGGTTTTGATGCATGGTGATGCATGATGTTTAATGGCTTTGTGTAATGCTTTAAAACAGTGGATTGATGATGGTAAATGATGGTTTTTGCATTATGGTTATGCATGTGAATCATTGGACCAATATGGTAAGATGGTTATATTGGCAAGTGATGTAAGTGGTTCTTGGTTTCTTTGATCGGATATAGTTAGCCGGCTATAGGATTGGGTGCACCGTGAATAAAGTCGCCTTGGATGTGGAGTGGTTAAGTGAGAACCGGTAAACTCCATCCAAGTATCCTAACGAGATGGTTAAGGTCATAATGGAGGTTGAGATTCCCATTCGAGGACCTTGGGTAAGCAAAGGTTATATGGTGATTAAAAGTCCATATAGGAGAACCTTGTGCTTGTTAAGATCACAATGGTGTTGTAAAGTCCATGTGTGGATCTTGTATAGGGTGTCCCGGATCTCGTTAGTGATGTTATACAACTACCAATCGGTGATGCTAAGGTTATATGGTGTTTAAAAGTCCATATATGGGAACCTTGTGCATGTTAAGGTTGTATGGTGTTTAAAAGTCCATACATGGGAACCTTGTGAAAGTTAAGGTTGTATGGTGTTTAAAAGTCCATACATGGGAACCTTGTGAAAGTTAAGGTTGTATGATGTTTAAAAGTCCATACATGGGAACCTTGTGAAAGTTAAGGTTGTATGGTGTTTAAAAGTCCATACATGGGAACCTTGTGAATGGTAAGGTCAAATGGTGTTTAAAAGTCCATTTGGGGACCTTGGATTGGTAGTGTGTATGAAGCGTAGGGACAACGCTTGTGATCCGCGTATCCGATTGGGTGTTGAGTTGAAAAGTGGATGTGGATGATCACTTGAAAGCCAATATGATGTTCTTGTTTATAATGAAGCATGAGATGCTTGGAATGATGCATGGTTGCATGGGATGTGCATAATGTATTGAGAATGCATGTTGCTTGTTAAGGTTGAACAAGTATTGTTTATCTATTGAGGATGATGCATGTGTGCATGAAATCTCTTTAGTGCATTGGAGTCTTGTTAAGACTTGTTTTTAAAGGCTTATGATGCGAATGTTGATGATGTGGTTCATATGTTGCATTTGTTTAATGCATGTGTTGGATCGATTAAATAAATGGTTTTAAAAGGGTTCTTGTTGAGATGATACCAAGTAAGAGAAATGTATAATGTGAAGTGGAAGTGTTTTCCAAGGTTTTGAATTTAACTTTGCATTTGGTGTTTATGCATTGAAAGGTTAAATTGATGTTTTGCAAGTTATGCTTTGAAAAGGTTTACTTAGCTTGCTAAGCTAAGGGTTGGTTTTCATGTTTGAGCAATACATGATTTGAGCTTGTTGTTGAAAAGGGTTTTTCAAACATTGCTTTGGATATTCAAATCGAGTTGCTTTTCAAAGAGGTTTTGTGACTCGCTGCATTGATGGTGTTTTGGTTTTGAGCATTCCTCACTAAGCATTATGTGCTTACGCTCCTTTTTGTCCATCAATGCAGATCTTTGAAGTTGGAACAGCGAGGAGCAAGGGATTCAAGGAGGACTCCACTTGAGATGTATGTCTCGGTTAATAGCTATAGTTAATAAAGGCAATGGGGGAAGAATCTTTTATGTGGATGTGTAACGAGATTGTGTATGTTGGACAAGTATGGTTTATGATGTTGAATCATGTGGATTAAAGTTGCAACGTCTGGATCATCTTATGCTTATGTTGGTTTGCTATGCTTCTTGTTCAAAAGCATGAATGTGTTTCGATTGTGTTTAATGTGTTGGTGCACCTAGGGGTGATTATGTATCTAGATTTTGATGCATATATGTTCCTTGTAAGATGTATGAGTTGCTGGCATGGTTTGATTGCATCTGGAACATGTTCGGTTGGCCAATTGCATGTTAAGGAAGCCTTTTGCTGCATTCAGTGCAAGGTGTTTCGGAACAGAGGTTGCCGTTTCGGAACGGGTGCCTTAAATCAACCCAGGCGTCCGAAACGGGGGACACCGTTCCGAAACGGAAAGGCCACTGCCAGCCCGCGTTTCGGTACGCGTTGCGGAACGGCCCCGTGTTTCGAAACAGACTCACCCTGTTTCGGAACAGCCGACCGTTGGGGACTGACAATGGCAGTTTATTGTTTTGGAAAGTTTGCATTTTGGTCCCGAAACTTGTTCGTGCAATTGTTTGAGTTTGGAATGTCCGTTTGAGCTGAAATTTGGCAGAGAAGCATGAAACTTGACTAATTACAAGTTGGTAATACTATTTTGGGTTAAGACCTTATAATTATCAGATTTTACAATTTGGTCCCTAAAGTTGTAATTTGTTCAATTGGGTCCCTGCTTGATCTCTGATGTTTATGATCTTTGAGTATGATGTTTGAACGATCATGACTAGGGTTAATGTGCATCTAGACAAGTTTAAAAAGAAAAAAAAGGGTCGTTAATCAAGGTTGACTTTCGGGTTGACTTTGGTTTTCCCCGTGTGACTTTCTTAATTCGGGTCAACCGTCTAGACCGGGTTAAAGGGGTTACATTTGGTGGTATCAGAGCTGAGTTGCGAATGTTTGGGGAAAACGGTAAGTTGTTGTAGTATGTGTTTGATGTTTGTGCTGATGTGTGGTTGAAAGCTGGTTGAAACACGTGTTTCTGAGTAAGTTGTTGATGTTTTCAAGCATGCTTGTGTTTATGAATCTTAGCTGAGCTAATGTGGAATTGTGCTGATGTTGTGAGTTAGTTTTATGCATGATGAAAGTGCTATGGGTATGATATGTTGATTTTATGCTGTTGTAAGTGGATGTTGTTTGATGAAAGCATGATCTAATGTGTTGTTAGATATGCTTGATGTTGTGATATCCATGTTTTTGTTGACTGTTATGTCGTGTAAAAGGGGAGAATACGGGATACCCATTGCCTTATTACTATAGCTATTGTGTTATTTTGGAGTGGGAGTTTGAATCCTTGCTTAAAGCTGGTCTAATTGGTTTGTTTGTTTTGTTGTGATTGCTTGTTGTTAATAGTATGGCAAAATCGATGAAAGAATGGCAGTTGGGGTGAGATGGTTGCTGCTTTAGGGCAGGTTGTTAAGGCGTGGAATTCACCTTTTAGAGGAGGTGTTTTGCCTCAGTTTTCTGTGCTTGGTGTTGAGGTTTTGAGACAGGAAGGAGAAGTTGGTTCTGTGATGAAGAGTTCATCACCTGTTGCTCAAGAGGTGTTGGGAACATCTCAGGCTGTGGTAAAAGTAAAGTCGGTAGATGTGCTGGCTATGGAATGTGTGGGTTTGTCGAAGCAGCGTTTGTTTGATTTGGGTGCTGTGGAATATCATGGTTCGACACCGGAGATGTTTGAGGCCTGGTTGGCTAGTGTGATTCTGATTTTGGATCATGAGGGTTGTGATTATGCTTGTAAGCTGGGAAGTGTTGTCTCTTTGATGCTGGAGGACGCATGTGCCTGGTGGACATCTGTGGCGGTGGCATCGCACATCCATGATATTGATTGGGATTTCTTTGTGTCTGCCTTTTATGAAAGGTATCTTGGAGAGAAATTCCCAAGGGTTAAGCAATGTGATGGTAGTGCAGATCTGGGGCAAGTGCTGGTTGAGCAAGGAGTGGAGGTTCAGCTACCGGTGTGTAATCGTTGTGGGAGGCGTCATGTTGGAGGTTGTTGGGGCGCAGGTGCTTGTTGGAACTGTGGTTCTAAAGAGCATGTGAAGCGAGATTGTCCTCTTGGGGTGAAGTCAGCCTCAGTGGTAGCCAAAGGGTCTTTGAAGGGTCGTGGGTACGGCCGTGGCAAAGTTCGAAGATGGCAGGAAGAGCGGAAAGTTGTGAAGAGTTTGGGAAATGAAACCTGTTGGAAATGTGGATCTGTTGGGCATAGGAGGCGTGATTGTTTGAAGTTGGCTCGGAATAGCCAAGGTTCCTTACCGCAGGGAGTTGGTGGTGATCTTAGTGTGTTAGCTGATGCTGCAGTGGTGCGGCTGGAGGATGATGGTTCTGCGAGGAAGAGAGCTCGTCTGATGAAGCTCCAGGGTGGTGATGTGTTTTCAGGTAACCTTGTTAAGTGACCTTTGCTCTAGTTACCTTAGTTTGGTTCTTGTTGGTTTGGTTGAGTTTTTCTTGCGTAGTGGGTATGGTTTGTTGTTAGCATGTTGAGATAGTAGTAGTTGTTGTTGTTTGAAACATCTTTAGTGTAAAGAGGGTTTTAGTGAGTATCTTGTGGGTAATGGTTGTTGGAATGATGGAGTTAGACAAGTTAGAAATGAAGTAGGAGGTTGTTCTTAGACGGATTCTGAGGATGTTATTGGAGAGTGTGAACTGGCATTCATGCACAGTTAAAATCATTTGTTATATGCTATATTATATATGTGTTGGTTCATACATACATGTGGCATGACATTAGAGGTTTTGCATACATGAACATCAGGCATTGATAGGACATATTGGTGATCATGCATATGGATGTTCACACTCGCTAATAACTAATCGAATATGTTAGGGTTGTGGTTGGGTTAGGATGGATGATGGGTTTTTAGAGGTTGCGTTGGTGCTGAGTGGAAGTTAGAAGTAATGGAAGTATTAGGCTAATTGCTAGTAATAGTGAGAGTGGTATAGCATGTTGGTAGGAGGGTAGTGTTTGATGCTTGAAGAGTTTAGTGGGTTGGTGGTGAGGAGTACCGGTTGAGGTTAGAATCGGTCAAGTGTTTTGAATAGCTAGTAGAAGTGGTGGTTCCTTGGTGATAGGTAATGTTGGAGGTTAGTGGATGTGTTCTAAAGTGCTGAGGTATCTTGGCACTGATGTTGTAGTGGAGGGGTGTTTTTGTAGTTGAGGGTTTGTGGCAACCTTCGAAGAATTGAGAAGATGGTATGTATGTTTAAGTTGGGCGATGTTCTAGTAAGGCAAGTGTTAGGGTCAGAGTTTGAAGTGGGAAGGCAATGAAAGATCGAAGGCCATTGCTGGTTGGATGGGTTCTTGTGAGAAGTGGTTGGTTGGTTGTGATTAAGTGATTCTTTTTGAGTTCAGCTGGTGGTGTGTGGAATGGCGGGTGAAGTCAAGGTTGGGGGTTAGTGATGTGATTATCTGTTGATGAGTGAGCAGTTCTGGTGAGTCGATGGTAAGGTTGCGGTGGATGTGAAGTAAGGACAGTAATGTGTTGAGAAGTTGGGTAAGCAGTTGGTGCTTAAGAATTTTTGCTTGTTTGGAAAAAAATCTTGAAGGAAGTTGGAAATTTGTAAAGAGTTTTAGAAGCAGTGAAGATTGTGGTTTACATGGTGGCTGAATTGGATTGGTTGGTACCACTGTGTGAACAAGTTTGGGGGTTTTGTGCTAAGGTGTGTATGCTGTAAAAGTTTGAGGTTCTTCAGGCTGTTGATGGGGCTATGTGTAGTCCGGAGATGTGAAGGGTTAGGTTGTGGTTGACATTTGAGTGTGCTGGAATTTGTGAACAGTATGTGGTGGTGTTGGTTACAGTGGAGTTTTGTGTGGAAAGTGTTCAGTGGAGGTTGAGGCTTTTATGTGGCCTTGTGTGTTGATTTGTGAAGTTGGTTGTGCTCTTTTCGCCGGTTAAAATTTCGAGGACGAAATTTCCTAAGAGGGGGAGAGTTGTAACGCCCCGGTTTTGGGCTTAGAAGTTTTGGGCGTTAACCGGTTTGGTCAAAGTGCTGTTCGAATATAAAGAGGTGAAATTAGGAAAGCCTAGTTCGGGTTGCATTAAAAATATGGAAAAATGTTCTAAAATCATCTTTTAATATATATAAGTGAACTGTGAAATCAATTTTACAAAATGAGGTTTGGAAGGGTGACATTTTGGCTAGTGACCAAAATGTAATTTTTGAAAGTTGCGTGACTGTTTTAGAAAGGATTGAAACTTTGAATCTTTAAGGAGCTATTTACCCAAAGGGAGTTTCTCCAGATTTTTCTAAGATATTTTAAGGTTTAATTCTGATTTTAAAACAAAAGAAAAGAGGAGGGAAATCATTTTGGCTATTTTGTAACTAACTTTCTATTTTCTCAATTTTCCCTTCTCTCATTTTCTCTCAACCCAAACACTTTCTCTCCAGAGAATTTCTTCTGATTTTGTCACCTAAATCTTCCCTTTCAACTCTCTTTTGATTCTTAATCAACATATCAACAAAACCTCACCATTTGCTAGTTGATTCATCAAGGTTTTTGATTCAAAAAGAGGAGAAACTCAAGTTTGGAGGTAAGAACGTCCTTCTCCTCTAAACTCTCAGTTCTTTACTGAAATTCCTAAGTTCTCAATCCTTGATTTGTGATTTGTTAAAGGCTTTTCAATTGGAATCTTGATTTTGGCTTTAAAATGCAAGATTTGGTGATTTTTGGTGGATTTTCGTATGATCTGTTTAAGCAGGGTTTTGAGGTGTGTTTTTGAGGTTAAATGAATGCTAAATTGATTAGAAGTTGAGGTTTAATTAATGCAATCCCGGATAGGTTGGATTTCCTAAGTTTTACTTGAGTTTTTGGTTGTTTTTGGAGTGTTTTTGATGATCTGTTATCGCTGGAGGTATAAGGACGTGGTTGTGATCTTTTTGGATGTTAATTGATGTTTAAAAATGGTTAGAAGTGATGGATCTTGGCTGGGTTAAGTTTTGGAAGTGTTTGGAGGTGATTTCGGTTGTGTTTGGTAGCCGAATTGTTGGAATTGTGATGAGCAGCGAGTTGAGTTGTGTTGCTGGTGTTTTTAATGCATAGTGATGCATTAATCCTCTGTTATTGTGTGCTTGAAACAGGGGAGTTTGATCCGTGAGCATTAGAGGTGGTGCGGAAGGTTTCGGATGCTTGGAAGGCTTGTTGGCTAGCCTTGTTTTGTGTATCGGTGAGTGAAGTTGGGTTTCAGCTTTAAAACCAAGGTTTGAAGGTTTTGGGAGCTTAGTTTAAGTATAAACAACTTAGCTAAGCTCAAGAGTAAGTAAATGGATTTTCGCTCTTGGTTGTGTTGTGATTTGGCTTTAAAAGCAATTGTGATTGATGGTTGCAATGCATTTGATTTGCATGTTTTAAATTCTGTTTTGAAAGCATATTTAAACATGGTTTAATGCTGGTTTTGAAAGCCATATGTGAAGGATGCTCAAGGTAAGAGATCCTTGGTTTTATTCATTGAAATTGTGGTTTTGATGCATGGTGATGCATGATGTTTAATGGCTTTGTGTAATGCTTTAAAACAGTGGATTGATGATGGTAAATGATGGTTTTTGCATTATGGTTATGCATGTGAATCATTGGACTAATATGGTAAGATGGTTATATTGGCAAGTGATGTAAGTGGTTCTTGGTTTCTTTGATCGGATATAGTTAGCCGGCTATAGGATTGGGTGCACCGTGAATAAAGTCGCCTTGGATGTGGAGTGGTTAAGTGAGAACCGGTAAATTCCATCCAAGTATCCTAACGAGATGGTTACGGTCATAATGGAGGTTGAGATTCCCATTCGAGGACCTTGGGTAAGCAAAGGTTATATGGTGATTAAAAGTCCATATAGGAGAACCTTGTGCTTGTTAAGATCACAATGGTGTTGTAAAGTCCATGTGTGGATCTTGTATAGGGTGTCCCAGATCTTGTTAGTGATGTTATACAACTACCAATCGGTGATGCTAAGGTTATATGGTGTTTAAAAGTCCATATATGGGAACCTTGTGCATGTTAAGGTTGTATGGTGTTTAAAAGTCCATACATGGGAACCTTGTGAAAGTTAAGGTTGTATGGTGTTTAAAAGTCCATACATGGGAACCTTGTGAAAGTTAAGGTTGTATGGTGTTTAAAAGTCCATACATGGGAACCTTGTGAAAGTTAAGGTTGTATGGTGTTTAAAAGTCCATACATGGGAACCTTGTGAATGGTAAGGTCAAATGGTGTTTAAAAGTCCATTTGGGGACCTTGGATTGGTAGTGTGTATGAAGCGGAGGGACAACGCTTGTGATCCGCGTATCCGATTGGGTGTTGAGTTGAAAAGTGGATGTGGATGATCACTTGAAAGCCAATATGATGTTCTTGTTTATAATGAAGCATGAGATGCTTGGAATGATGCATGGTTGCATGGGATGTGCATAATGTATTGAGAATGCATGTTGCTTGTTAAGGTTGAACAAGTATTGTTTATCTATTGAGGATGATGCATGTGTGCATGAAATCTCTTTAGTGCATTGGAGTCTTGTTAAGACTTGTTTTTAAAGGCTTATGATGTGAATGTTGATGATGTGGTTCATATGTTGCATTTGTTTAATGCATGTGTTGGATCGATTAAATAAATGGTTTTAAAAGGGTTCTTGTTGAGATGATACCAAGTAAGAGAAATGTATAATGTGAAGTGGAAGTGTTTTCCAAGGTTTTGAATTTAACTTTTCATTTGGTGTTTATGCATTGAAAGGTTAAATTGATGTTTTGCAAGTTATGCTTTGAAAAGGTTTACTTAGCTTGCTAAGCTAAGGGTTGGTTTTCATGTTTGAGCAATACATGATTTGAGCTTGTTGTTGAAAAGGGTTTTTCAAACATTGCTTTGGATATTCAAATCGAGTTGCTTTTCAAAGAGGTTTTGTGACTCGCTGCATTGATGGTGTTTTGGTTTTGAGCATTCCTCACTAAGCATTATGTGCTTACGCTCCTTTTTGTCCATCAATGCAGATCTTTGAAGTTGGAACAGCGAGGAGCAAGGGATTCAAGGAGGACTCCACTTGAGATGTATGTCTCGGTTAATAGCTATAGTTAATAAAGGCAATGGGGGAAGAATCTTTTATGTGGATGTGTAACGAGATTGTGTATGTTGGACAAGTATGGTTTATGATGTTGAATCATGTGGATTAAAGTTGCAACGTCTGGATCATCTTATGCTTATGTTGGTTTGCTATGCTTCTTGTTCAAAAGCATGAATGTGTTTCGATTGTGTTTAATGTGTTGGTGCACCTAGGGGTGATTATGTATCTAGATTTTGATGCATATATGTTCCTTGTAAGATGTATGAGTTGCTGGTATGGTTTGATTGCATCTGGAACATGTTCGGTTGGCCAATTGCATGTTAAGGAAGCCTTTTGCTGCATTCAGTGCAGGGTGTTTCGGAACAAAGGTTGCCGTTTCGGAACGGGTGCCTTAAATCAACCCAGGCGTCCGAAACGGGGGACACCGTTCCGAAACGGAAAGGCCACTGCCAGCCCGCGTTTCGGTACGCGTTGCGGAACGGCCCCGTGTTTCGAAACAGGCTCACCCTGTTTCGGAACAGCCGACCGTTGGGGGCTGACAATGGCAGTTTATTGTTTTGGAAAGTTTGCATTTTGGTCCCGAATCTTGTTCGTGCAATTGTTTGAGTTTGGAATGTCCGTTTGAGCTGAAATTTGGCAGAGAAGCATGAAACTTGACTAATTACAAGTTGGTAATACTATTTTGGGTTAAGACCTTATAATTATCAGATTTTACAATTTGGTCCCTAAAGTTGTAATTTGTTCAATTGGGTCCCTGTTTGATCTCTGATGTTTATGATCTTTGAGTATGATGTTTGAACGATCATGACTAGGGTTAATGTGCATCTAGACAAGTTTAAAAAGAAAAAAAAGGGTCGTTAATCAAGGTTGACTTTCAGGTTGACTTTGGTTTTCCCCGTGTGACTTTCTTAATTCGGGTCAACCGTCTAGACCGGGTTAAGGGGGTTACAACTTTTTACTCAGTTAAAATTCCAACGGGTCCATTTAAAGGCCCATTTAGACATGCTCGTCCGAAACCTCTACAAAAAGGACCGCAAAAATGTTTTATTCAAATATTAGGAGATCAAATAATTGATTAGGAGCTTTTCAACACAATTATATTGCAAAACCTCAATTTCTGTACTTTTTACTTAGTTAAAATTCCAACGGGTCCATTGAAAGGCCCATTTAGACCTGCTTGTCCGAAACCTCTACAAAAAGGACCGCAAAAATGTTTTATTCAAATATTAGGAGTTCAAATAATGGATTAGGAGCTTTTCAACACAATTATATTGCAAAACCTCAATTTCTGTACTTTTTACTCATTTAAAATTCCAACGGGTGCATTGAAAGGCCCATTTAGACCTGCTCGTCCGAAACTCCACAAAAAGGACCGCAAAAATGTTTTATTCATATATTAGGAGTTCAAATATTTGATTAGGAGCTTTTCAACACAATTATATTGCAAAACCTCAATTTTTGTACTTTTTACTTAGTTAAAATTCCAACGGGTCCATAGAAAGGCCCATTTCGACCCGCTCGTCCGAAACCTCTACAAAAAGGACTGCAAAACAAGTTTTAATCAAATTTTAGGAGTTCGTGTAATTGATTAGGAGCTTTTCAACACAATTATATTGCAAAACCTCAACTTCTATAGTTTTTACTCAGTTAAAACTCCAACGGGTCCATTGAAAGGCCCATTTAGACCTGCTCGTCCGAAACCTTGACAAAAAGGACCGCAAAACAAGTTTTAGTCAAATATTAGGAGTTCAATAAATTGATTAGGAGCTTTTCAACACAATTATATTGCAAAACCGCAATTTCTATACTTTTTACTCAGTTAAAATTTCAACGGGCCCATTGAAAGGCACATTTCGACCCGCTCGTCCGAAACCTCTACAAAAAGGACTACAAAACAAGTTTTAATCAAATTTTAGGAGTTCATGTAATTCATTAGGAGCTTTTCAACACAATTATATTGCAAAACCTCAATTTCTGTACTTTTTTCTCAGTTAAAATTCCAACGGGTCCATTGAAAGGCCCATTTAGACCTGCTCGTCCGAAACCTCGACAAAAAGGACCGCAAAACAAGTTTTAGTCAAATATTAGGAGTTCAATAAATTGATTAGGAGCTTTTCAACACAATTATATTGCAAAACCGCAATTTCTATACTTTTTACTCAGTTAAAATTCCAACGGGCCCATTGAAAGGCACATTTCGACCCGCTCGTCCGAAACCTCTACAAAAAGGACTACAAAACAAGTTTTAATCAAATTTTAGGAGTTCATGTAATTCATTAGGAGCTTTTCAACACAATTATATTGCAAAACCTCAATTTCTGTACTTTTTTCTCAGTTAAAATTCCAACGGGTCCGAAACCTAAGAAACACGTATTTGAGAGAGGCCCTTGGCTCCACAAAGACGAATGGATGGCTCTAGCGGAATATACTCCTGGTAAAAGCATGGACGAGTATTCTTTTAATCCTATGAGGATATGGTTTCGCATTCATTCCTTGCCCAAACCTTTCTTAGAAGATCATGACAGAGCTCACCTAGTTGGACAGTCACTTGGGGCCATGGTCGGCACTATTTTACGCACCGATACTCGCAAAGAGAGAGGGAACATGACCGAATTTCTGCGAGTGGAAATACTTCTGGACATATCCAAACCGATCCGACGATTTCTCCTCGTTGGGAAAGGTTCACGTACCACTTCATGCCGTCTAGAATTTGAACGTCTTCCCCTCCTCTGTCCGGGGTGTGGTATCATTAGTCACACATTCGACCACTGCCCTTCCAAAGCAAAGATTGATCCAGCCAAATTCCAATACGGTGATTGGCTCCGTTGGCTTCCCCCACGTCGCCGTGATCAGGGACCTCGTGGCCGTATTCGAGTCGTTGACCAATCACCTTCTAATGAAAGCAAACCTCCACTAGGTACTTTACATTCTTTTAAATATATTTTTTTAATTTCATACCTCTTATCGTTGTTCTTTCATAATCTGTTCTTACACGCAGTTCCTTTGGACAAAGGCAAAACTGCTGACTCCTCTGTCAACGCTGAACCAAACCCACCGCTAGGTATTATAAAAACTTTAGTTTGGCTTCCTTTTATCTATCATTCCTCTTTTTACTGCTTTAATGACTCTCTTTCCTTATCAGACACTAAGGATAAAGGGAAAGCTCCTGTCACTTCTGCCCAAGATTCAGGTCCAATTTCTGTCGACTACTTTTACGTTCCTTTCTCTCATATTCTTAAACAACGAAATCTCATTTCCTCTTTTCCTAATCTTATAGGGAATCTTCATGAAGGGGATGCTGCATCTTTTGCAGATCTCCCTTTAGAGGAAACCAATAACAACGAGGAGATGGTGGATGAGGAATCCGCGGATATGCCTCCCACTAATGTTGATCCCAAGCTGCCCCAAAAAGTACCAATGCATTCAAGAGTCATCTCACCTCAACCTCTGAACACCATCTACCCTGTTCAAATTGATCTAGTTGATCAAGATGATGGAAAGTCGAACTCTACTGCTCAGCAAATTAGGAAACTGGATGAACAACTCAGTAAGCCACTCCTTCAAACCGGTTTATCATTCTTTGATGATTTTGATTCGTGGCTACTTAAGCATTACCCAAATATTGCAGCTTCTGCTCCTGCTCCTATTCCCATTCCTCCGAACCGAGGCACTAAGAGGCGCTCCCCAATCCATGTAGTCCTGCAGCCCAAAAAGTCCAGACCTACACCATCGCCTACCTCGAAAGCTGGGATGAGCAGCGGAAAAAACTCTCCGGCGGCGGCTGACGCACAGCCCCGCCGAGGGAAATGATAATTTTATGTTGGAACTGCCAAGGCTTAGGTAAGGCTGAGGCAGTTCAACAACTCAAGCTTTATGTTACTCTTCATAAACCAGATTTACTTTTTTTATGTGAAACTAAACTAAAAAATACGGCTTATAGCCGTCTTGGTGATTTGCTAGGGATGGCCCTAGCTTTATCTATTGATTTTTCCTTTAATTGTTCTGGACTTGCCCTATTTACATTGAATAATAATAATGTTGATTTGCTTGCTTACTCGGATTGTTTTATCCACACGTATATTAAATGCAACTCTTCTTCGTTTTACTTCACTGGAATTCATGGTTTTTATGAAACTTGTAACAAACCCAAAACATGGGAACTAATTGATTCAATTAATATTAACGATAGTCAACCTTGGCTCATAGGGGGTGACTTTAACGAAATTTTATCTGACAATGAAAAACAAGGAGGCTCCCGCCGGCCTAGATCTCAAATTAATAACTTCCGCAATTGTCTTCCTTGTAATAATCTTTATGATTGCAAACCTACAATGGGATGGTTCACCTGGTCTAAAACGGGGCCCAAAACCCCTACTCTATTTGAGCGATTAGATCGTTTTGTTGGGAATATGGCATGGAAAGCTTCATTTCCTAATTATAACATCACCTCGGAATTCAATGCGAAATCAGATCACTGTTTTCTACTACTAAATACGGAGCCTCTTCCCCCAACAAATTCTCGTCCTCCACCAACCAAGTTCAGATTCGAAAATTGTTGGGCATCCAATGAAGAAGGCATTGCTGTTGTAAAGCAAACTTGGTCATCTACCAAAGGCAATACCTTGGAAAAAATTAAAGCCATTGGCTCATGCCTAGGAGACTGGCAATCCCAACAAAGATCTAAGTCTAATGGACGTATCAATTTTCTTACTAAGAAAATTAATAAACTATTACAACGACCCCTCTCATCTACTGCGGAAAAAAGATATATCTCTGCCAAAACCGAGCTCCATAAACTTCTTGAGGGAAAAGAAGCATATTGGGCACAACGTTCTCGTAATCTATGGCTTTCCCAAGGCGACAAAAACACCCGTTTCTTTCATGCCCGAGCTTCCAATAGGAAGAAAAAGAATACTATTTCAGGCCTTGTAGACTCCAATAATGTTTGGCGTACGAATGATTCTGACCTTATGGAAATTGCCTCCTCATATTTCCATACTCTTTTCTCTTCGTCAAACCCTCAATTTTCTGACCAAATTCTTTCAAAAATCACTCCTACTATCACGAATACTATGAATGAGTCCCTCTCCAAGGAATTCACACCAGAAGAAATCATCACTGCTTTTCGTGATATCGATCCTAGGAAAGCCCCGGGTATTGATGGCCTACCAAGTGGATTTTATCGTCAACATTGGGATACTGTTGGACCTGACATCATAACTCTGTGCCTTAATCTTCTTAATGGTTCAGCTGATATGGCTTCAGTTAACCAAACTATTTTGGTTCTCATACCTAAAATCAAGGATCCCACTACAATGAGGCATCTTAGGCCCATCAGTCTCTGTACGGTAATTTACAAAATCATTGCTAAAGTTTTGGTTAATCGAATGAAACATACCATCCCATTCTGTATCAGTTCAAATCAAGCTGCTTTTGTTCAAGGACGCAATATTACAGATAATATCCTTATTGCCCACGAAATTATTCATTCAATTAATACTGGCACCGCTAAATCTTCTCGTGGCGCTGCCCTCAAACTGGACATGGAAAAGGCCTTTGATAGGGTTGAGTGGTCATTTCTCGAAAATGTTATGACCCGTATGGGGTTTGCATCATCTTGGGTCTCTATCATCATGAGATGTATTACTTCAGTCTCCTTTACGGTTAAGGTCAACAATTCCTTTTCCCCTCTGTTTCGACCTCAAAGAGGCCTCCGCCAAGGGGACCCCTTATCTCCTTTTCTTTTTCTATTTTGTACCCAAGGACTTTCAGCTTTCTTGGCTGACGCTAAACAACAAGGCCTACTCCCAGGTTTAGGGGCTAGTAAGCATGGCCCCAAGGTTAACCACCTCTTATTTGCAGATGATTGTATTGTTTTCCTTAGTTCCAATACCGATGAAGCTGCACATCTTAAATTGGCCCTTCAGACTTATGCCTCTGCCTCTGGGCAAGCTGTCAACTTTGACAAGTCTACTATATTTTACAATCCACGTACACCTACATCTACTCGTCAAGCTATTAACTCCTATCTTCAAGTTAGAGAGGTTACCAATCCTGGAGTCTATCTGGGGGTACCTCTTCTTATTGGTAAAAATAAAACCCTTGCTTTAGGGTTT
This sequence comes from Hibiscus tridactylites, assembly GCA_958450335.1. NCBI lineage: Eukaryota > Viridiplantae > Streptophyta > Magnoliopsida > Malvales > Malvaceae > Hibiscus > Hibiscus tridactylites. Next base: position 62,786 of record CAUDLX010000107.1, read on the forward strand.
ATACGAGACAAAATTCACGATAGATTATCCAGCTGGGACAAACAGCTTCTTTCTTTCAGTGGTAGGGAAATCTTTATTAAAGCCGTTTTACAATCTTTACCTCAATATGTTATGTCCTGTTATCTATTACCTCAAAATATTATTGACGATATGACCTCTGCCATTCGTCGATATTGGTGGTCTGGGAAATCAAACAAGAAAGGTTGGCACATGCTCCCTTGGGACCAAGTTTGCCTGCCTAAATCTGTTGGCGGAATGGGTTTTCGTGATCTCAACAACTTTAACATTGCTCTTCTTGGCAAACAGATATGGCGCCTCATTTGCGAACCTGATTCCCTCTTGGGACAAATTTATAAATACAAGTACTTCCCGATGGGTAATATTCTTCATGCCTCTCGGCCTTTGCGAGGTTCTTTTGCATGGGAAGGTCTTTATAACGCTATGCAACACCTATTTGGTGGTTTCCTCTATCGTCCGGGTATTAACAGTAACATACATATCCATCACAATAATTGGGGAGGTTCCTCGACTGTTCACCTCTATGGGGACTATGAGCTCTCGGAGGAAGTTTATATTCGATGTCGAGATTTTATGTTGCGAAACCAAGCTGTCTGGGACCCTGTCAAAGTTCGTGCTTACTTTACTGTTGATGATGCCAATACCATTCTTTCTGTTCCTATTATCAATGACTATCGAGATACCATCCTATGGAAGCCCAATGATTCTGGCATCTATTCTGTCAGATCTGGTTACCTTTTCCTACAACGACCCCCTGAGCCTAGACTCCGCCCCCTCGCTTTTGGAAATATCTAGCCAAGCTCAAAGTTTTACCAAAGGTTAAAACTTTCGGTTGGCGTCTGGGGTCTGAAGCCCTGCCTGTTGGGGCTCGCCTTCAGACTTTTGCTCCAGAATCTGGTCCATGCCCCATTTGTAATTCAGGGGTTGAGTCGATTCTTCATGCCCTTCGAGACTGCACTGGTGCCTCGGAAACTCTTAAACTGATGGGTCTCCCTTCCTCCTTTGTTAGCAGTTCCGCCTCTACGGGCCTCCAATGGCTTGAGGAAGGAGCTTCCCTTCTTTCTCCTGATGTTTTTGGCCTTTTCTTGACTACCCTCTGGAATATTTGGAACAGACGCAACGATTGGATCCATAATAAACATCTGCAACCCCCTTGGCTGATTGCTGTCAACTCTTTTAGTCTTCATAAGGATTACTCTAACTCTATATCTTCTTGTTCCTCATCCATCCCCGTGACTCTTCCTCCTCGTTGGAGGCCTCCACCTCGTGGTTTTATTAAAGTTAATGTGGATGGGGCCTTTGATCCCTCCACTCGTGCAGCGGCGGTTGGGGTTATCGCTCGGGATAACTCTGGAATGGTTGTTGGTGGCCTGGCTTTTCCTTTGGGCAGTTGTTCCGACGACATTACTTCCGAAGGGAAAGGTCTTCTTGCCGGCATCACTTTTGCCCTTTCTCAGGGATGGAGCCATCTGATCTTCGAGTCTGACTGTGCATCCTTAGCTAACAGGATCAACTCTCTTGGGCCAGATCTTTCTCCTTTGGGGCCGATGATTTTGGAGGCTCACACTGCTTTGGAGGACTTTCCTGTGGCACATGTTCAATACATTCGCCGTGAGGCTAATCATGTAGCTCATACTTTGGCTACCCATGCCCTTAGATCTATGACTTCTTTATCTTTTGGATCTAGTTATCCTGATTGTATTAAAAACATTGTACCTTGCGAGTTTTTTTGAGTTAATAATATCTTTTGGGTACTCTTTTCCCCTTTTTAGGTTTCTCCAAGCCTTGTGCTTGGGGTTTTAGTAGGGGTTTTTAATGAGGCACGTCTTCTTCAAAAAAAATTCCAACATGTCCATTGAAAGGCCCATTTAGACCTGCTCGTCCGAAACCTCTACAAAATGGACCGCAAAAATGTTTTATTCAAATATTAGGAGTTCAAATAATGGATTAGGAGCTTTTTACCACAATTATATTGCAAAACCTCAATTTCTGTACTTTTTACTCAATTAAAATTCCAACGGGTCCATTGAAAGGCCCATTTCGACCCGCTCGTTCGAAACCTCTACAAAAAGGACTGCAAAACAAGTTTTAATCAAATTTTAGGAGTTCATGTAATTGATTAGGAGCTTTTCAACACAATTATATTGCAAAACCTCAATTTTTGTACTTTTTACTCAGTTAAAATTCCAACGGGTCCATTGAAAGGCCCATTTAGACCTGCTCGTCCGAAACCTCTACAAAAAGGACCGCAAAAATGTTTTATTCAAATATTAGGAGTTCAAATAATGGATTAGGTGCTTTTCAACACAATTATATTGCAAAACCTCAATTTCTGTACTTTTTACTCATTTAAAATTAAAACGGGTCCATTGAAAGGCCCATTTCGACCCGCTCGTCCGAAACCTCTACAAAAAGGACTGCAAAACAACCTTTAATCAAATTTTAGGAGTTAATGTAATTGATTAGGAGCTTTTCAACACAATTATATTGCAAAACCTCAATTTCTGTACTTTTTACTCAGTTAAAATTCCAACGGGTCCATTGAAAGGCCCATTTAGACCTGCTCGTCCGAAACCTCTACAAAAAGGACCGCAAAAATGTTTTATTCAAACATTAGGAGTTCAAATAATTGATTAGGAGCTTTTCAACACAATTATATTGCAAAACCTCAATTTCTGTACTTTTTACTAAGTTAAAATTCCAACGGATCTATTGATTGGCCCATTCAGACCTGCTCGTCCGAATCCTCTACAAAAAGGACCGCAAAAATGTTTTATTCAAATATTAGGAGTTCAACTAATTGATTAGGAGCTTTTCAAATCAATTATATTGAAAAGCCTCAATTTCTGTACTTTTTACTCATTTAAAATTCCAACGGGTCCATTGAAAGGCCCATTTAGACCTCCTCCTCAGAAACCTCTACAAAAAGGACCGCAAAAATGTTTTATTCATATATTAGGAGTTCAAATAATTGATTAGAAGCTTTTCAAATCAATTATCTTGAAAAACCTCAATTTCTGTACTTTTTACTCAGTTAAAATTCCAACGGGTACATTGAAAGGCCCATTTAGACCTGCTCGTCCGAAACCTCTACAAAAAGGACCGCAAAAATGTTTTATTCAAATATTAGGAGTTCAACTAATTGATTAGGAGCTTTTCAAATCAATTATATTGCAAAACCTCAATTTCTGTACTTTTTACTCATTTAAAATTCCAACGGGTCCATTGAAAGGCCCATTTAGACCTCCTCGTTAGAAACCTCTACAAAAAGGACCGCAAAAATGTTTTATTCATATATTAGGAGTTCAAATAATTGATGAGAAGCTTTTCAAATCAATTATCTTGCAAAACCTCAATTTCTGTACTTTTTACTCAGTTAAAATTCCAACGGGTCCATTGAAAGGCCCATTTAGACCTGCTCGTCCGAAACCTCTACAAAAAGGACCGCAAAAATGTTTTATTCAAATATTAGGAGTTGAAATAATTGATTAGGAGCTTTTGAACACAATTATATTGCAAAACCTCAATTTCTGTACTTTTTACTCTGTTAAAATTCCAACGGGTCCATTGAAAGGCCCATTTCGACCCGCTCGTCCGAAACCTCTAAAAAAGGACCGCAAAACAAGTTTTAATCAAATTTAAGGAGTTCATGTAATTGATTAGGAGCTTTTCAACACAATTATATTGCAAAAACTCAATTTCTATACTTTTTACTCAGTTAAAATTCCAACGGGTCCATTGAAAGGCCCATTTAGAACTGCTCGTCCGAAACATCTACAAAAAGGACCGCAAAAATGTTTTATTCAAATATTAGGAGTTCAAATAATTGATTAGGAGCTTTTCAAATCAATTATATTGCAAAACCTCAATTTCTGTACTTTTTACTCAGTTAAAATTCCAACGGGTCCTTTGAAAGGCCCATTTCGACCCGCTCGTCCGAAACCTCTACAAAAAGGACCGCAAAAATGTTTTATTCAAATATTAGGAGTTCAAATAATGGATTAGGAGCTTTTCAACACAATTATATTGCAAAACCTCAATTTCTTTACTTTTTACTCAGTTAAAATTCCAACGGGTCTATTGAAAGGCCCATTTTGACCTGCTCATCTGAAACCTCTACGAAAAGGACCGCAAAAATGTTTTATTCAAATATTAGGAGATTTTCAAATCAATTATATTGTACAACCTCAATTTCTGTACTTTTTACTCATTTAAAATTCCAACGGGTCCATTGAAAGGCCCATTTCGACCCGCTCGTCCGAAACCTCTACAAAAAGGACTGCAAAACAAGTTTTAATCAAATTTTAGGAGTTCATGTAATTGATTAGGAGCTTTTCAACACAAATATATTGCAAAACCTCAATTTCTGTACTTTTTACTCAGTTAAAATTCCAACGGGTCCATTGAAAGTCCCATTTAGACCTGCTCGTCCGAAACCTCTACAAAAAGGACCGCAAAAATGTTTTATTCAAATATTAGGAGTTCAAATAAATTATTAGGAGCTTTTGAACACAATTACATTGCAAAACCTCAATATATGTACTTTTTACTCAGTTAAAATTCCAAAGGGTCCATTGAAAGGCCCATTTCGACCTGCTCGTCCGAAACCTCTAAAAAGGACCGCAAAACAAGTTTTAATCAAATTTAAGGAGTTCATGTAATTGATTAGGAGCTTTTCAACACAATTATATTGCAAAACCTCAATTTCTATACTTTTTACTTAGTTAAAATTCCAACGGGTCCATTGAAAGGCCCATTTAGAACTGCTCGTCCGAAACATCTACAAAAAGGACCGCAAAAATGTTTTATTCAAATATTAGGAGTTCAAATAATTGATTAGGAGCTTCTCAAATCAATTATATTGCAAAACCTCAATTTCTGAACTTTTTACTCAGTTAAAATTCCAACGGGTCCATTGAAAGGCCCATTTCGACCCGCTCGTCCGAAACCTCTAAAAAAAGGACCGCAAAAATGTTTTATTCAAATATTAGGAGTTCAAATAATGGATTAGGAGCTTTTCAACACAATTATATTGCAAAACCTCAATTTCTGTACTTTTTACTCAGTTAAAATTCAAACGGGTCTATTGAAAGGCCAATTTAGACCTGCTCATCTGAAACCTCTACAAAAAGGACCGCAAAAATGTTTTATTCAAATATTAGCAGTTCAAATAATTGATTAGGAGCTTTTCAAATCAATTATATTGCAAAACCTCAATTTCTGTACTTTTTACTCAGTTAAAATTCCAACAGGTCCATTGAAAGGCCCATTTAGACCTGCTCGTCCGAAACCTCTACAAAAAGGACCGCAAAAATGTTTTATTCAAATATTAGGAGTTCAAATAATGGATTAGGAGCTTTTCAACACAATTATATTGCAAAGCCTCAATTTCTGTACTTTTTACTCATTTAAAATTCCAACGGGTCCATTGAAAGGCCCATTTCGACCCGCTCGTTCGAAACCTCTACAAAAAGGACTGCAAAAAAAGTTTTAATCAAATATTAGGAGTTCATGTAATTGATTAGGAGATTTTCAACACAATTATATTGCAAAACCTCAATTTCTGTACTTTTTACACGGTTAAAATTCCAACGTGTCCATTGAAAGGCCCATTTAGACCTGCTCGTCCGAAACCTCTACAAAAAGGACCGCAAAAATGTTTTATTCAAATATTAGGAGTTCAAATAATGGATTAGGTGCTCTTCAACACAATTATATTGCAAAACCTCAATTTCTGTACTTTTTACTCATTTAAAATTCAAATGGGTCCATTGAAAGGCCCATTTCGACCCGCTCGTCCGAAACCTCTACAAAAAGGACTGCAAAACAACCTTTAATCAAATTTTAGGAGTTCATGTAATTGATTAGGAGCTTTTCAACACAATTATATTGCAAAACCTCAATTTCTGTACTTTTTACTTAGTTAAAATTCCAACGGGTCCATTGAAAGGTCCATTTAGACCTGCTCGTCCGAAACCTCTACAAAAAGGACCGCAAAAATGTTTTATTCAAACATTAGGAGTTCAAATAATTGATTAGGAGCTTTTCAACACAATTATATTGCAAAGCCTCAATTTCTGTACTTTTTACTAAGTTAAAATTCCAACGGGTCTATTGAATGGCCCATTCAGACATGCTCGTCCGAATCCTCTACAAAAAGGACCGCAAAATTTTTTTATTAAAATATTAGGAGTTCAACTAATTGATTAGGAGCTTTTAAAATCAATTATATTGCAAAACCTCAATTTCTGCACTTTTTACTCAGTTAAAATTCCAATGGGTCCATTGAAAGGCCCATTTAGACCTGCTCGTCCGAAACCTCTACAAAAAGGACCGCAAAAATGTTTTATTCAAATATTAGGAGTTCAAATAATGGATTAGGAGCTTTTCAACACAATTATATTGAAAAGCCTCAATTTCTGTACTTTTTACTCATTTAAAATTCCAACGGGTCCATTGAAAGGCCCATTTAGACCTCCTCCTCAGAAACCTCTACAAAAAGGACCGCAAAAATGTTTTATTCATATATTAGGAGTTCAAATAATTGATTAGAAGCTTTTCAAATCAATTATCTTGAAAAACCTCAATTTCTGTACTTTTTACTCAGTTAAAATTCCAACAGGTCTATTGAAAGGCCCATTTAGACCTGCTCGTCCGAAACCTCTACAAAAAGGACCGCAAAAATGTTTTATTCAAATATTAGGAGTTCAACTAATTGATTAGGAGCTTTTCAAATCAATTATATTGCAAAACCTCAATTTCTGTACTTTTTACTCATTTAAAATTCCAACGGGTCCATTGAAAGGCCCATTTAGACCTCCTCGTCAGAAACCTCTACAAAAAGGACCGCAAAAATGTTTTATTCATATATTAGGAGTTCAAATAATTGATTAGAAGCTTTTCAAATCAATTATCTTGAAAAACCTCAATTTCTGTACTTTTTACTCAGTTAAAATTCCAACAGGTCTATTGAAAGGCCCATCTAGACCTGCTCGTCCGAAACCTCTACAAAAAGGACCGCAAAAATGTTTTATTCAAATATTAGGAGTTCAACTAATTGATTAGGAGCTTTTCAAATCAATTATATTGCAAAACCTCAATTTCTGTACTTTTTACTCATTTAAAATTCCAACGGGTCCATTGAAAGGCCCATTTCGACCCGCTCGTCCGATACCTCTACAAAAAGGACTGCAAAACAAGTTTTAATCAAATTTTAGGAGTTCATGTAATTGATTAGGAGCTTTTCAACACAATTATATTGCAAAACCTCAATTTCTGTACTTTTTACTCAGTTAAAATTCCAACGGGTCCATTGAAAGGCCCATTTAGACCTGCTCGTCCGAAACCTCTACAAAAAGGACCGCAAAAATGTTTTATTCAAATATTAGGAGTTCAAATAATATATTAGGAGCTTTTGAACACAATTATATTCAAAAACCTCAATTTCTGTACTTTTTATTCAGTTAAAATTCCAACGGGTCCATTGAAAGGCCCATTTCGACCCGCTCGTCCGAAACCTCTAAAAAAGGACCGCAAAACAAGTTTTAATAAAATTTTAGGAGTTCATGTAATTGATTAGGAGCTTTTCAACACAATTATATTGCAAAACCTCAATTTCTATACTTTTTACTCAGTTAAAATTCCAACGGGTCCATTGAAAGGCCCATTTAGAACTGCTCGTCCGAAACATCTACAAAAAGGACCACAAAATGTTTTATTCAAATATTAGGAGTTCAAATAATTGATTAGGAGCTTTTCAAATCAATTATATTGCAAAACCTCAATTTCAGTACTTTTTACTCAATTAAAATTCCAACGGGTCCATTGAAAGGCCCATTTAGACCTGCTCGTCCGAAACCTCTACAAAAAGGACCGCAAAAATGTTTTATTCAAATATTAGGAGATCAAATAATTGGTTAGTAGCTTTTCAACACAATTATATTGCAAAACCTCAATTTCTGTACTTTTTACTCAGTTAAAATTCCAACGGGTCCATTGTAAGGCCCATTTCGACCCGCTCGTTCGAAACCTCTACAAAAAGGTCTGCAAAACAAGTTTTCATCAAATTTTAGGAATTCATGTAATTGATTAGGAGCTTTTCAACACAATTATATTGCAAAACCGCAATTTCTGTACTTTTTACTCAGTTAAAATTCCAACGGGTCCATTGAAAGGCCCATTTAGACCTGCTCGTCCGAAACCTCTACAAAAAGGACCGCAAAACAAGTTTTAGTCAAATATCATGAGTTCAAATAATTGATTAGGAGCTTTTCAACACAATTATATTGCAAAACCGCAATTTCTGTACTTTTTACTCAGTTAAAATTCCAACGGATCCATTGAAAGGCCCATTTCGACCCGCTCGTACGAAACCTCTACAAAAAACACTGCAAAACAACTTTTAATCAAACTTTAGGAGTTCATGTAATTATTTAGGAGCTTTTCAACACAATTATATTGCAAAACCTCAATTTCTGTACTTTTTACACAGTTAAAATTCCAACGGGTCCATTGAAAGGACCATTTAGACCTGCTCGTCCGAAACCTCTACAAAAAGGACCACAAAAATGTTTTATTCAAATATTAGGAGTTCAAATAATTGATTAGGAGCTTTTCAACACAATTATATTGCAAAACCTCAATTTCTGTACTTTTTACTCAGTTAAAATTCCAACGGGTCCATTGAAAGGCCCATTTCGACCCGCTCGTCCGAAACCTCTACAAAAAGGACTGCAAACCAAGTTTTAGTCAAATATTAGGAGTTCAAATAATTGATTAGGAGCTTTTCAACACAATTATATTGCAAAACCTCAATTTCTGTACTTTTTACTCAGTTAAAATTCCAACGGGTCCATTAATAGGCCCATTTAGACCAGCTCATCCGAAACCTCTACAAAAAGGACCGCAAAAATGTTTTATTCTAATATTAGGAGTTCAAATAATTGGTTATGAGCTTTTGAACACAATTATATTGCAAAACCTCAATTTCTGTACTTTTTACTCATTTAAAATTCTAACGGGTCCATTGAAAGGCCCATTTAGACCTCCTCGTCAGAAACCTCTACAAAAAGGACCGCAAAAATGTTTTATTCATATATTAGGAGTTCAAATAATTGATTAGAAGCTTTTCAAATCAATTATCTTGAAAAACCTCAATTTCTGTACTTTTTACTCATTTAAAATTCCAACAGGTCTATTGAAAGGCCCATTTAGACCTGCTCGTCCGAAACCTCTACAAAAAGGACCGCAAAAATGTTTTATTCAAATATTAGGAGTTCAACTAATTGATCAGGAGCTTTTCAAATCAATTATATTGCAAAACCTCAATTTTTGTACTTTTTACTCATTTAAAATTCCAACGGGTCCATTGAAAGGCCCATTTCGACCCGCTCGTCCGAAACCTCTACAAAAAGGACTTCAAAAAAGATTTTAATCAAATTTTAGGAGTTCAAATAATTGATTAGGAGCTTTTCAACACAATTATTTTGCAAAACCGCAATTTCTGTACTTTTTACTCAGTTAAAATTCCAACGGGTCCATTGAATGGCCCATTTCGACCCGCTCGTCCGAAACCTCTACAAAAAGGACTGCAAAACAAGTTTTAATCAAATTATAGGAGTTCATGTAATTGATTAGGAGCTATTCAACACAATTATATTGCAAACCCTTAATTTCTGTACTTTTTACTCATTTAAAATTCCAACGGGTCCATTGAAAGGCCCATTTAGACCTGCTCGTCCGAAACCTCTACAAAAAGGACCGCAAAATTTTTTTATTCAAATATTAGGTGTTCAAATAATTGATTAGGAGCTTTTCAACACAATTATATTGCAAAACCTCAATTTCTGTACTTTTTACTCAGTTAAAATTCCAACGGGTCCATTGAAAGGCCCATTTAGACCTGCTCGTCCGAAACCTCTACAAAAAGGAAAGAAAAAAATGTTTTATTCAAATATTAGGAGTTCATGTAATTGATTAGGAGCATTTCAACACAATTATATTGCAAAACCTCAATTTCTGTACTTTTTAATCAGTTAAAATTCCAACGGGTCCATTAAAAGGCCCATTTCGACATGCTCGTCTGAAACCACTACAAAAAGGACCGCAAGAATGTTTTAGTCAAATATTAAGAGTTCAAATAATTGATTAGGAGCTTTTCAACACAATTATATTGAAAAACCGCAATTTCTGTACTTTTTACTCAGTTAAAATTCCTACGGGTCCATTGAAAGGCCCATTTAGACCTGCTCGTCCGAAACCTCTACAAAAAGGACCGCAAAAATGTTTTATTCAAATATTAGGAGTTCAACTAATTGATTAGGAGCTTTTCAAATCAATTATATTGCAAAACCTCATTTTCTGTACTTTTTACCCAGTTAAAATTCCAACAGGTCCATTAAAAGGCCCATTTAGACCTCCTCGTCAGAAACCTCTACAAAAAGGACCGCAAAAATGTTTTATTCAAATATTAGGAGTTCAAATAATTGATTTGGAGCTTTTCAAATCAATTATATTGCAAAACCTTAATTTCTGTACTTTTTACTTAGTTAAAATTCCAACAGGTCCATTGAATGGCCCATTTAGACATGCTCGTCCGAAACCTCTACAAAAAGGACCGCAAAAATGTTTTATTCAAATATTAGGAGTTCAACTAATTGATTAGGAGCTTTTCAAATCAATTATATTGCAAAACCTCAATTTTTGTACTTTTTACTCATTTAAAATTCCAACGAGTCCATTGAAAGGCCCATTTCGACCCGCTCGTCCGAAACCTCTACAAAAAGGACTGCAAAACAAGTTTTAATCAAATTTTAGGAGTTCATGTAATTGATTAGGATCTATTCAACACAATTATAATGCAAAACCTTAATTTCTGTACTTTTTACTCAGTTAAAATTCCAACGGGTCCATTGAAAGGCCCATTTAGACCTGCTCGTCCGAAACCTCTACAAAAAGGAAAGAAAAAAATGTTTTATTCAAATATTAGGAGTTCATGTAATTGATTAGGAGCATTTCAACACAATTATATTGCAAAACCTCAATTTCTGTACTTTTTAATCAGTTAAAATTCCAACGGGTCCATTGAAAGGCCCATTTTGACCTGCTCGTCCGTAACCTCTACAAAAAGGACCGCAAAAATGTTTTATTCAAATAATAGGAGTTCAAATAATTGATTAGGAGCTTTTCAAATCAATTATATTGCAAAACCTCAATTTCTGTACTTTTTTCTATGTTAAAATTCCAACGGGTGCATTGAAAGGCCCATTTAGACCTGCTCGTCCGAAACCTCCACAAAAAGGACCGCAAAACAAGTTTTAATCAAATATTAGGAGTTCAAATAATTGATTAGGATCTTTTAAACACAATTATATTGCAAAACCGCAATTTCTGTACTTTTTACTCAGTTAAAATTCCAACGGCTCCATTGAAAGGCCAATTTCGACCCGCTCGTCCGAAACCTCTACAAAAAAGACTGCAAAACAAGTTTTAATCAAATTTTAGGAGTTCATGTAACTGATTAGGAGCATTTCAACACAATTATATTGCAAAACCTCAATTTCTGTACTTTTTACTCAGTTAAAATTCTAACGGGTCCATTGAAAGGCCCATTTCGACATGCTCGTCCGTAACCTCTACAAAAAGGACCACAAAAATGTTTTATTCAAATATTAGGAGTTCAAATAATTGATTAGGAGCTTTTGAAATCAATTATATTGCAAAACCTCAATTTCCGTACTTTTTACTCTGTTAAAATTCCAACGGGTCCATTGAAAGGCCCATTTAGACCTGCTCGTCCGAAACCTCTACAAAAGGACTGCAAAACAAGTTTTAATCAAATATTAGGAGTTCAAATATTTGATTTGGAGCTTTTCAACACAATTATATTGCAAAACCGCAATTTCTGTACTTTTTACTCATTTAAAATTCCAACGAGTCCATTGAAAGGCCCATTTTGACCCGCTCGTCCGAAACCTCTACAAAAAGGACTACAAAACAAGTTTTAATCAAATTTTAGGAGTTCATGTAATTTATTAGGAGCTTTTCAACACAATTATATTGCAAAACCTCAATTTCTGTACTTTTTACTCAGTTAAAATTCCAACGGGTCCATTGAAAGGCCCATTTAGACCCGCTCGTCCGAAACCTCTACAAAAAGGACCGCAAAAATGTTTTATTCAAATATTAGGAGTTCAAATAATTGATTAGGAGCTTTTCAACACAATTATATTGAAAAACCTCAATTTCTGTACTTTTTACTCAGTTAAAATTCCAACAGGTCCATTGAAAGGCCCATTTCGACCCGCTCGTCCGAAACCTCTACAAAAAGGACCACAAAAATGTTTTATTCAAATATTAGGAGTTCAAATAATTGATTAGGAGGTTTTCAACACAATTATATTGCAAAACCTCAATCTCTGTACTTTTTACTTAGTTAAAATTCCAACGGGTCCATTGAAAGGCCCATTTCGACCTGCTCGTCCGTAACCTCTACAAAAAGGACCGCAAAAATGTTTTATTCAAATAATAGGAGTTCAAATAATTGATTAGGAGCTTTTCAAATCAATTATATTGCAAAACCTCAATTTCTGTACTTTTTTCTATGTTAAAATTCCAACGAGTGCATTGAAAGGCCCATTTAGACCTGCTCGTCCGAAACCTCCACAAAAAGGACCGCAAAACAAGTTTTAATCAAATATTAGGAGTTCAAATAATTGATTAGGATCTTTTCAACACAATTATATTGCAAAACCGCAATTTCTGTACTTTTTACTCAGTTAAAATTCCAACGGGTCCTTTGAAAGGCCAATTTCGACCCGCTCGTCCGAAACCTCTACAAAAAAGACTGCAAAACAAGTTTTAATCAAATTTTAGGAGTTCATGTAACTGATTAGGAGCATTTCAACACAATTATATTGCAAAACCTCAATTTCTGTACTTTTTACTCAGTTAAAATTCTAACGGGTCCATTGAAAGGCCCATTTCGACATGCTCGTCCGTAACCTCTACAAAAAGAACCACAAAAATGTTTTATTCAAATATTAGGAGTTCAAATAATTGATTAGGAGCTTTTGGAATCAATTATATTGCAAAACCTCAATTTCCGTACTTTTTACTCTGTTAAAATTCCAACGGGTCCATTGAAAGGCCCATTTAGACCTGCTCGTCCGAAACCTCTACAAAAAGGACTGCAAAACAAGTTTTAATCAAATATTAGGAGTTCAAATATTTGATTAGGAGCTTTTCAACACAATTATATTGCAAAACCGCAATTTCTGTACTTTTTACTCAATTAAAATTCCAACGAGTCCATTGAAAGGCCCATTTTGACCCGCTCGTCCGAAACCTCTACAAAAAGGACTACAAAACAAGTTTTAATCAAATTTTAGGAGTTCATGTAATTTATTAGGAGCTTTTCAACACAATTATATTGCAAAACCTCAATTTCTGTACTTTTTACTAAGTTAAAATTCCAACGGGTCCATTGAAAGGCCCATTTAGACCCGCTCGTCCGAAACCTCTACAAAAAGGACCGCAAAAATGTTTTATTCAAATATTAGGAGTTCAAATAATTGATTAGGAGCTTTTCAACACAATTATATTGAAAAACCTCAATTTCTGTACTTTTTACTCATTTAAAATTCCAACGGGTCCATTGAAAGGCCCATTTCGACCCGCTCATCCGAAACCTCTACAAAAAGGACTGCAAAACAAGTTTTAATCAAATTTTAGGAGTTCATGTAATTGATTAGGAGCTTTTCAACACAATTATATTGCAAAACATCAATTTCTGTACTTTTTACTCTGTTAAAATTCCAACGGGTCCATTGAAAGGCCCATTTAGACCTGCTCGTCCGAAACCTCTACAAAAAGGACCGCAAAAGAAGTTTTAATCAAATATTAGGAGTTCAAATAATTGATTAGGAGCTTTTCAACACAATTATATTGCAAAACCGTAATTTCTGTACTTTTTACTTAGTTAAAATTCCAACGGGTCCATTGAAAGGCCAATTTCGACCTGGTCGTCCGAAACCTCTACAAACAGGACTGCAAAACAAGTTTTAATCAAATTTTAGGAGTTCATGTAATTGATTAGGAGCTTTTCAACACAATTATATTGCAAAACCTCAATTTCTGTACTTTTTACTCAGTTAAAATTCCAACGGGTCCTTTGAAAGGCCAATTTCGACCCGCTCGTCCGAAACCTCTACAAAAAAGACTGCAAAACAAGTTTTAATCAAATTTTAGGAGTTCATGTAACTGATTAGGAGCATTTCAACACAATTATATTGCAAAACCTCAATTTCTGTACTTTTTACTCAGTTAAAATTCTAACGGGTCCATTGAAAGGCCCATTTCGACATGCTCGTCCGTAACCTCTACAAAAAGGACCACAAAAATGTTTTATTCAAATATTAGGAGTTCAAATAATTGATTAGGAGCTTTTGAAATCAATTATATTGCAAAACCTCAATTTCCGTACTTTTTACTCTGTTAAAATTCCAACGGGTCCATTGAAAGGCCCATTTAGACCTGCTCGTCCGAAACCTCTACAAAAGGACTGCAAAACAAGTTTTAATCAAATATTAGGAGTTCAAATATTTGATTTGGAGCTTTTCAACACAATTATATTGCAAAACCGCAATTTCTGTACTTTTTACTCATTTAAAATTCCAACGAGTCCATTGAAAGGCCCATTTTGACCCGCTCGTCCGAAACCTCTACAAAAAGGACTACAAAACAAGTTTTAATCAAATTTTAGGAGTTCATGTAATTTATTAGGAGCTTTTCAACACAATTATATTGCAAAACCTCAATTTCTGTACTTTTTACTCAGTTAAAATTCCAACGGGTCCATTGAAAGGCCCATTTAGACCCGCTCGTCCGAAACCTCTACAAAAAGGACCGCAAAAATGTTTTATTCAAATATTAGGAGTTCAAATAATTGATTAGGAGCTTTTCAACACAATTATATTGAAAAACCTCAATTTCTGTACTTTTTACTCAGTTAAAATTCCAACAGGTCCATTGAAAGGCCCATTTCGACCCGCTCGTCCGAAACCTCTACAAAAAGGACCACAAAAATGTTTTATTCAAATATTAGGAGTTCAAATAATTGATTAGGAGGTTTTCAACACAATTATATTGCAAAACCTCAATCTCTGTACTTTTTACTTAGTTAAAATTCCAACGGGTCCATTGAAAGGCCCATTTCGACCTGCTCGTCCGTAACCTCTACAAAAAGGACCGCAAAAATGTTTTATTCAAATAATAGGAGTTCAAATAATTGATTAGGAGCTTTTCAAATCAATTATATTGCAAAACCTCAATTTCTGTACTTTTTTCTATGTTAAAATTCCAACGAGCGCATTGAAAGGCCCATTTAGACCTGCTCGTCCGAAACCTCCACAAAAAGGACCGCAAAACAAGTTTTAATCAAATATTAGGAGTTCAAATAATTGATTAGGATCTTTTCAACACAATTATATTGCAAAACCGCAATTTCTGTACTTTTTACTCAGTTAAAATTCCAACGGGTCCTTTGAAAGGCCAATTTCGACCCGCTCGTCCGAAACCTCTACAAAAAAGACTGCAAAACAAGTTTTAATCAAATTTTAGGAGTTCATGTAACTGATTAGGAGCATTTCAACACAATTATATTGCAAAACCTCAATTTCTGTACTTTTTACTCAGTTAAAATTCTAACGGGTCCATTGAAAGGCCCATTTCGACATGCTCGTCCGTAACCTCTACAAAAAGGACCACAAAAATGTTTTATTCAAATATTAGGAGTTCAAATAATTGATTAGGAGCTTTTGAAATCAATTATATTGCAAAACCTCAATTTCCGTACTTTTTACTCTGTTAAAATTCCAACGGGTCCATTGAAAGGCCCATTTAGACCTGCTCGTCCGAAACCTCTACAAAAAGGACTGCAAAACAAGTTTTAATCAAATATTAGGAGTTCAAATATTTGATTAGGAGCTTTTCAACACAATTATATTGCAAAACCGCAATTTTTGTACTTTTTACTCAATTAAAATTCCAACGAGTCCATTGAAAGGCCCATTTTGACCCGCTCGTCCGAAACCTCTACAAAAAGGACTACAAAACAAGTTTTAATCAAATTTTAGGAGTTCATGTAATTTATTAGGAGCTTTTCAACACAATTATATTGCAAAACCTCAATTTCTGTACTTTTTACTCAGTTAAAATTCCAACGGGTCCATTGAAAGGCCCATTTAGACCCGCTCGTCCGAAACCTCTACAAAAAGGACCGCAAAAATGTTTTATTCAAATATTAGGAGTTCAAATAATTGATTAGGAGCTTTTCAACACAATTATATTGAAAAACCTCAATTTCTGTACTTTTTACTCATTTAAAATTCCAACGGGTCCATTGAAAGGCCCATTTCGACCCGCTCATCCGAAACCTCTACAAAAAGGACTGCAAAACAAGTTTTAATCAAATTTTAGGAGTTCATGTAATTGATTAGGAGCTTTTCAACACAATTATATTGCAAAACATCAATTTCTGTACTTTTTACTCTGTTAAAATTCCAACGGGTCCATTGAAAGGCCCATTTAGACCTGCTCGTCCGAAACCTCTACAAAAAGGACCGCAAAAGAAGTTTTAATCAAATATTAGGAGTTAAAATAATTGATTAGGAGCTTTTCAACACAATTATATTGCAAAACCGTAATTTCTGTACTTTTTACTTAGTTAAAATTCCAACGGGTCCATTGAAAGGCCAATTTCGACCTGGTCGTCCGAAACCTCTACAAAAAGGACTGCAAAACAAGTTTTAATCAAATTTTAGGAGTTCATGTAATTGATTAGGAGCTTTTCAACACAATTATATTGCAAAACCTCAATTTCTGTACTTTTTACTCAGTTAAAATTCCAACGGGACCATTGAAAGGCCCATTTAGACCTGCTTGTCCGAAACCTCTACAAAAAGGACTGCAAAACAAGTTTTAATCAAATATTAGGAGTTCAAATAATTGATTAGGAGCTTTTCAACACAATTATATTGCAAAACCGCAATTTCTGTACTTTTTACTCAGTTAAAATTCCAACGGGTCCATTGAAAGGCCCATATAGACCTGCTCGTCTGAAACCTCTACAAAAAGGACCGCAAAAAGGTTTTATTCAAATATTAAGAGTTCAAATAATTGATTAGGAGCTTTTCAACACAATTATATTGCAAAACCTCAATTTCTGTACTTTTTACTCAGTTAAAATTCCAACGGGTCCATTGAAAGGCCCATTTAGACCTGCTCGTCCGAAACCTCTACAATAAGGACCGCAAAAATGTTTTATTCAAACATTAGGAGAACAAATAATTGATTAGTAGCTTTTCAACACAATTATATTGCAAAACCTCAATTTCTGTACTTTTTACTCAGTTAAAATTCCAACGGGTCCATTGAAAGGCCCATTTCGACCCGTTCGTCCGAAACCTCTACAAAAGGACTGCAAAACAAGTTTTAATCAAATATTAGGAGTTCAAATAATTCATTAGGAGCTTTTCAACACAATTATATTGCAAAACCTCAATTTCTGTACTTTTTACTCAGTTAAAATTCCAACGGGTCCATTGAAAGGCCCATTTCAACCCGCTCGTCTGAAACCTCTACAAAAAGGACTGCAAAACAAGTTTTAATCAAATTTTAGGAGTTCATGTAATTGATTAGGAGCTTTTCAACACAATTATATTGCAAAACCGCAATTTCTATACTTTTTACTCAGTTAAAATTCCAACGGGTCCATTGAAAGGCCCATTTAGACCTGCTTGTCCGAAACCTCTACAAAAAGGACCGCAAAACAAGTTTTAATCAAATATTAGGAGTTCAAATAATTGATTAGGAGCTTTTCAACACAATTATATTGCAAAACCTCAATTTCTGTACTTTTTACTAAGTTAAAATTCCAACGGGTCCATTGAAAGGCCCATTTTGACCCGCTCGTCCGAAACCTCTACAAAGAGGACTGCAAAACAAGTTTTAATCAAATTTTAGGAGTTCATGTAATTTATTAGGAGCTTTTCAACACAATTATATTGCAAAACCTCAATTTCTGTACTTTTTACTCAGTTAAAATTCCAACGGGTCCATTGAAAGGACCATTTAGACCCGCTCGTCCGAAACCTTTACAAAAAGGACCGCAAAAATGTTTTATTCAAATATTAGGAGTTCAAATAATTGGTTATGAGCTTTTCAACACAATTATATTGAAAAACCTCAATTTCTGTACTTTTTACTCATTTAAAATTCCAACGGGTCCATTGAAAGGCCCATTTCGACCCGCTCGTCCGAAACCTCTACAAAAAGGACTGCAAAACAAGTTTTAATCAAATTTTAGGAGTTCATGTAATTGATTAGGAGCTTTTCAACACAATTATATTGCAAAACCTCAATTTCTGTACTTTTTACTCTGTTAAAATTCCAACGGGTCCATTGAAAGGCCCATTTAGACCTTCTCGTCCGAAACCTCTACAAAAAGGACCGCAAAACAATTCTTAATCAAATATTAGGAGTTCAAATAATTGATTAGGAGCTTTTCAACACAATTATATTGCAAAACCATAATTTCTGTACTTTTTACTCAGTTAAAATTCCAACGGGTCCATTGAAAGGCCAATTTCGACCCGCTCGTCCGAAACCTCTACAAAAAGGACTGCAAAACAAGTTTTAATCAAATTTTAGGAGTTCATGTAATTGATTAGGAGCTTTTCAACACAATTATATTGCAAAACCTCAATTTCTGTACTTTTTACTCAGTTAAAATTCCAACGGGTCAATTGAAAGGCCCATTTAGACCTGCTCGTCCGAAACCTCTACAAAAAGGACCGCAAAATAAGTTTTAATCAAATATTAGGAGTTCAAATAATTGATTAGGAGCTTTTCAACACAATTATATTGCAAAACCGCAATTTCTGTACTTTTTACTCAGTTAAAATTCCAACGGTTCCATTGAAAGTCCAATTTCGACCCGCTCGTCCGAAACCTCTACAAAAAGGAATGAAAAACAAGTTTTAATCAAATTTTAGGAGTTCATGTAATTGATTAGGAGCTTTTCAACACAATTATATTGCAAAACCTCAATTACTGTACCTTTTACTCAGTTAAAATTCCAACGGGTCCATTGAAAGGCCCGTTTAGACCTGCTCGTCCGAAACCTCTACAAAAAGGACCACAAAAAGGTTTTATTAAAATATTAGGAGTTCAAATAATTGATTAGGAGCTTTTCAACACAATTATATTGCAAAACCTCAATTTCTGTACTTTTTACTCAGTTAAAATTCCAACGGGTCCATTGAAAGGCCCATTTAGACCTGCTCGTCCAAAACCTCTACAATAAGGACCGCAAAAATGTTTTATTCAAACATTAGGAGTTCAAATAATTGATTAGTAGCTTTTCAACACAATTATATTGCAAAACCTCAATTTCTGTACTTTTTACTCAGTTAAAATTCCAACGGGTCCATTGAAAGGCCCATTTCGACCCGTTCGTCCGAAACCTCTACAAAAAGGACTGCAAAACAAGTTTTAATCAAATATTAGGAGTTCAAATAATTCATTAGGAGCTTTTCAACACAATTATATTGCAAAACCTCAATTTCTGTACTTTTTACTCAGTTAAAATTCCAACGGGTCCATTGAAAGGCCCATTTCAACCCGCTCGTCCGAAACCTCTACAAAAAGGACTGCAAAACAAGTTTTAATCAAATTTTAGGAGTTCATGTAATTGATTAGGAGCTTTTTAACACAATTATATTGCAAAACCTCAATTTCTGTACTTCTTACTCAGTTAAAATTCCAACGGGTCCATTGAAATGCCCATTTCGACCCGCTCGTCCGAAACCTCTACAAAAAGGACTGCAAAACAAGTTTTAATCAAATTTTATGAATTCATGTAATTGATTAGGAGATTTTCAACACAATTATATTGCAAAACCGCAATTTCTGTACTTTTTACTCAGTTAAAATTCCAACGGGTCCATTGAAAGGCCCATTTAGACCTGCTCGTCCGAAACCTCTACAAAAAGGACCGCAAAACAAGTTTTAATCAAATATTAGGAGTTCAAATAATTGGTTAGGAGCTTTTCAACACAATTATATTGCAAAACCGCAATTTCTGTACTTTTTACTCAGTTAAAATTCCAACGGGTCCATTGTAAGGCCAATTTCGACCCGCTCGTCCGAAACCTCTACAAAAAGGACCGCAAAACAAGTTTTATTCAAGTTTTAGGAGTTCATGTAATTGATTAGGAGCTTTTCAACACAATTATATTGCAAAACCTCAATTTCTATACTTTTTACTCAGTTAAAATTCCAACGGGTCCATTGAAAGGCCCATTTAGACCTGCTCGTCCGAAACCTCTACAAAAAGGATCGTAAAAATGTTTTATTCAAATATTAGGAGTTCAAATAATTGATTAAGAGCTTTTCAACACAATTATATTGAAGAACCTCAATTTTTCTTCTTTTCACTCATTTAAAATTCCAACGGGTCCATTGAAAGGCCCATTTCGACCCGCTCGTCCGAAACCTCTACAAAAAGGACTGCAAAACAAGTTTTAATCAAATTTTAGGAGTTCATGTAATTGATTAGGAGCTTTCAACACAATTATATTGCAAAACCTCAATTTCTGTACTTTTTACTCAGTTAAAATTCCAACGGGTCCATTGAAAGACCCATTTAGACCTGCTCGTCCGAAAGCTCTTCAAAAAGGAGCGCAAAAATGTTTTATTCAAATATTAGGAGTTCAAAAAATTGATTAGGAGCTTTTCAACACAATTATATTGTAAAACCTCAATTTCTGTACTTTTTACTCATTTAAAATTCCAACGGGTCCATTGAAAGGCCCCTTTTGACCCGCTCGTCCGAAACCTCTACAAAAAGGACTGCAAAACAAGTTTTAATCAAATTTTAGGAGTTCATGTAATTTATTAGGAGCTTTTCAACACAATTATATTGCAAAACCTCAATTTATGTACTTTTTACTCAGTTAAAATTCCAACGGGTCCATTGAAAGGCCCATTTAGACCTGCTCGTCCGAAACCTCTACAAAAAGGACCGCAAAAATGTTTTATTCAAATATTAGGAGTTCAAATAATTGATTAGGAGCTTCTCAACACAATTATATTGCAAAACCTCAATTTCTGTACTTTTTACTCAGGTAAAATTCCAACAGGTCCATTAAAAGGCCCATTTCGACCCGCTCGTTCGAAACCTCTACAAAAAGGACTGCAAAACAACTTTTAATCAAATTTTAAGAGTTTATGTAATTGATTAGGAGCTTTTCAACACAATTATATTTCAAAACCTCAATTTCTGTACTTTTTACTCAGTTAAAATTCCAACGGGTCCATTGAAAGGCCCATTTAGACCTGCTCGTCCGAAACCCCTATAAAAAGGACCGCAAAAATGTTTTATTCAAATATTAGGAGTTCAAATAATTGATTAGGAGTTTTTCAACACAATTATATTGCAAAACCTCAATTTCTGTACATTTTACTCAGTTAAAATTCCAACGAGTCCATTGAAAGGCCCATTTCGACCCGCTCGTCCGAAACCTCTACAAAAAGGACTACAAAACAAGTTTTAATAAAATATTAGGAGTTCAAATAATTTATTAGGAGCTTTTCAACACAATTATATTGCAAAACCGCAATTTCTGTACTTTTTACTCAGTTAAAATTCCAACGGGTTCTTTGAAAGGCCCATTTAGACCTCCTCGTCCGAAACCTCTACAAAAAGGACCGCAAAAATGTTTTATTCAAATATTAGGAGTTAAAATAATTGATTATGAGCTTTTCAACACAATTATATTGCAAAACCTCAATTTCTGTACTTTTTACTTAGTTAAAATTCCAACGGGTCCAATGAAAGGCCCATTTAGACCTGCTCGTCCGAAACCTCTACAAAAAGGACCGCAAAAATGTTTTATTCAAATATTAGGAGTTCAACTAATTGATTAGGAGCTTTTCAACACAATTATATTGCAAAACCTCTATTTCTGTACTTTTTACTCATTTAAAATTCCAACGGGTGGGATGGCTCTCAATTCTCTCTCAATTCTTTCAGGGGTCTCATTTGGTTTTTAGCTTGTTCTTTCTTTTCTTCCTTTTTTTCCGGTGGAAATTTCTTTTGTTTTTCCACCAATTCCCCTCCCCCACACGGCGCTTCCTCCTCTCTACCGCGTTTACAAGTCATTAGAGAACGTTTCAATGCTTATCCCCTTGAAACTCGGTACGAGAAGTCTGAGAGTCATTCCACTCTCCCACCATTTCACCGAAACGGTTTGTATTACTCTCTATTGCTTTCAATTTTTCCTCTGTTTTATTATATCATTTCTTCTCCATTTTTATTTTTTC
This sequence comes from Hibiscus tridactylites, assembly GCA_958450335.1. Lineage (NCBI taxonomy): Eukaryota > Viridiplantae > Streptophyta > Magnoliopsida > Malvales > Malvaceae > Hibiscus > Hibiscus tridactylites. The sequence continues at coordinate 85,187 of CAUDLX010000107.1, forward strand.
GTGCAGTATATTGTCTCATACAATATACTGATTTATCAGTCTAAATCGATTTCATGGTTTTTTCTATTTTTTACTCTTATCATCTTTTCACCGGTTGTTTATGGTCTGTTCTTTGTATCTTCTTTGGCTGCGATCTTCAATATTCCGCTTTTATGGCGTCTCTCTGATCCCTGGCATCTATCGGATCTGGAGGATTGGGCGTTTCAGATAAGTTCCTCTTTTTTAAGTCCTGGATCTATATTTTCAATCTCTTTATCTTATTCTTTCTTAAGTTTTCAATCTCTTTTCTGCAGATTCTTTCATCCCATAGTGGTGGTCTCAAGATCTGGGCAACCCAAGGGTTGTCTTTTAACCGGATTTTGGGTTGTTTTTAATCTATTTCTCACCCAAATCTCTCTTCTTTTCTTTCATTTCAATTGCATGTCTTCTCCGAATATATCTAATCTTAATTTTATCACTGATTTATTTTTCAGATTGTTCATGGAGCGGGTTAGAATCTCCCAACGATGGATGGCGACCGTTCTAATCCCTCTCTACGATTTACACAAACCCAAACAGGAATCTGAATCTGTGGTGGTTTTTCTCCTCATTTCGCGAAGTGCTTTAGGGATTTTTCATCCTTTAACCCCTTTCCTCTTCCTCCCTTTCCTTTCTGTTTTTCCCAGATCTGATCCTTTCTTTTATCAATCTATTTCAGGTAACTCAGAAATGCTTTCTCTGCCATGGCCGATGTTGCTACTTCATCTGTTTAGGCGGTGGTTCTCAGCGGAGCCCGAACGACGGCTAGGGTTTCCTTTCCCCCTATTTATTATTCCATTTAAATTTAATAACTTACTGTTAATTCTTTTTCTTTTTCTCTTTTATCAGATATACCTATACGATTCATCTCTATCTCTTCAATTGGTATGTTTCTATTCTTCCATTAATAACTTTTTACTCCAATTGTTGTATTTCACATTAAGAATTTACGGTGTACACATGTTAAGGTTTCTTTCACCTTTTCTAATTTGCTGGAATTTAAATATAAATATACTATTATACATTTTCTGTGCATATCTTAATTTGTATCCAAATTCATTCTTGACCTTAATAAGGATATATTCTCTGATAATCATCTCGTTATATAACTATTGTTTTGTTAAATCATCTCGATATCAAGCCCTTCCAGGGATTCAACTTCAAGCCCAACTTCTGGGATCTTCCAATTTCAACCACTTTTGCATTATATCATATTCTATTTTCATACCTCTGGTTTTCCCTTTACATGTTTATCAATGGTGGGAAGGGAAACCTTCAGTTAACAATAATGTCACACAGTACTATAATTATCATAACTACTCTATCTTTAATGTACACTATACCCATACTTATCTGCTTTTTTTGTTATATATCATTTACATTCCGCTTTATTCCCTTGAGAGTATAAGCATTAATTTTCGTCTAGTTAACCCCTTCACTAAATTGTATCTATCTTTATCTCTAAATTTGAAGCATGCTGAAACTTTGCAATCCAAGAATAGCTCTATAGGTTTTTTTATATTGTTTCTACATAATCTTCATTACGCATTTTTGCATACTTACACAGAGCGTCAATTTATCTTGTTGATACTACATTCTAAGTTTATCAGTATTATCTATGTCTACCATATTGCCATCAAAATCACCTTATGGCATCTAATTATTCTTAAACCCACCTTTCCTTTATATATTCCTATTGTCACTGTTACTTTTATGAATATTTTGTTCCATTTAAGCTGCCTGTATACTAATACCATCTATACCATGCAGATTCGAAGAGACCATAGCAACCCCTGGTGGCCCAATCAATGTTTATGTAATTATGTATTTAATTTTTGTTTAATTCATTTCCCCCCTATTATTTTTTTGCTCATTTGGCTTGTAATTATTTTCTATGCCCCGCCTCTCTCTCTCCCTTGGTTTGTAATTTTGTTATCCTGCTTTCCTCTTGCTCTCTCTCCCTTTATGGCTTTCATCTGGTTATCTTCTTTTATTAGATGTATGTCTTTAGGGTTAATATCTGATTATAGATGTATGCCTCTAGATCTGCTCTCTGTTATTAGATGCATGCTTATAAGTTACTACCATGCTTTATATATTTTTCTCTATGCTTACAAACTCCATGTATGTTATTTAATACGTCCCAACTTATGTACTATCGATATCTTATATTGCTTTCTATACTACACCTCTCTAGGTGATCTTTATCCAGCCCTATCAAGGGATTCTATATCTACCCTACCTTCTAGGGACATCTCCTCTTCTTCCACCTCTACAAATTTCAAAAGTATAATCATTATAATCTTCATAACCTTCTGTCAATTTTATTGGAAAATTACAATCCCAAATTCAAAAGTTGTTATCTCCGAGTTTTCACCAAAACTAAAAGTCAAAATTCTTTCACTCAACCAAATTTTTCAAATTTCTATAATTAACTCCACTTTTCAAATATCTCCTCAAAAAACGGTTTTAATTATTACTATTAATAATGCTTCTTATCCGCTTTTTTCCTGGTATTTGAATTATTACTACCTTAAATTTGTCTATTTATATAAAGTCTATTTAACACAATTTAATTCTATTCAAAAAGTCTATTCCATAATCTCTACCTTTCTTCCCGTTGCATCTACGCTATTAAATTTTTCACTCCTTTCCATATCTATATACTATTTTCTGTTAATAATCTCTCATAAATATATTTTCTATAACTATCACTTATATTTTAACTCAACTAATTTTAATATCAAAGAAGCTCCAGCTGTCATATATAAATCCCTAATTTCTAGCTTTCCAATCCTTAATAACTCCTTATATTTACTTCTCAATACTATAATTAAAATAATTTTCAACAGCTACATACTTTATTTTCCTTTATTTGCGCCTTCAAAATTTACTCTCCTCTTTAAATACTTGATTATTAAAAAATTCCCTTATATTACCAAAGCCACTCTATTCTTTCCCTTTTTAACCCTCATTTACAACCAATAATTCAATCAAATCTTTTTATTATTACAATTAAAGTCTCACTTAAGATACTTTCCTTTAACAACTCCTAGATTTTCTATCTTTTTTAGGACTATTAATTCAATTAAGGTAACTACCTTAATTAATTTACTTTTTGATATTAGCAGTTCCTACCTTTTACAATTGTCAAATTTCTCTCTGAATATATTACATTCCACTTTCCATATCTCATTCCCCTTAGCTGTTCTCGCTTTCTTTATATACTCGCAATACATTTACATCAACCCACCACAACTTTCACCTCAATCGTATTATTCATACCCTTCAAACTCCTCTATGGCTTCATCCTCTTCAATCCCCCAACTCAACTCGATCAATCTCACCAATGAAGAATCAAACTGCTCTACACTCCTGACTTTGACTTCATCAAGGAAGATCCCAAACTCATTATAATTGGTCGCTTCATATCGTCCAAGCCTCTAGATATTTATGCTGTTATCAACGCCTTCGAAGGAATCTGGAAACCCAATGAAGTTGTATCCATCTCAGTGATACAAGATAACTTCCTCAAGATCAAGTTCAAAGAAATCAAGAACTGCTATGAAATTATCAATCGTGGACCTTGGCTGTACAAGGATGAATGGCTTGCAGTCACCGAATATGATCCAGCCAAATCCTTAAACGACTACAACTTCAACACCATGAGAATCTGGATCAGAATCTTCTCTCTTCCTGATTCACTCTTTGCTGATGTTGATCGATCCCACCTGGTGGGACATGCTCTAGGTTCAATGGTTGGCAATGTCCTCCGAACGGATACCCGCGAAGTCGAAGGGAATATGAAGGAATTCCTTCGAGTTGAAATTCTACTCAATATTACAAGACCTGTAACCCGATTCGTGTTTATTGGTTCTGGTGAAAGCAAAACTATGTGTCGTCTCCAGTATGAAAGAATTCCGATTCTATGCCCTGGTTGTGGTATTATCAGCCATACTCTAGAAAACTGCCCAATCCGATCTTCTCTCGATCTCAACAAGTTACAGTACGGAGATTGGCTCCGCTACATTCCACCTAGACGTCACCCAGCTGGAATTCGGGGACGTATCCGCAATGTGGAACCGAATCCGACCTTAAACATCCCTCCTGTTAATGGTAACTTTATATCAACTGTTATAATTACAACTGTTTTCAATTATTTTCCCTTCTCAAATTTTCTATCAAAATACTCACCCTCTAATTTTCTCGTAGTGGCCCCAGCGAATATCCCAGCAGCCCCGGCCAATCCTACAGCTCCTCCTAACGATCAGAACAATATGAGTAAATCACTTTACTCATTCATCATCCTTTATACAAATAGTTACCAGTTTCTAATCACATTCTTTTTTCAATATAAAGGCTCTCTAAATGAAGGCGACGTCGCCTCATTTACGGAACAAGTAACCGAAGAAGCCCAAAATGTCGACATGACCATGGATGATGGCCCCAATTCTGTCAAAGACCCCCTGCTGCTGATCCGAAACAAAAAGCTCCTCTTGAGCCTCAACCCCTGAACACCATCTATCCCATTCCGGAAGATGGTTCTGATGATGATTGGGAAACCACTGATGATTATGGTGTCCCCAGCCCTACTGCCGAGCAGATTAAAAAGTTTGACTCTGAATCGAGTAAGCCTTCTAAACCTACTGATACAATATTCAATGACTTTAATCAGTGGTTACTTAAAACTTACCCGAATGATGCAGCCCCTGCACCTGTTCCTGTACCAGCACCTGCACCTGCACCAACCTAAACAAACCGAGGCATGAAACGCCGTTCCTCAATACAAGTATCGCTCCCGCCGAAAAAATCCAAACAGTCAGGATCTACTCCAAAAGCTGGGATGAGCAGCTCTAAAAACTCTCCGGTGGCGGCTGATTCCCAGCCCCGCCGAGCAAAATGAGGATCCTATGCTGGAACTGTCAGGGTCTTGGACAAGCCCCGACGGTTCAACATTTTCGGTCCTATGTCCAACGCACCAACCCCGATATTATCTTCTTATGCGAGACTAAACTAAATAATGCGGAATGTAACCGTTTATGTTTTTCATTAGGTATGTTAGACATTATTTCTATTTCCCCTACGGAAGGGTGTTCCGGAATTTCCTTATTCGCTACAAACAACATTAATATAAGTCTACTTTCCTATTCGTCGCGTTTCATTCATATTCAAATTTTAAAGAATAACTCCACAATGTTTTTCACTGGTATGCACGGGTTCTCAGAAACTAGCCAAAAATATAAAACATGGGAGCTAATTGATTCTTTATACCCATCCACTAAAAATAAACCTTGGCTTCTCGGCGGCGATTTCAATGAAATTTTAACAGATTCAGAAAAACAAGGAGGCTCTCGTAGAGCTAGATCCCAAATTAAAAACTTTCGTAATTGTTTAACTCGAAACAACCTCTATGATTGTAAGCCAACTTCGGGATGGTTCACATGGACTAAAGTTGGACCCTTAACCCCGGTAATACATGAAAGATTAGACCGTTTTATCGCTAATTCCGAATGGAAAGACCTCTATCCTTCTCATCGAATCACCACAGAATATGTTGCCAAATCTGACCATTGTTTCCTTCTTCTCGAATTAGACACTTCGACTACCAAACTCAAAACACAACCTCCCAAGAATTTCAGATTCGAAAGTTGCTGGTCTAATAATATTGATAATATCCGAACAATTAAAAAGGCTTGGGCCGACACTCCCGGAACAGCCATAAACAAAATTGAAGCGGTAGGTACTTACCTAGAAGAATGGCAAAATCAGCAACGTTTTAAATCAACCGGAAGAATTAAGTTTCTCACTAAAAAAATAAACAAATTACTATACCGTCCCTTAACGGCTACCAATGAACATGCTTACTTAAATTATAGAACTGAATTAAATAAACTTTTAACAGAACAAGAAATTTATTGGGCTCAACGATCTCGAACCCTTTGGCTCTCCCAAGGGGACAAAAATACCAAGTTCTTCCATGCCCGCGCTTCTAATAGAAACAAGGAAAACTCAATCATAGGCCTTTACGATACCAATTCCAATTGGTGCACTTCTGAATCGGACATTATCAATATAGCTTCAGATTATTTCCAAAACTTGTTCACAACATCTAACCCACAAATATCGAACATCATTCTGGACAAAATTCACCCCTCCATTAATTCTTCAATGAACGAAAACCTTATAAAGGCATTCACTAGAGAGGAAATTATTCATGCTTTCAAAGACATTGACCCTAGGAAAGCTCCTGGTTGCGATGGTCTACCCAGTAGCTTTTTTAGACAACACTGGGATACAGTGGGAGACGATGTTATTAATCTTTGTATCAACCTTTTAAACGGCAATACCGATATGGCGTCAGTCAACAAAACTATATTGGTACTAATTCCCAAAGTACAAAACCCAACCTCCATGAAACAACTCAGACCAATTAGTCTCTGCACTGTCCTTTATAAAATAGTTGCCAAAAAAATAGTCAATAGAATGAAACAGGCTATTCCCCTTTGCATAAGCCCTAATCAAGCAGCCTTTGTCCAGGGACGCAATATATCGGACAACATCCTTATTGCTCATGAAATCATCCACAATATTAATTCAGGAGCTACTAAATCCTCTCAAGGAGCTGCACTTAAACTAGACATGGAGAAAGCATTCGACATAGTAGAATGGTCTTTTCTCGCTAATGTAATGGAACACATGGGCTTTGCTTCCGACTGGATCAAGCTTATAATGTGTTGTATTACTACAGTATCTTTCTCAGTTAAAATTAATAATTCATTCTCACCCACCTTTCAACCTCAACGTGGTCTTCGTCAGGGGGATCCTCTATCACCTTTTCTCTTTCTATTCTGTACTCAAGGCCTCTCGGCTTACTTAGCTGCCGCTCAACAAACTAAAATTCTCCCAGGACTAGGCGCAAGTAAACATGGGCCAAAAGTCAACCACTTGCTTTTTGCTGACGATTGCATGGTATTTATTAATACTAACCGATCTGAAGCGTCCCTTCTGAAAAATGCCCTTCAAACTTATGCTAATGCCTCCGGTCAAGCAGTCAATTTTGAGAAATCAACAATTTTTTATAATCCGCGTACACCAACTGCAACAAGAAATGCAATTAACAGCCTTTTACAAGTACGCGAGGTTTCTAACCCTGGTGTTTACCTAGGCATCCCGCTCCTAATTGGGAAAAATAAAACTGAATCACTAGGTTTTGTACGAGATAAAGTACATGATCGTCTCTCTATCTGGGACAAACATCTTCTATTCTTTAGTGGTCGAGAGATTTTCATCAAAGCTGTCTTACAATCTCTTCCACAATATGTTATGTCTTGCTATCTTCTACCACATAATATCATCGATGACATGACTACATCAATCTGCCAATACTGGTGGACTGGTAAATCCAACAACAAAGGTTGGCATATGTTACCGTGGAATCGTATATGTTTACCCAAATCTGCTGGCGGCATGGGTTTTAAGGACTTACACGATTTCAATATCGCTCTCTTGGGTAAGCAAATTTGGAAACTAATCTGTGAACTAGATTCCTTATTAGGACAAATATACCGATCTAAATACTTTCCTGCAGGCAACATCCTGGATGCACCGAAACCTAATAGGGGCTCCTTTGCTTAGCAAGGTATATATAACGCTCTTCAGCGTCTTTTCCCTGGCTTTCTCCACCGCCCTGGTATAAACAGTAATATTAGAATACACAAAGATATTTGGGGAGGGTCTTCCCCGATTGAGCTTACTGGGGATTATGAAATTTCCGATGAATTTCACATTCGATGTCGTGATTTTATGATCCGTAACCAAACTGCCTGGGATACGGTAAAGTTAAACAATTACTTCAATCCATTTGATGCCGATGCCATTCTCCGAATTCCCATCATAAATGATCAACGGGATTCAATTCTATAGTCTCCCAACGACTCGGGTATCTACTCAGTCCGCTCTGGATATATTTTCTTACAACGCTCAATAACCCAACCTTTGCCACCAACTCGTTTCTGGAAGTTTTTATCTAAAATCAAAGCTTTACCCAAAGTTAAAACTTTTGGCTGGCGTATGGCATCTGATGCTCTACCAGTTGGTTCTAAAATGCAAGCTTTTTCCCCTAGCTCGGGGCTCTGCCCTATCTGTGGTAGTCAATCGGAATCGATTCTTCATGCGCTTCGTGACTGCCCTGGGGCATCTGAAGCCCTCCAAATTAGTGGTATCCCTATCTCTCTCTATAAGAGTTTAGCTCCTACGCCCTTACAATGGCTAGAGGAAGCAGCATCTACAATTTCCTCTGGTAAATTTGGTCTCTTCCTTACCGTTTTATGGAATATTTTGAACAGACGAAATGATTGGGTTCACAACCACCATCTACAACCCCCATGGCTAATTGCTGTCAACTCAATTAGCTTACATGATGAATTTTGTAAATCTTTAATTTCATTTGTTCCATCTCCATCTACATTTTCTAACCCATCCCGTACTCCTCCTCCACCTAATTATATCAAAATTAATGTGGACGGAGCTTTTAACCCATCAACTCGTGCAGCAGCCGTAGGCGTTGTTGCTCGTGATCCTGCAGGAGCAGTCGTGGGTGGTCTTGATTTCCCCCTTGGTAGCCGCCAGGACGCTATCACCAGTGAGGGGGAAAGCATCCTTGCTGATCTCACCTTTGCCCGATCTCAAGGATGGAATCGTATCTTGATCGAAACTGACTGTGCCTCTCTCGCGAATAGGATCAACAATCCTGCTCAGGACCTCTCTACTATGGGACCAACTATTCTTCAGATACAAGCTGCTCTTCATGACTTTGACTTTACTTCTATTTCCTTTGTACGCCGTGAGGCAAATGTTATAGCCCATACTTTGGCTACTTTTTCTCTGAATTCTATGACCTCTACGTCATTTGAATCGGATATCCCATATTGTATTCAACATCTTGAAACAAATATTCATTGATTAATAATAATTGGGCACTCTTTTCCCCTTTTTAGGGTCCTCTAGCTTTGCTTGAAGGACAGTAGTAGGGTTTTTAATGAGGCCTTTTCTTCAAAAAAAAATTCCAACGGGTCCATTGAAAGGCCCATTTAGACCTGCTCGTCCGAAACCTCTACAAAAAGGACCGCAAAAATGTTTTATTCAAATATTAGGAGTTCAAATAATTGATTAGGAGCTTTTAAACACAATTATATTGCAAAACCTCAATTTCTGTAATTTTTACTCGGTTAAAATTTCAACAGGTCCATTGAACGGCCCATTTCGACCTGCTCGTCTGAAACCTCTACAAAAAGGAACGCAAAACAAGTTTTAGTCAAATATTAGGAGTTCAAATAATTGATTAGGAGCTTTTCAACACAATTATATTGCAAAACCGCAATTTCTGTACTTTTTACTCAGTTAAAATTCCAACGGGTCCATTGAAAGGCCCATTTCGACCCGCTCATCCGAAACCTCTACAAGAGGACTGCAAAACAAGTTTTAAACAAATTTTAGGAGTTCATGTAATTGATTAGGAGCTTTTCAACACAATTATATTGCAAAACCTCAATTTCTGTACTTTTTACTCAGTTAAAATTCCAACGGGACCATTGAAAGGCCCATTTAGACCTGCTCGTCCGAAACCTCTACAAAAAGGACCGCAAAAATGTTTTATTCAAATATTACGAGTTCAAATAATTGATTAGGAGCTTTTCAACACAATTATATTGCAAAACCTCAATTTCTGTACTTTTTACTCAGTTAAAATTGCAACGGGTCTATTGAAAGGCCCGTTTAGACATGCTCGTCGGAAACCTCTACAAAAAGGACTGCAAAAATGTTTTATTCAAATATTAGGAGTTCAAATAATTGATTAGGAGCTTTTCAACACAATTATATTGCAAAACCTCAATTTCTGTACTGTTTACTCAGTTAAAATTCCAACGGGTCCATTGAAAGGCCCATTTAGACCTGCTCGTCCGAAACCTCTACAAAAAGGACCGCAAAAATATTTTATTAAAATATTAGGAGTTCAAATAATTGATTAGGAGTTTTTCAAATCAATTATATTGCAAAACCTCAATTTCTGTACTTTTTACTCAGTTAAAATTCCAACGTGTCCATTGAAAGGCCCATTTAGACCTCCTCGTCCGAAACCTCTACAAAAAGGACCGCAAAAATGTTTTATTCAAATATTAGGAGTTCAAATAATTGATTAAGAGCTTTTCAACACAATAATACTGAAAAACCTCAATTTCTGTACTTTTTACTCAGTTAAAATTCCAACGGGTCTATTGAAAGGCCCATTTAGACCTGCTCGTCCGAAACCTCTTCAAAAAGGAACGCAAAAATGTTTTATTCAAATATTAGGAGTTCAAATAATTGATTAGGAGCTTTTCAACACAATTATATTGCAAAACCTTAATTTATGTACTTTTTACTTAGTTAAAATTCCAACGGGTCCATTGAAAGGCCCATTTCGACCCGCTCGTCCGAAACCTCTACAAAAAGGACTGCAAAACAAGTTTTAATCAAGTTTTAGGAGTTCAAATAATTGATTAGGAGCTTTTCAACACAATTATATTGCAAAACCTCAATTTCTGTACTTTTTACTCAGTTAAAATTCCAACGGGTCCATTGAAAGGCCCATTTAGACCTGCTAGTCAGAAACATCTACAAAAAGAACCGCAAAACAAGTTTTAATCAAATATTAGGAGTTCAAATAATTGATTAGGAGCTTTTCAACACAATTATATTGCAAAACCGCAATTTCTGTACTTTTTACTCAGTTAAAATTCCAACGGGTCCATTGAAAGGCCCATTTCGACCCGCTCGTCCGAAACCTCTACAAAAAGGACCGCAAAACAAGTTTTAATCAAATATTAGGAGTTCAAATAATTGATTAGGAGCTTTTCAACACAATTATATTGCAAAACCGCAATTTCTGTACTTTTTACTCAGTTAAAATTCCAACGGGTCCATTGAAAGGCCCATTTCGACCCGCTCGTCCGAAACCTCTACAAAAAGGACTGCAAAACAAGTTTTAATCAAGTTTTAGGAGTTCAAATAATTGATTAGGAGCTTTTCAAAACAATTATATTGCAAAACCTCAATTTATGTACTTTTTACTCAGTTAAAATTCCAACGGGTCCATCGAAAGGCCCATTTAGACCTGCTCGTCCTAAACCTCTACAAAAAGGACCGCAAAAAATGTTTTATTCAAACATTAGGAGTTCAAATAATTGATTAGGAGCTTTTCAACACGATTATATTGCAAAACCTCAATTTCTGTACTTTTTACTCAGTTAAAATTCCAAAGGGTCTATTGAAAGGCCCATTTAGACATGCTCGTCGGAAACCTCTACAAAAAGGATCGCAAAAATGTTTTATTCAAATATTAGGAGTTCAAATAATTCATTAGGAGCTTTTCAACACAATTATATTCCAAAACCTCAATTTCTGAACTGTTTACTAAGTTAAAATTCCAACGGGTCCATTGAAAGGCCCATTTAGACCTGCTCGTCTAAAACCTCTACAAAAAGGACCGCAAAAATGTTTTATTCAAATATTAGGAGTTCAAATAATTGATTAGGAGTTTTTCAAATCAATTATATTGCAAAACCTCAATTTCTGTACTTTTTACTCAGTTAAAATTCCAAAGGGTCCATTGAAAGGCCCATTTAGACCTCCTCGTCCGAAACCTCTACAAAAAGGACCGCAAAAATGTTTTATTCAAATATTAGGAGTTCAAATAATTGATTAGGAGCTTTTCAACACAATTATATTGAAAAACCTCAATTTCTGTACTTTTTACTCAGTTAAAATTCCAACGGGTCTATTGAAAGGCCCATTTAGACCTGCTCGTCCGAAACCTCTTCAAAAAGGAACGCAAAAATGTTTTATTCAAATATTAGGAGTTCAAAAAATTGATTAGGAGCTTTTCAACACAATTATATTGCAAAACCTCAATTTCTGTACTTTTTACTTAGTTAAAATTCCAACGGGTCCATTGAAAGGCCCATTTCGACCCGCTCGTCCGAAACCTCTACAAAAAGGACTGCAAAACAAGTTTTAATCAAGTTTTAGGAGTTCAAATAATTGATTAGGAGCTTTTCAACACAATTATATTGCAAAACCTCAATTTATGTACTTTTTACTTAGTTAAAATTCCAGCGGGTCCATTGAAAGGCCCATTTAGACCTGCTAGTCCGAAACATCTAAACAAAGAACCGCAAAACAAGTTTTAATCAAATATTAGGAGTTCAAATAATTGATTAGGAGCTTTTCAACACAATTATATTGCAAAACCGCAATTTCTGTACTTTTTACTCAGTTAAAATTCCAACGGGTCCATTGAAAGGCCCCTTTCGACCCGCTCGTCCGAAACCTCTACAAAAAGGACATCAAAACAAGTTTTAATCAAATTTTAGGAGTTCATGTAATTGATTAGGAGCCTTTCAACACAATTATATTGCAAAACCTCAATTTCTGTACTTTTTACTCAGTTAAAATTCCAACGGGTCCATTGAAAGGCCCATTTAGACCTGCTCGTCCGAAACCTCTACAAAAAGGACCGCAAAAAGGTTTTATTCAAATATTAGGAGTTCAAATAGTTGATTAGGAGCTTTTCAACACAATTATATTGCAAAACCTCAATTTCTGTACTTTTTACTCAGTTAAAATTCCAACGGGTCCATTGAAAGGACCATTTAGACCTGCTCGTCCGAAACCTCTACAAAATGGACCAAAAAAATGTTTTATTCAAACATTAGGAGTTTAAATAATTTATTAGTAGCTTTTCAACACAATTGTATTGCAAAACCTCAATTTATGTACTTTTTACTCAGTTAAAATTCCAACGGGTCCATTGAAAGGCCCATTTCGACCCGTTCGTCCGAAACCTCTACAAAAAGGACTGCAAAACAAGTTTTAATCAAATATTAGGAGTTCAAATAATTCATTAGGAGATTTTCAACACAATTATTTTGCAAAACCTCAATTTCTGTACTTTTTACTCAGTTAAAATTCCAACGGGTCCATTGAAAGGCCCATTTCAACCCGCTCGTCCGAAACCTCTACAAAAAGGACTGCAAAACAAGTTTTAATCAAAATTTAGGAGTTCATGTAATTGATTAGGAGCTTTTCAACACAATTATATTGCAAACCCTCAATTTCTGTACTTTTTACTCAGTTAAAATTCCAACGGGTCCATTGAAAGGCCCATTTAGACTTGCTTGTCCGAAACCTCTACAAAAAGGACCGCAAAACAAGTTTTAATCAAATATTAGGAGTTCAAATAATTGATTAGGAGCTTTTCAACACAATTATATTGCAAAACCGCAATTTCTGTACTTTTTACTCAGTTAAAATTCCAACGGGTCCATTGAAAGGCCCATTTCGACCCGCTCGTCCGAAACCTCTACAAAAAGGACCGCAAAACAAGTTTTAATCAAATATTAGGAGTTCAAATAATTGATTAGGAGCTTTTCAACATAATTATATTGCAAAACCGAAATTTCTGTACTTTTTACTCAGTTAAAATTCCAACGGGTCCATTGAAAGGCCCATTTCGACCCGCTCGTCCGAAACCTCTACAAAAAGGACTGCAAAACAAGTTTTTGTAACGCCCCGGTTTTGGGCTTGGAAGTCTTGGGCGTTGACCGGTTGGTCAAAGTGTTGTTCGAATCGTAAGAGGTTAAATTAGGAAAGCCTAGTTCGGGTTGCGTTAAAAATATGGAAAAATGTTCTAAAATCATCTTTTAATATAATTAAGTGAACTGTGAAATCAATTTTGGAAAATGAGTTTCGGAAATGTGACATTTTGGCTAGTGACCAAAATGTAATTTTTGAAAGTTTGGTGGCTATTTTATAAAGGGTTGAAACTTTGAATCTTTAAGGAGCTATTTACCCAAAGGGAGTTTCTCCAGATTTTTCTAAGATATTTTGACTCATAATTCTGATTTTTAAAGAAAACAAAAAGGAGGGAAAATTCATTTTAAGCATTTTCTCATCTAACTTCCCATTTTCTTTCTCTCTTTTTCTCTCAACCCAAACACTCCATTTCCAGAGTTTCAATTCTGATTTTCTCACCTAAAATCCTCCTTTCAACTCTCAATTGATTGCAAATCATTGTATCTTCAAAACCTCTTCAATTGCTTCAAGTTTCATCAAGGTTTTCCATTCCAAAAACAGGAGAAACTCAAGTTTGGAGGTAAGAACGTCCTTCTCCTCTGAACTTCAAGTTCTTTAATGAAATTCCTAAAGTTTTCAATCCTAATTTGATGTTTAATTAAAGGCTTTTAAGTTGATTTATGAATCTTGGCTAATTATGCAAGATTTTGATGATTTCACATGATTTTCGTTTGAGCTGTTAAATCTGTGTTTTGAGAAGTGTTTTTGATGTTAAATGATCATTAAATTGATGTGGAAATGAGTCTTGATTGATGCAAACCCGGATAGGTTGAGTTTCCTAAGTTTAGCTTGTGTTTTAAGGTAGCTTTTGTGGTGATCTTGTGGATCTGATGTTGCTGGAGATATAAGGATGGTTGTAGGTTGTTTTTAGATGTTAAATGATGTTAATGGAAGTGAGGTTTTGCTGGTTTATGGCTGGGCTTTGTTTAGAAGTGTTTCGGATGCATTTTCGGTTGTGTTTGGTGGCCGAAAATGGAGGTTTTGTGAGAGCAGCGAGTTTAGGTGCTTTCATTGAAGCAATTAATGCATGATGATGCATTAATCCTCTGCTTTAATGTGTTGAAACAGGGGAGGCATTCTTGGATCCAAGAATTGTTGATCCGGAGGCTTGATTTGGTGCTTTGGCTTGAAGCAAAGTGGAAATCGGTGAGTGAAAATGGATTTACAGCTTTAAAACCAAGGGTTGAAGGTTTTGGGAGCTTAGTTTAAGTCTAAACAACTTTGCTAAGCTCAAGTGTAAGTTTTCGGATTTCTCTCTAAGTGGTGGCCATGTTTTGGGGTGATGCAAAATGATGATTTGCATGATTTGTTTACTGTTTTGAAAGCATGTTTTAGCATGATAATTGCTGATGTTTTAGCATGATATATGCTGATGTTTAAAGCCATGTGTTGAAGGTAACTCTAGGTTGAAGTACCTTGTTTTTATGCATTGTTTAAATGATGATTTAAAGCTTTGAGATGCATGATGAAATGGCTTGGTTTAATGCTTTAAAACAGTGGATTATATGATGTATAAAGTGTATATTGGCAAGTGATGGTTTGTAAAAGTGAAGGTCACTAAGGTGGTTAAAAGTCCTTGAGTGAGCCTTGTTACCTAAGATCATCAAGGTGTTTAAAAGTCCTTGGATGAATCTTGTTGCGGACACTAAGGTGGTTAAAAGTCCTTAGGTGCTCCTTTCCATGGTGTTTAAAAGTCCATGGGGGCCAAGGTGTTTAAAAGTCCTTGGGGCCAAGGTGTTTACAAGTCCTTGGGGTAATTCAAGCTACGGACACAAAGGTGGTTAAAAGTCCTTATGTGGTCCTTTCATGGTGTTTAAAAGTCCATGGCCAAGGTGTTTAAAAGTCCTTGGGACCAAGGTGTTTAAAAGTCCTTGGGGAAAGTTATTGAACTTGATTTCATAAATGAAATGTATCACTTGAGCCAATATGACATGTATAGTACATTGAGATGCATGAGGTGCATGATTTAATGTTTATGTTGAAGCATGAGATGCTTGTTTAAATGAAATGTGGAAGCATGGGAATTGCTTGATTTAAGGTATGCTTTGAGCATGTGTAAAGGTTGTCTATAAGCATGTTTTACAAATGGTTTTAATTGCATTATTGAATGGTTTTTAAAGAGCACTCCTCACTAAGCTTTGGCTTACGCTCTCTCGTTTTCTTGATTCAATAATGCAGAGCATTAGAGTACATTGAGGGGCAGCAAGAGAAGGCAAGGAAACAAGTACAAGTAAAGCTCAATGTATGAAGGTTTTATAAGTTCTTTTAGCTTTTGGTTGATTTGGCAATGGGGGACCAATGTGTATGTTTTGGGAGGTGTTGGAGACTCCCTATGGATGTTAATTGTTGTTTGAATTGCTGGTTTTTGGTTTGAATTCCTATTGCTTGCTTATGAAGGTTTATTGCTTGAATGATAGCTTAAGTAGGAAGCATGCTATATGAATTGGGGCTTTTCATATGTGTTGTTTAAATGTTGAATTGTTGATGCAACTGAGGTCCTTGCATGTTGTATGGTTAAGTGATATGGTTTGGTGTTGTTAATTTGGTGCTTAATGCATGTTTGCTGCTGTTTTCTAATCGTTTCCAGGCAGGGGTATCGGTACTCGGGCTTGCGTATCGGTACGCCTGAGCCAAATATGCACTTTTCAGCCCAGGAGTATCGATACCGTTGAACAGGTATCGATACCTTATGAGTGAGGTATCGATACTGGGGGAAAGGTATCGATACCGTTGCTAGAGTTTGGTTACTGCCTTCCCCGAGTATCGATACGACACGTGGCGTATCGATACCAGACCGTTAAAATCAGTTAAAAGCATCTTTGAATGTTTTGTTTTGTTTACGTTTTGGTCCTGAATCATGTTTGTTCAATTGTATGAGTTTGGAATGTCCGTTTGAGCTGAAATTTCACAGAGAAGCATGAAACCTGACTAATTTCAAGATGGTAACTTTAATTTGGGTTAAGTCCCTTAATTTATCAGAATTTACAATTTGGTCCCTAAAGTTGTAATTTGTTCAATTGGGCCCCTGTTTGATCTCTGATGTTTGTGATCTTTTAGTATGTTGTTTGTATGATCACAATTAAGGTTAATGTGCATCTAGACAAGATTAAAAGAAAAAAAAGGGTCGTTAATCAAGGTTAACTTTCGGGTTGACTTTGGTTTTCCCCGTGTGACTTTCTTAATTCGGGTCAACCGTCTAGACCGGGTTAAGGGGGTTACATTTGGTGGTATCAGAGCTGAGTTCTCGAGTAATTGGGAACGTTGTTATGCATGATTGAAGCATGGTTTGGTATGTATGCTTGTTGTGTGAAAGCATGTTCAGTGATTTGAGATGATGATGTGTATGTGATGCATGTTGTGATGATGCATGATGAGGGTACCCATTGCCAAACAAAAGCTAAGGAGATGATGTTGTTTTGAAAGAAATTGAGCTTGAATACTTGGATTTGCTTACCTTGCTGGTCCTGACTTGTTTTATTTTGTATTGTTATGCATGGTAAAAGTATGGCACCACGTAGAGAGTTAAGGAGTAGCGCGAGAGCTACGACCCCGGAGGGGAATGTGAATGAGGAGCATACGGGTAGTGCTGTGTTACCTCCTCCTCCACCTAGTGGTGGTGGTGCGGAGAGGGAAAGAGCTGGAGCTGAGGCAGCTGGTGCTAGAGCTGCAGGACCTGAGGTTGGTCAGGGGCAAGCGATGCCTGACATGTCTGTGCTGGTGCAAGCTATTGCGGGTGCTTTTCGAGCAGCAGTAGCTGGAGCTCAAGGAGCTGGGAATCAGGGAGATGCTGGAGCTAGACTACCCTTAGAGCGTTTGCGCAGTCTTGGTGGGACTGAGTTTAGGGGTATGTCGGCTGAGAGGTCAGAAGCATGGCTGGAGAGTACCAAGCGTGTCTTGGGACAGATGAGTTGCACTGATGTGCAGAAGCTGGGATGTGTGGTGTCTCTGCTGCAAGGTGATGCTTATACCTGGTGGACGACCACAATCTCTGGAATGGCTGATGTTGATGTTACTTGGACGTTCTTTCAGCATGCGTTCAAGAGGAGATATCTGGGAGTTAGATATCTAGACGAGAAGAAGCGTGAATTCATGTCTCTGACCCAAGGGAGCATGAGTGTGGCTGAGTATGAGGTACAGTTCGTACGTCTTAGCCAGTATGCACCAGAGCTGATACCTGATGAGCGCGAGAGGTGCGAAAGGTTCCGTTATGGCTTGGTGACGGAAGTTAAGACCTATATGTTGGCTGCGGAGTACAATGATTTCGATGTGTTGGTTAGTCAATCCAAGGACATTGAGATGAACCTGAGTTTGTCTGCGAAGGGTGCTGGAGCTAGTTCTGGGAAGAGAACTGCTGAGTATAGTTCCGGTGGTGGACGGAACAAGAGGGGACGCGATCAGAGGTTTCAGTCCTCATCAAAGAGAGGTGGAGGTGCACCTGCTAGGGGTGGCAATGCTAGAGCTGACCCTAGTGCTTGTTGGATTTGTGGTTCCCGTGGTCACTTGAAGCGTGACTGTCCTCGTGCTGGAAGGGAGGTGCAAGCTCCTGTTGTGGCAGCTGGTTATGAGTGCTGGAACTGTGGTTCTGCTAACCATTTGAGGTGTGATTGTCCGAGGAT
Source organism: Hibiscus tridactylites (assembly GCA_958450335.1). Taxonomy (NCBI): domain Eukaryota; kingdom Viridiplantae; phylum Streptophyta; class Magnoliopsida; order Malvales; family Malvaceae; genus Hibiscus; species Hibiscus tridactylites. The sequence goes on from CAUDLX010000107.1 coordinate 103,492, forward strand.
GGCTGGTGGTCAAGAGCGTGCTCCTGTTGTTGCAGCACCGCAGAGAGGTCGTGGGCGCGGCCGTGGTAAATTTTCAGAGGCGAGAGGAAGGTGGTCGCGGAGTAGCTCATGTTGTGGCTATTCAACCTGAGGGTGGAGGCCAAGCGAGGGTGTATGCTCAGCGCGAGGGGAGGAATGATGCTGATGTGATTGCAGGTACCTTTACTTTGCAATCCTTGTCATTGCTTTCTTTGATTGATTCTGGATCTACGCATTCATACATTCTTCGTGAGCATGCTGAGTTGCTTGGTTTGCCTGTTGAGTCTTTGGATGTTGGTGTTAGAGTCACTAGTTCTTTTGGTGAGACTGTTGTGACTCATAAGCTTTATAGAAGGTGTCCTTTGGTTGTTCAAGAGCATGTCTTTCATGTTGATCTTATGGAGTTGCCCTTTTATGGTTTTGATGTGATCCTTGGTATGGATTGGCTTGCTGAGCATCGTGCTGTTGTGGATTGTGAGAATAAGCGGGTTTCGCTTAAGCTTGCGGATGATTATGAAGTGGTGGTGGTTGGTGAGAATGTGAAGTTTCTTGCCAATGTTGTTTCTACCTTGGAGGCGAGCAGGATGCTGAGGCAAGGTTGTGAAGCTTTTCTGGCCTTCGTGATGAATCCTTGTTCTAAGGAGTTAAGGGTGCAGGATATCAGGGTTGTGAAGGAGTTTCCTTATGTTTTTCCTGAGGAGTTGCCTGGTTTACCTCCTAATCGCGAGGTGGATTTTGGTATTGAGCTGTATGAGAATACCACTCCTGTGTCCATTACTCCCTATAGAATGGCACCTAAAAAGCTGAAGGAGCTGAAGACGCAGTTGCAAGAGCTGCTTGATCGTGGTTTCATCCGGCCGAGTGTTTCGCCTTGGGGTGCTCCTGTCTTGTTTGTGAAGAAGAAGGATGGCACGATGAGGATGTGCATTGATTACCGTCAGCTGAACAAGTTGACTATCAAGAATCGGTATCCTTTGCCGAGGATTGATGATCTCTTTGATCAATTTCGGGGAGCTGCTGTGTTCTCTAAGATTGACTTGAGGTCAGGGTATTATCAGTTGAAGGTGAAGGATGTGGATGTGCCTAAGACAGCTTTCAGGACAAGGTATGGGCATTATGAGTTCCTTGTGATGCCGTTTGGTTTGACAAATGCTCCTGCTGCTTTCATGGACATGATGAATCGTGTTTTTCATGAATACCTGGACAAGTTCGTTGTGGTGTTCATTGATGATATCCTTGTGTACTCGCGTACTGAGGAGGAGCACGAAGAGCATTTGAGGATTGTGTTGCAAGCTTTGTTGGAGAATCAGCTTTATGCTAAGCTGAGCAAGTGTGAGTTCTGGCTTAGAGAGGTGGTTTTTCTTGGGCATGTGGTCTCAGCTGAGGGGATTCGTGTTGATCCTCAGAAGATTGAAGCAGTGATGAATTGGAAAGTTCCTAAGTCTGTTCAGGAGGTTCGTAGTTTCCTTGGTTTGGCAGGATACTACCGAAGGTTTGTGGATGGTTTTTCCAAGATTGCTGCTCCTTTGACGAAGTTGCTGCAGAAAGATGTTAAGTATGAATGGACAGAAGCGAGACAGCAAGCTTTTGAGAAGCTGAAGTTGGCTTTGACTAAAGCTCCTATCTTGATTCAGCCTGAATCAGGGAAAGAGTTTGTAGTCTACAGTGATGCATCCTATGTTGGTTTGGGGTGTGTGCTGATGCAAGAGGGTAAGGTTGTGGCTTATGCGTCGCGGCAGTTGAAGGTGCATGAGCGCAATTACCCTACGCATGATATTGAGCTGGCTGCAGTGGTTTTTGCTCTGAAGATCTGGAGGCATTATCTGTATGGTGAGAAGTGTACTGTGTACACGGATCACAAGAGTTTGAGGTATCTGATGTCTCAGAAGGAGTTGAATCTTAGGCAGCGGCGTTGGTTGGAGTTGCTCAAGGATTATGATCTGACGATAGAGTATCATCCGGGAAAGGCTAATGTTGTTGCGGATGCCTTGAGCAGGAAGGTAGCTGTTGAGCTGAGAGCTATGTTTGCTAGCTTGAGCATATCGCAGGATGGTGGTCTTGTTGCTGAGTTGCAAGTGAAGCCATCGTTGGTTCAGTTGATCAAGGATAAGCAGTTGTTGGATGATTCCTTGGTACCTCATGTTCAGGATATCGCGGAGGGTAGACCTTCGGATTTCTGCTTTAATGAAGGTGGGGTGTTGTGTTTTGGTAGTCGAATAGTAGTGCCTGCTGATGCTGAGTTGAGGCGTGCTATTCTGGCTGAAGGTCATAGTAGTCCTTTTGCTATGCATCCTGGTAGTACAAAGATGTATCGCGATCTTCGTGATGAGTACTATTGGGTAGGTTTGAAGAAGGATGTGGCAGAGTTCGTGAGCAAGTGTTTGGTGTGTCAGCGAGTTAAGGCTGAACATCAGGTTCCTTCTGGTTTGTTGCAACCGTTGAAAATTCTTGAATGGAAGTGGGAGAGGGTTACCATGGATTTTGTATCTGATTTGCCTTTGTCTCCATCAAAGAAGAATTCTGTTTGGGTGATTGTGGATCGCCTAACGAAGTGTGCGCATTTCTTGCCTGTGCATACTACGTTCTCTTTGGATAAGCTGGCAGAGCTGTACATTGCTGAGGTTGTAAGGTTGCATGGTGTGCCTAGGTCGATCGTGTCGGATAGGGATCCGAGGTTCACATCGCGTTTTTGGCAGTGTTTGCATCAAGCTCTGGGTACAAGGTTGCATTTCAGTACATCCTATCATCCTCAGTCGGATGGCCAGTCTGAGCGAGTTATTCAGATTTTGGAGGATATGTTGAGATGCTGCGTGATAGAGTTCCAAGGTTCTTGGGAGAAGCATCTGCCTTTGGTTGAGTTCGCTTATAACAACAGTTATCAGGCGAGTATACAGATGGCACCTTATGAGGCTCTGTATGGGAGGAAGTGTAGGACTCCTCTGTGTTGGGCTGAAACTGGTCAAAAGTTGGTTTCGATGCCTGCTTTGTTGAAAGGAACCACCGAGAAGGTGAAGCTCATTTGTGAGCGGTTGAAGGCTGCTTCTGATCGGCAGAAGTCTTACGCGGATTTGAAGCGTAAGGAGATAGAGTTTGCAGTGGGTGATCGCGTGTTCTTGAAGGTTTCGCCTTGGAAGAAGGTGATGAGGTTTGGTCGGAAGGGTAAGCTGAGCCCTAGATACATTGGACCGTATGAGGTTGTTGAGCGTGTGGGTCCTGTTGCGTATCGGTTGAGGTTACCTCAGGAGCTGGAGAAGATTCATGATGTGTTCCATGTTTCTATGCTCCGGAAGTATAGATCTGATCCTTCGCATGTGTTGCCTGTGGAGGAAGTGGAATTGAATCCGGATTTGACCTATGATGAGGAACCGGTGAAGGTTCTGGATTCGGATAGCAAAGTTCTTCGTGGCAAGACCATTGAGTTGGTGAAGGTGCTGTGGAAGCATCACGGTGTTGAGGAAGCCACGTGGGAGCGAAAGGAAGATATGCTGAAGCAGTTTCCTTATCTCTTTCCTTCAGGTAAATTTCGAGGACGAAATTTCTTAAGGGGGGGAGAGTTGTAACGCCCCGGTTTTGGGCTTGGAAGTCTTGGGCGTTGACCGGTTGGTCAAAGTGCTGTTCGAATCGTAAGAGGTTAAATTAGGAAAGCCTAGTTCGGGTTGCGTTAAAAATATGGAAAAATGTTCTAAAATCATCTTTTAATATAATTAAGTGAACTGTGAAATCAATTTTGGAAAATGAGTTTCGGAAATGTGACATTTTGGCTAGTGACCAAAATGTAATTTTTGAAAGTTTGGTGGCTATTTTATAAAGGGTTGAAACTTTGAATCTTTAAGGAGCTATTTACCCAAAGGGAGTTTCTCCAGATTTTTCTAAGATATTTTGACTCATAATTCTGATTTTTAAAGAAAACAAAAAGGAGGGAAAATTCATTTTAAGCATTTTCTCATCTAACTTCCCATTTTCTTTCTCTCTTTTTCTCTCAACCCAAACACTCCATTTCCAGAGTTTCAATTCTGATTTTCTCACCTAAAATCCTCCTTTCAACTCTCAATTGATTGCAAATCATTGTATCTTCAAAACCTCTTCAATTGCTTCAAGTTTCATCAAGGTTTTCCATTCCAAAAAGAGGAGAAACTCAAGTTTGGAGGTAAGAACGTCCTTCTCCTCTGAACTTCAAGTTCTTTAATGAAATTCCTAAAGTTTTCAATCCTAATTTGATGTTTAATTAAAGGCTTTTAAGTTGATTTATGAATCTTGGCTAATTATGCAAGATTTTGATGATTTCACATGATTTTCGTTTGAGCTGTTAAATCTGTGTTTTGAGAAGTGTTTTTGATGTTAAATGATCATTAAATTGATGTGGAAATGAGTCTTGATTGATGCAAACCCGGATAGGTTGAGTTTCCTAAGTTTAGCTTGTGTTTTAAGGTAGCTTTTGTGGTGATCTTGTGGATCTGATGTTGCTGGAGATATAAGGATGGTTGTAGGTTGTTTTTAGATGTTAAATGATGTTAATGGAAGTGAGGTTTTGCTGGTTTATGGCTGGGCTTTGTTTAGAAGTGGTTCGGATGCATTTTCGGTTGTGTTTGGTGGCCGAAAATGGAGGTTTTGTGAGAGCAGCGAGTTTAGGTGCTTTCATTGAAGCAATTAATGCATGATGATGCATTAATCCTCTGCTTTAATGTGTTGAAACAGGGGAGGCATTCTTGGATCCAAGAATTGTTGATCCGGAGGCTTGATTTGGTGCTTTGGCTTGAAGCAAAGTGGAAACTGGTGAGTGAAAATGGATTTACAGCTTTAAAACCAAGGGTTGAAGGTTTTGGGAGCTTAGTTTAAGTCTAAACAACTTTGCTAAGCTCAAGTGTAAGTTTTCGGATTTCTCTCTAAGTGGTGGCCATGTTTTGGGGTGATGCAAAATGATGATTTGCATGATTTGTTTACTGTTTTGAAAGCATGTTTTAGCATGATAATTGCTGATGTTTTAGCATGATATATGCTGATGTTTAAAGCCATGTGTTGAAGGTAACTCTAGGTTGAAGTACCTTGTTTTTATGCATTGTTTAAATGATGATTTAAAGCTTTGAGATGCATGATGAAATGGCTTGGTTTAATGCTTTAAAACAGTGGATTATATGATGTATAAAGTGTATATTGGCAAGTGATGGTTTGTAAAAGTGAAGGTCACTAAGGTGGTTAAAAGTCCTTGAGTGAGCCTTGTTACCTAAGATCATCAAGGTGTTTAAAAGTCCTTGGATGAATCTTGTTGCGGACACTAAGGTGGTTAAAAGTCCTTAGGTGCTCCTTTCCATGGTGTTTAAAAGTCCATGGGGGCCAAGGTGTTTAAAAGTCCTTGGGGCCAAGGTGTTTACAAGTCCTTGGGGTAATTCAAGCTACGGACACAAAGGTGGTTAAAAGTCCTTGTGTGGTCCTTTCATGGTGTTTAAAAGTCCATGGCCAAGGTGTTTAAAAGTCCTTGGGACCAAGGTGTTTAAAAGTCCTTGGGGAAAGTTATTGAACTTGATTTCATAAATGAAATGTATCACTTGAGCCAATATGACATGTATAGTACATTGAGATGCATGAGGTGCATGATTTAATGTTTATGTTGAAGCATGAGATGCTTGTTTAAATGAAATGTGGAAGCATGGGAATTGCTTGATTTAAAGTATGCTTTGAGCATGTGTAAAGGTTGTCTATAAGCATGTTTTACAAATGGTTTTAATTGCATTATTGAATGGTTTTTAAAGAGCACTCCTCACTAAGCTTTGGCTTACGCTCTCTCGTTTTCTTGATTCAATAATGCAGAGCATTAGAGTACATTGAGGGGCAGCAAGAGAAGGCAAGCAAACAAGTACAAGTAAAGCTCAATGTATGAAGGTTTTATAAGTTCTTTTAGCTTTTGGTTGATTTGGCAATGGGGGACCAATGTGTATGTTTTGGGAGGTGTTGGAGACTCCCTATGGATGTTAATTGTTGTTTGAATTGCTGGTTTTTGGTTTGAATTCCTATTGCTTGCTTATGAAGGTTTATTGCTTGAATGATAGCTTAAGTAGGAAGCATGCTATATGAATTGGGGCTTTTCATATGTGTTGTTTAAATGTTGAATTGTTGATGCAATTGAGGTCCTTGCATGTTGTATGGTTAAGTGATATGGTTTGGTGTTGTTAATTTGGTGCTTAATGCATGTTTGCTGTTGTTTTCTAATCGTTTCCAGGCAGGGGTATCGGTACTCGGGCTTGCATATCGGTACGCCTGAGCCAAATATGCACTTTTCAGCCCAGGAGTATCGATACCGTTGAACAGGTATCGATACCTTATGAGTGAGGTATCGATACTGGGGGGAAAGGTATCGATACCGTTGCTAGAGTTTGGTTACTGCCTTCCCCGAGTATCGATACGACACGTGGCGTATCGATACCAGACCGTTAAAATCAGTTAAAAGCATCTTTGAATGTTTTGTTTTGTTTACGTTTTGGTCCTGAATCATGTTTGTTCAATTGTATGAGTTTGGAATGTCCGTTTGAGCTGAAATTTCACAGAGAAGCATGAAACCTGACTAATTTCAAGATGGTAACTTTAATTTGGGTTAAGTCCCTTAATTTATCAGAATTTACAATTTGGTCCCTAAAGTTGTAATTTGTTCAATTGGGCCCCTGTTTGATCTCTGATGTTTGTGATCTTTTAGTATGTTGTTTGTATGATCACAATTAAGGTTAATGTGCATCTAGACAAGATTAAAAGAAAAAAAAAGGGTCGTTAATCAAGGTTGACTTTCGGGTTGACTTTGGTTTTCCCCGTGTGACTTTCTTAATTCGGGTCAACCGTCTAGACCGGGTTAAGGGGGTTACATTTGGTGGTATCAGAGCTGAGTTCTCGAGTAATTGGGAACGTTGTTATGCATGATTGAAGCATGGTTTGGTATGTATGCTTGTTGTGTGAAAGCATGTTCAGTGATTTGAGATGATGATGTGTATGTGATGCATGTTGTGATGATGCATGATGAGGGTACCCATTGCCAAACAAAAGCTAAGGAGATGATGTTGTTTTGAAAGAAATTGAGCTTGAATACTTGGATTTGCTTACCTTGCTGGTCCTGACTTGTTTTATTTTGTATTGTTATGCATGGTAAAAGTATGGCACCACGTAGAGAGTTAAGGAGTAGCGCGAGAGCTACGACCCCGGAGGGGAATGTGAATGAGGAGCATACGGGTAGTGCTGTGTTACCTCCTCCTCCACCTGGTGGTGGTGGTGCGGAGAGGGAAAGAGCTGGAGCTGAGGCAGCTGGTGCTAGAGCTGCAGGACCTGAGGTTGGTCAGGGGCAAGCGATGCCTGACATGTCTGTGCTGGTGCAAGCTATTGCGGGTGCTTTTCGAGCAACAGTAGCTGGAGCTCAAGGAGCTGGGCATCAGGGAGATGCTGGAGCTAGACTACCCTTAGAGCGTTTGCGCAGTCTTGGTGGGACTGAGTTTAGGGGTATGTCGGCTGAGAGGTCAGAAGCATGGCTGGAGAGTACTAAGCGTGTCTTGGGACAGATGAGTTGCACTGATGTGCAGAAGCTGGGATGTGTGGTGTCTCTGCTGCAAGGTGATGCTTATACCTGGTGGACGACCACAATCTCTGGAATGGCTGATGCTGATGTTACTTGGACGTTCTTTCAGCATGCGTTCAAGAGGAGATATCTGGGAGTTAGATATCTAGACGAGAAGAAGCGTGAATTCATGTCTCTGACCCAAGGGAGCATGAGTGTGGCTGAGTATGAGGTACAGTTCGTACGTCTTAGCCAGTATGCACCAGAGCTGATACCTGATGAGCGCGAGAGGTGCGAAAGGTTCCGTTATGGCTTGGTGACGGAAGTTAAGACCTATATGTTGGCTGCGGAGTACAATGATTTCGATGTGTTGGTTAGTCGATCCAAGGACATTGAGATGAACCTGAGTTTGTCTGCGAAGGGTGCTGGAGCTAGTTCTGGGAAGAGAACTGCTGAGTATAGTTCCGGTGGTGGACGGAACAAGAGGGGACGCGATCAGAGGTTTCAGTCCTCATCAAAGAGAGGTGGAGGTGCACCTGCTAGGGGTGGCAATGCTAGAGCTGACCCTAGTGCTTGTTGGATTTGTGGTTCCCGTGGTCACTTGAAGCGTGACTGTCCTCGTGCTGGAAGGGAGGTGCAAGCTCCTGTTGTGGCAGCTGGTTATGAGTGCTGGAACTGTGGTTCTGCTGACCATTTGAGGCGTGATTGTCCGAGGATGGCTGGTGGTCAAGAGCGTGCTCCTGTTGTTGCAGCACCGCAGAGAGGTCGTGGGCGCGGCCGTGGTAAATTTTCAGAGGCGAGAGGAAGGTGGTCGCGGAGTAGCTCATGTTGTGGCTATTCAACCTGAGGGTGGAGGCCAAGCGAGGGTGTATGCTCAGCGCGAGGGGAGGAATGATGCTGATGTGATTGTAGGTACCTTTACTTTGCAATCCTTGTCATTGCTTTCTTTGATTGATTCTGGATCTACGCATTCATACATTCTTCGTGAGCATGCTGAGTTGCTTGGTTTGCCTGTTGAGTCTTTGGATGTTGGTGTTAGAGTCACTAGTTCTTTTGGTGAGACTGTTGTGACTCATAAGCTTTATAGAAGGTGTCCTTTGGTTGTTCAAGAGCATGTCTTTCATGTTGATCTTATGGAGTTGCCCTTTTATGGTTTTGATGTGATCCTTGGTATGGATTGGCTTGCTGAGCATCGTGCTGTTGTGGATTGTGAGAATAAGCGGGTTTCGCTTAAGCTTGCGGATGATTATGAAGTGGTGGTGGTTGGTGAGAATGTGAAGTTTCTTGCCAATGTTGTTTCTACCTTGGAGGCGAGCAGGATGCTGAGGCAAGGTTGTGAAGCTTTTCTGGCCTTCGTGATGAATCCTTGTTCTAAGGAGTTAAGGGTGCAGGATATCAGGGTTGTGAAGGAGTTTCCTTATGTTTTTCCTGAGGAGTTGCCTGGTTTACCTCCTAATCGCGAGGTGGATTTTGGTATTGAGCTGTATGAGAATACCACTCCTGTGTCCATTACTCCCTATAGAATGGCACCTAAAAAGCTGAAGGAGCTGAAGACGCAGTTGCAAGAGCTGCTTGATCGTGGTTTCATCCGGCCGAGTGTTTCGCCTTGGGGTGCTCCTGTCTTGTTTGTGAAGAAGAAGGATGGCACGATGAGGATGTGCATTGATTACCGTCAGCTGAACAAGTTGACTATCAAGAATCGGTATCCTTTGCCGAGGATTGATGATCTCTTTGATCAATTTCGGGGAGCTGCTGTGTTCTCTAAGATTGACTTGAGGTCAGGGTATTATCAGTTGAAGGTGAAGGATGTGGATGTGCCTAAGACAGCTTTCAGGACAAGGTATGGGCATTATGAGTTCCTTGTGATGCCGTTTGGTTTGACAAATGCTCCTGCTGCTTTCATGGACATGATGAATCGTGTTTTTCATGAATACCTGGACAAGTTCGTTGTGGTGTTCATTGATGATATCCTTGTGTACTCGCGTACTGAGGAGGAGCACGAAGAGCATTTGAGGATTGTGTTGCAAGCTTTGTTGGAGAATCAGCTTTATGCTAAGCTGAGCAAGTGTGAGTTCTGGCTTAGAGAGGTGGTTTTTCTTGGGCATGTGGTCTCAGCTGAGGGGATTCGTGTTGATCCTCAGAAGATTGAAGCAGTGATGAATTGGAAAGTTCCTAAGTCTGTTCAGGAGGTTCGTAGTTTCCTTGGTTTGGCAGGATACTACCGAAGGTTTGTGGATGGTTTTTCCAAGATTGCTGCTCCTTTGACGAAGTTGCTGCAGAAAGATGTTAAGTATGAATGGACAGAAGCGAGACAGCAAGCTTTTGAGAAGCTGAAGTTGGCTTTGACTAAAGCTCCTATCTTGATTCAGCCTGAATCAGGGAAAGAGTTTGTAGTCTACAGTGATGCATCCTATGTTGGTTTGGGGTGTGTGCTGATGCAAGAGGGTAAGGTTGTGGCTTATGCGTCGCGGCAGTTGAAGGTGCATGAGCGCAATTACCCTACGCATGATATTGAGCTGGCTGCAGTGGTTTTTGCTCTGAAGATCTGGAGGCATTATCTGTATGATGAGAAGTGTACTGTGTACACGGATCACAAGAGTTTGAGGTATCTGATGTCTCAGAAGGAGTTGAATCTTAGGCAGCGGCGTTGGTTGGAGTTGCTCAAGGATTATGATCTGACGATAGAGTATCATCCGGGAAAGGCTAATGTTGTTGCGGATGCCTTGAGCAGGAAGGTAGCTGTTGAGCTGAGAGCTATGTTTGCTAGCTTGAGCATATCGCAGGATGGTGGTCTTGTTGCTGAGTTGCAAGTGAAGCCATCGTTGGTTCAGTTGATCAAGGATAAGCAGTTGTTGGATGATTCCTTGGTACCTCATGTTTAGGATATCGCGGAGGGTAGACCTTCGGATTTCTGCTTTAATGAAGGTGGGGTGTTGTGTTTTGGTAGTCGAATAGTAGTGCCTGCTGATGCTGAGTTGAGGCGTGCTATTCTGGCTGAAGGTCATAGTAGTCCTTTTGCTATGCATCCTGGTAGTACAAAGATGTATCGCGATCTTCGTGATGAGTACTATTGGGTAGGTTTGAAGAAGGATGTGGCAGAGTTCGTGAGCAAGTGTTTGGTGTGTCAGCGAGTTAAGGCTGAACATCAGGTTCCTTCTGGTTTGTTGCAACCGTTGAAAATTCTTGAATGGAAGTGGGAGAGGGTTACCATGGATTTTGTATCTGATTTGCCTTTGTCTCCATCAAAGAAGAATTCTGTTTGGGTGATTGTGGATCGCCTAACGAAGTGTGCGCATTTCTTGCCTGTGCATACTACGTTCTCTTTGGATAAGCTGGCAGAGCTGTACATTGCTGAGGTTGTAAGGTTGCATGGTGTGCCTAGGTCGATCGTGTCGGATAGGGATCCGAGGTTCACATCGCGTTTTTGGCAGTGTTTGCATCAAGCTCTGGGTACAAGGTTGCATTTCAGTACATCCTATCATCCTCAGTCGGATGGCCAGTCTGAGCGAGTTATTCAGATTTTGGAGGATATGTTGAGATGCTGCGTGATAGAGTTCCAAGGTTCTTGGGAGAAGCATCTGCCTTTGGTTGAGTTCGCTTATAACAATAGTTATCAGGCGAGTATACAGATGGCACCTTATGAGGCTCTGTATGGGAGGAAGTGTAGGACTCCTCTGTGTTGGGCTGAAACTGGTCAAAAGTTGGTTTCGATGCCTGCTTTGTTGAAAGGAACCACCGAGAAGGTGAAGCTCATTTGTGAGCGGTTGAAGGCTGCTTCTGATCGGCAGAAGTCTTACGCGGATTTGAAGCGTAAGGAGATAGAGTTTGCAGTGGGTGATCGCGTGTTCTTGAAGGTTTCGCCTTGGAAGAAGGTGATGAGGTTTGGTCGGAAGGGTAAGCTGAGCCCTAGATACATTGGACCGTATGAGGTTGTTGAGCGTGTGGGTCCTGTTGCGTATCGGTTGAGGTTACCTCAGGAGCTGGAGAAGATTCATGATGTGTTCCATGTTTCTATGCTCCGGAAGTATAGATCTGATCCTTCGCATGTGTTGCCTGTGGAGGAAGTGGAATTGAATCCGGATTTGACCTATGATGAGGAACCGGTGAAGGTTCTGGATTCGGATAGCAAAGTTCTTCGTGGCAAGACCATTGAGTTGGTGAAGGTGCTGTGGAAGCATCACGGTGTTGAGGAAGCCACGTGGGAGCGAAAGGAAGATATGCTGAAGCAGTTTCCTTATCTCTTTCCTTCAGGTAAATTTCGAGGACGAAATTTCTTAAGGGGGGGAGAGTTGTAACGCCCCGGTTTTGGGCTTGGAAGTCTTGGGCGTTGACCGGTTGGTCAAAGTGCTGTTCGAATCGTAAGAGGTTAAATTAGGAAAGCCTAGTTCGGGTTGCGTTAAAAATATGGAAAAATGTTCTAAAATCATCTTTTAATATAATTAAGTGAACTGTGAAATCAATTTTGGAAAATGAGTTTCGGAAATGTGACATTTTGGCTAGTGACCAAAATGTAATTTTTGAAAGTTTGGTGGCTATTTTATAAAGGGTTGAAACTTTGAATCTTTAAGGAGCTATTTACCCAAAGGGAGTTTCTCCAGATTTTTCTAAGATATTTTGACTCATAATTCTGATTTTTAAAGAAAACAAAAAGGAGGGAAAATTCATTTTAAGCATTTTCTCATCTAACTTCCCATTTTCTTTCTCTCTTTTTCTCTCAACCCAAACACTCCATTTCCAGAGTTTCAATTCTGATTTTCTCACCTAAAATCCTCCTTTCAACTCTCAATTGATTGCAAATCATTGTATCTTCAAAACCTCTTCAATTGCTTCAAGTTTCATCAAGGTTTTCCATTCCAAAAACAGGAGAAACTCAAGTTTGGAGGTAAGAACGTCCTTCTCCTCTGAACTTCAAGTTCTTTAATGAAATTCCTAAAGTTTCCAATCCTAATTTGATGTTTAATTAAAGGCTTTTAAGTTGATTTATGAATCTTGGCTAATTATGCAAGATTTTGATGATTTCACATGATTTTCGTTTGAGCTGTTAAATCTGTGTTTTGAGAAGTGTTTTTGATGTTAAATGATCATTAAATTGATGTGGAAATGAGTCTTGATTGATGCAAACCCGGATAGGTTGAGTTTCCTAAGTTTAGCTTGTGTTTTAAGGTAGCTTTTGTGGTGATCTTGTGGATCTGATGTTGCTGGAGATATATGGATGGTTGTAGGTTGTTTTTAGATGTTAAATGATGTTAATGGAAGTGAGGTTTTGCTGGTTTATGGCTGGGCTTTGTTTAGAAGTGTTTCGGATGCATTTTCGGTTGTGTTTGGTGGCCGAAAATGGAGGTTTTGTGAGAGCAGCGAGTTTAGGTGCTTTCATTGAAGCAATTAATGCATGATGATGCATTAATCCTCTGCTTTAATGTGTTGAAACAGGGGAGGCATTCTTGGATCCAAGAATTGTTGATCCAGAGGCTTGATTTGGTGCTTTGGCTTGAAGCAAAGTGGAAATCGGTGAGTGAAAATGGATTTACAGCTTTAAAACCAAGGGTTGAAGGTTTTGGGAGCTTAGTTTAAGTCTAAACAACTTTGCTAAGCTCAAGTGTAAGTTTTCGGATTTCTCTCTAAGTGGTGGCCATGTTTTGGGGTGATGCAAAATGATGATTTGCATGATTTGTTTACTGTTTTGAAAGCATGTTTTCCCCGTGTTAATCAAGGTTGACTTTCGGGTTGACTTTGGTTTTCCCCGTGTGACTTTCTTAATTCGGGTCAACCGTCTAGACCGGGTTAAGGGGGTTACAGTTTTAATCAAGTTTTAGGAGTTCAAATAATTGATTAGGAACTTTTCAAAACAATTATATTGCAAAACCTCAATTTCTGTACTTTTTACTCAGTTAAAATTCCAACGGGTCCATTGAAAGGCCCATTTAGACCTGCTCGTCCGAAACCTCTACAAAAAGGACCGCAAAAAATGTTTTATTCAAACATTAGGAGTTCAAATAATTGATTAGGAGCTTTTCAACACGATTATATTGCAAAACCTCAATTTCTGTACTTTTTACTCAGTTAAAATTCCAAATGGTCTATTGAAAGGCCCATTTAGACATGCTCGTCGGAAACCTCTACAAAAAGGACCGCAAAAATGTTTTATTCAAATATTAGGAGTTCAAATAATTCATTAGGAGCTTTTCAACACAATTATATTGCAAAACCTCAATTTCTGAACTGTTTACTCAGTTAAAATTCCAACGGGTCCATTGAAAGGCCCATTTAGACCTGCTCGTCTGAAACCTCTACAAAAAGGACCGCAAAAATGTTTTATTCAAATATTAGGAGTTCAAATAATTGATTAGGAGCTTTTCAAATCAATTATATTGCAAAACCTTAATTTCTGTACTTTTTACTCAGTTAAATTCAAAAAAAAAAATTCCAACGGGTCCATTGAAAGGCCCATTTAGACCTCCTCGTCCGAAACCTCTACAAAAAGGACCGCAAAAATGTTTTATTCAAATATTAGGAGTTCAAATAATTGATTAGGAGCTTTTCAACACAATTATATTGAAAAACCTCAATTTTTGTACTTTTTACTCAGTTAAAATTCCAACGGGTCTATTGAAAGGCCCATTTAGACCTGCTCGTCCGAAACCTCTTCAAAAAGGAACGCAAAAATGTTTTATTCAAATATTAGGAGTTCAAATAATTTATTAGGAGCTTTTCAACACAATTATATTGCAAAACCTCAATTTCTATACTTTTTACTTAGTTAAAATTCCAACGGGTCCATTGAAAGGCCCATTTCGACCCGCTCGTCCGAAACCTCTACAAAAAGGACTGCAAAACAAGTTTTAATCAAGTTTTAGGAGTTCAAATAATTGATTAGGAGCTTTTCAACACAATTATATTGCAAAATCTCAATTTCTGTACTTTTTACTCAGTTAAAATTCCAACGGGTCCATTAAAAGGCCCATTTAGACCTGCTAGTCCGAAACATCTAAACAAAGAACTGCAAAACAAGTTTTAATCAAATATTAGGAGTTAAAATAATTGATTAGGAGCTTTTCAACACAATAATATTGCAAAACCGCAATTTCTGTACTTTTTACTCAGTTAAAATTCCAACGGGTCCATTGAAAGGCCCCTTTCGACCCGCTCTTCCGAAACCTCTACAAAAAGGACTACAAAACAAGTTTTAATCAAATTTTAGGAGTTCATGTAATTGATTAGGAGCTTTTCAACACAATTATATTGCAAAACCTCAATTTCTGTACTTTTTACTCAGTTAAAATTCCAACGGGTCCATTGAAAGGCCCATTTAGACCTGCTCGTCCGAAACCTCTACAAAAAGGACCGCAAAAATGTTTTATTCAAATATTAGGAGTTCAAATAATTGATTAGGAGCTTTTCAACACAATTATATTGCAAAACCTCAATTTCTGCACTTTTTACTCATTTAAAATTCCAAAGGGTCCATTGAAAGGCCCATTTCGACCCGCTCGTCTGAAACCTCTACAAAAAGGACTACAAAACAAGTTTTTATCAAATTTTAGGAGTTCATGTAATTGATTAGGAGCTTTTCAACACAATTATATTGCAAACCCTCAATTTCTGTACTTTTTACTTTGTTAAAATTCCAACGGGTCCATTGAAAGGCTCATTTAGACCTGCTCGTCCGAAACCTCTACAAAAAGGAACGCAAAAATGTTTTATTCAAATATTAGGAGTTCATGTAATTGATTAGGAGCTTTTCAACACAATTATATTGCAAAACCTCAATTTCTGTACTTTTTACTCGGTTAAAATTCGAACGGGTCCATTGAAAGGCCCATTTCGACCTGCTCGTCTGAAACCTCTACAAAAAGGACCGCAAAACAAGTTTTAGTCAAATATTAGGAGTTCAAATAATTGATTAGGAGCTTTTCAACACAATTATATTGCAAAACCGCAATTTCTGTACTGTTTACTTAGTTAAAATTCCAACGGGTCCATTGAAAGGCCCATTTAGACTTGCTCGTCCGAAACCTCTACAAAAAGGACCGCAAAAATGTTTTATTCAAATATTAGGAGTTCAAATAATTGATTTGGAGCTTTTCAACACAATTATATTTCAAAACCTCAATTTCTGTACTTTTTACTCAGTTAAAATTCCAACGGGTCTATTGAAAGGCCCGTTTAGACATGCTCGTCGGAAACCTCTACAAAAAGGACCGCAAAAATGTTTTATTCAAATATTAGGAGTACAAATAATTGATTAGGAGCTTTTCAACACAATTATATTTCAAAACCTCAATTTCTGTACTTTTTACTCAGTTAAAATTCCAACGGGTCCATTGAAAGGCCCATTTAGACCTGCTCGTCCGAAACCTCTACAAAAAGGACCACAAAAATGTTTTATTCAAATATTAGGTGTTCAAATAATTGATTAGGAGTTTTTCAAATCAATTATATTGCAAAACCTCAATTTCTGTACTTTTTACTCAGTTAAAATTCCAACGGGTCCATTGAAAGGCCCATTTAGACCTGATCGTCCGAAACCTCTACAAAAAGGACCGCAAAAATGTTTTATTCAAATATTAGGAGTTCAAATAATTGATTAAGAGCTTTTCAACTCAATAATACTGAAAAACCTCAATTTCTGTACTTTTTACTCAGTTAAAATTCCAACGGGTCTATTGAAAGGCCCATTTAGACCTGCTCGTCCGAAACCTCCTCAAAAAGGAACGCAAAAATGTTTTATTCAAATATTAGGAGTTCAAATAATTGATTAGGAGCTTTTCAACACAATTATATTGCAAAACCTCAATTTCTGTACTTTTTACTGAAGATCCTCTGCTGGAACTGTCAAGGCCTAGGACAAGCCGCGACAGTTCAACACCTTCGAGACTATGTCCAACGTACCAACCCCAATATTATATTTTTATGTGAAACCAGATTAAATAATGTGGATAGTAACCAGTTATGTCTATCATTGGGTATGTTAGACATTATTTCTATCCCCCCCTCGGAAGGGTGTTCCGGTATTTCAATGTTTGCTACAAAAGACTTCAATACAAGCTTAATTTCATACTCGATGCGTTATATTCACATTCAATTTACTTACAATAATAGCACTATGTTTTTCACCGGAATACATGGTTTCTCGGAAACTAGCCAAAAATATAAAACATGGGAATTAATTGATTCTTTACACACTTCTACCATTAACAAACCTTGGCTTATCGGAGGTGATCTTAATAAGATCCTAACCGATTCGGAGAAACAAGGGGGCCCACGGAGAGCAAGATCCCAAATAAAAAACTTTAGGAATTGCCTCATCCGAAACAAATTATTTGATTGCAAACCAACTTCGGGATGGTTTACATGGACGAAAGTAGGCCCTTTAACACCGGTTATTCATGAACGTCTTGACCGTTTTGTAGCTAACTACGAATGGAAAGACCTCTACCCCAATCCTTGTATAATTACGGAATATGTCGCAAAATCCGACCACTGTTTCCTCCTAATGGAATTTGATGAACCGAACAATACAATCAAAAAACGTATCCCAAAAAATTTCAGATTTGAAAGTTGTTGGGCTAATAACAAAGATAATATCCAAACAATAAAACGGGCATGGGTTAACACCCCGGGTTCAGCCATCAATAAAATTAAAGCGGTAGGGCTTTACTTAGATGAGTGGCAAAACCAACAACGGTTCAAAACAACAGGACGTATTAAATTCCTTACCAAAAAAATAAACAAACTCTTATACCGCCCCTTAACAGTCATAAATAAAAAAACTTATTTAAACTATAGAACGGAATTAAATAATCTTTTAACCGAACAAGAAGTTTATTGGGCCCAAAGATCTCGAACTCTTTGGTTAACCCAAGGAGACAAAAATACCAAATTCTTTCATGCCAGAGCTACTAATCGTAATAAGAAAAATTTAATCAAAGGCCTCAATGATGCCAATTCTAAGTGGTGCACCTCAGATTCTGAGTTAATGGATATAGCTTCGAATTATTTCAAAAACCTTTTCACATCTTCTAATCCCCAATTATCGTCTCTTATTCTTGATAAAATCCAACCCTCTATAAATTCTTCTATTAACGACAACCTTCTAAAACCTTTCTCCAAAGAGGAAATTTTACATGCCTTTAAAGATATTGACCCTAGGAAGGCTCCGGGTGCAGATGGTCTGCCGAGTAGCTTCTTTAGACAACACTGGGACACAGTTGGCGATGATGTCATTAATCTTTGTATGGACCTCCTAAATGGTAAGGCAGATATGTCCTTAGTCAACAAAACTATTCTAGTTCTAATACCCAAAGTTCAGGATCCAAAATCCATGAAACAACTCAGACCTATAAGTTTATGTACTGTTCTCTATAAAATCGTTGCGAAAACAATTGTTAATAGAATGAAACAGGCTATTCCCCTTTGTATTAGCCCTAACCAAGCCGCCTTTATTCAGGGACGCAACATCTCGGATAATATTCTAGTTGCGCATGAAATAATTCACAACATCAATTCCGGAGCGAGTAAATCCTCACAAGGGGCTGCCCTCAAGCTTGACATGGAAAAAGCTTTCGATAGAGTTGAATGGTCTTTTCTTGCAAACATCATGAACCGAATGGGATTTGCACCAGATTGGATTGATCTTATAATGCGTTGTATCTCCACGGTTTCTTTCTCGGTTAAAGTTAATAATTCCTTTTCACCAATATTTTACCCTCAACGTGGTCTTCGACAGGGGGATCCTCTCTCCCCTTTTCTTTTTCTATTTTGCACTCAAGGTCTCTCGGCTTACTTAGCTGCCGCTCAACAAACTAATATCCTTCTCGGCCTAGGTGCTTGTAAGCATGGGCCAAAAGTTAACCACCTACTTTTTGCTGACGATTGTATGGTATTTATTAATACAAATCAATCTGAAGCATCCCTTCTGAAAAATGCTCTCCAAGTTTATGCTAATGCATCTGGTCAAGCTATAAATTTTGAAAAATCAACAATTTTCTATAACCCACGTACACCTTCTGCAACAAGAAATGCTCTCAATAGCCTTCTACAAGTACGAGAAGTTTCTAATCCCGGTGTATACCTAGGCATACCGCTCCTTATAGGGAAAAACAAAACTGAATCCTTAGGCTTTGTACGTGATAAAGTACACGATCGTCTTTCTAGCTGGGATAAACACCTCCTCTCCTTTAGTGGTAGAGAGATTTTTATTAAAGCTGTTCTACAATCCCTTCCACAATATGTGATGTCTTGCTACCTTTTACCACACAACATCATTGACGACATGACAACATCAATCCGCCAGTACTGGTGGACTGGTAAATCTAACAAACATGGTTGGCATATGTTACCGTGGAACCGGATATGTTTACCAAAATCGGCAGGTGGTATGGGGTTCAAAGACCTACATGACTTCAACATCGCTCTCTTGGGTAAACAAATTTGGAAACTAATTTGTGAACCAGACTCTTTGCTAGGACAAATATACCGATCTAAATATTTCCCCTCAGGCAATATTTTGGATGCGACAAAACCTAGTAGGGGATCCTTTGCTTGGTAGGGAATATACATCGCTCTTCAGCGCCTTTTCCCTGGTTTTCTTTATCGGCCAGGTATAAACAGTAATATTAGAATACACAAAGATATATGGGGGGGTCGTCTCCAATTGAGTTAACAGGAGATTATGAAATTTCAGATGAATTTCACATTCGTTGTCGGGATTTCATGATCCGCAATCAAACTGCTTGGGATTCTGTAAAGGTGTATAATTATTTCAATCCAACTGATGCGGATGCCATTCTCCGTATTCCCATCATAAATGACTATAGGGATTCCATTTTATGGTCTCCCAATGATTCAGGTATCTACTCAGTTCGCTCTGGATATATTTTCCTACAACGCTCCCTTTCACAGCCTCAACCAACTACTCGGTTTTGGAAATATTTATCCAAAATAAAAGTTTTACCCAAAGTTAAAACTTTTGGATGGCGTGTGGCATCTGATGCCCTTCCAGTTGGTACTAAAATACTAGCTTTTTCCACCAGCTCGGGGTTATGTCCTATCTGTGGCAATCATTCGGAATCAATCCTACATGCGATTCGTGACTGCACTGGCGCAGCTGAAGCCCTCCAAATTAGTGGTATTCCCACTTCTATTTATAAGAGCACAGCTCCAACACCCTTACAATGGTTAGAAGAAGCAGCCTCTACACTTTCCCCTGATAAATTCGGTCTTTTTCTTACAGTTCTATGGAACATCTGGAATAGACGTAATGATTGGGTTCACAACACCCATTTACAACCCTCTTGGCTAATTGCAGTCAACTCAATTAGTTTACATGGTGATTTCTGTCAATCTTCAATTTCAGCTATCCCGCCTCCCTCCAAAATATCTAATCCTTCCCCTTCACCTCCAATTAATTACATCAAAATTAATGTGGACGGCGCTTTCAACCCTTCTACCCGTGCAGCAGCCGTCGGCGTTGTTGCTCGTGACTCTGCCGGAGCAGTCGTGGGTGGTCTTGCTTTCCCTCTTGGTAGCTGTCAGGACGCTATCAACAGTGAGGGGGAAAGCATCCTTGCTGGTCTTACCTTTGCTAGGAGTCAAGGATGGAATCGGATCATGATCGAAACGGATTGCGCTTCTCTCGCAAATAGGATCAACAAGCATGCTCAGGATCTATCTACTATGGGACCAACTATTCTTCGTATACAAGATGCTCTCCAGGATTTTGATTTTTCTACCATTTCTTTTGTACGCCGTGAGGCAAATGTTATAGCCCATACGTTGGCTTCTTTCTCTCTTACCTCCATGACTTCTATGTCTTTTGATTCGATCATCCCCCATTGTATTCATCACCTTGTATCAAATATTTCTTGATTAATAATATTTAGGCACTCTTTTCCCCTTTTTAGGGTCCTCTAGCTCTGCTCGAAGGACAGTAGTAGGGGTTTTTAATGAGGCCTTTTCTTCAAAAAAAAATTCCAACGGGTCCATTGAAAGGCCCATTTCGACCCGCTCGTCCGAAACCTCTACAAAAAGGACTACAAAACAAGTTTTGATCAAGTTTTAGGAGTTCAAATAATTTATTAGGAGCTTTCCAACACAATTATATTGCAAAACCTCAATTTCTGTACTTTTTACTCAGTTAAAATTCCAACGGGTCCATTGAAAGGCCCATTTAGACCTGCTAGTCTGAAACATCTACAAAAAGAACCGCAAAACAAGTTTTAATCAAATATTAGGAGTTCAAACAATTGATTAGGAGCTTTTCAACACAATTATATTGCAAAACTGCAATTTCTGTACTTTTTACTCAGTTAAAATTCCAACGGGTCCATTGAAAGGCCCATTTCGACCCGCTCGTCCGAAACCTCTACAACAAGGACCGCAAAACAAGTTTTAATCAAATATTAGGAGTTCAAATAATTGATTAGGAGCTTTTCAACACAATTATATTGCAAAACCGCAATTTCTGTACTTTTTACTCAGTTAAAATTCCAACGGGTCCATTGAAAGGCCCATTTCGACCCGCTCGTCCGAAACCTCTACAAAAAGGACTGCAAAACAAGTTTTAATCAAATTTTAGGAGTTCATGGAATTGATTAGGAGCTTTTCAACACAATTATATTGCAAAACCTCAATTTCTGTACTTTTTACTCAGTGAAAATTCCAACGGGTCCATTGAAAGGCACATTTAGATCTGCTCGTCCGAAACCTCTACAAAAAGGACCGCAAAAAGGTTTTATTCAAATATTAGGAGTTCATGTAATTGATTAGGAGCTTTTCAACACAATTATATTGCAAAACCTCAATTTCTGTACTTTTTACTCTGTTAAAATTCCAACGGGTCCATTGAAAGGCCCATTTAGACCTGCTCGTCCGAAACCTCTACAAAATGGACCGAAAAAATGTTTTATTCAAACATTAGGAGTTCAAATAATTGATTAGTAGCTTTTCAACACAATTGTATTGCAAAACCTCAATTTCTGTACTTTTTACTCAGTTAAAATTCCAACGGGTCCATTGAAAGGCCCATTTCGACCCGTTCGTCCGAAACCTCTTCAAAAAGGACTGCAAAACAAGTTTTAATCAAATATTAGGAGTTCAAGTAATTCATTAGGAGCTTTTCAACACAATTATTTTGCAAAACCTCAATTTCTGTACTTTTTACTCAGTTAAAATTCCAACGGGTCCATTGAAAGGCCCATTTCAACCCGCTCGTCCGAAACCTCTACAAAAAGGACTACAAAACAAGTTTTAATCAAAAATTAGGAGTTCATGTAATTGATTAGGAGCTTTTCAACACAATTATATTGCAAACCCTCAATTTCTGTACTTTTTACTCAGTTAAAATTCCAACGGGTCCATTGAAATGCCCATTTAGACCTGCTCGTCCGAAACCTCTAAAAAAAGGACCGCAAAAATGTTTTATTCAAATATTAGGAGTTCAAATAATTGATTAGGAGCTTTTGAACACAATTATATTGCAAAACCTCAATTTCTGTACTTTTTACTCAGTTAAAATTCCAACGGGTCCATTGAAAGGCCAATTTCGACCCGCTCGTCCGAAACCTCTACAAAAAGGACCGCAAAACATGTTTTAATCAAATATTAGGAGTTCAAATAATTGATTAGGAGCTTCTCAACACAATTATATTGCAAAACCGCAATTTCTGTACTTTTTACTCAGTTAAAATTCCAAGGGGTCCATTGAAAGGCCCATTTCGACCCGCTCGTGCGAAACCTTTACAAAAAGGAGTGCAAAACAAGTTTTAATCAGATTTTAGGAGTTCATGTAATTGATTAGGAGCTTTTCAACACAATTATATTGCAAAACCTCAATTTCTGTACTTTTTACTCGGTTAAAATTCCAACGGGTCCATTGAAAGGCCCATTTAGACCTGCTCGTCCGAAACCTCTACAAAAAGGACCGCAAAAATGTTTTATTCAAATATTAGGAGTTCAAATAATTGATTAGGAGCTTTTCAACACAATTATATTGCAAAGCCTCAATTTCTGTACTTTTTACTCATTTAAAATTCCAAAGGGTCCATTGAAAGGCCCATTTCGACCCGCTCATCCGAAACCTCTACAAAAAGGACTACAAAAAGAGTTTTTATCAAATTTTAGGAGTTCATGTAATTGATTAGGAGCTTTTCAACACAATTATATTGCAAAACCTCAATTTCTGTACATTTTACCCATTTAAAATTCCAACGGGTCCATTGAAAGGCCCATTTAGACCTGCTCGTCCGAAACCTCTACAAAAAGGACCGCAAAAATGTTTTATTCAAATATTAGGAGTTCAAATAATTGATTAGGAGCTTTTCAACACAAGTATATTGCAAAACCTCAATTTCTGTACTTTTTACTTTGTTAAAATTCCAACGGGTCCATTGAAAGGCCCATTTAGACCTGCTCGTCCGAAACCTCTACAAAAAGGACCGCAAAAATGTTTTATTCAAATATTAGGAGTTCAAATAATTGATTAAGAGCTTTTCAACACAATTATATTGCAAAACCCCAATTTCTGTACTTTTTACTCAGTTAAAATTCCAACGGGTCCATTAAAAGGCCAATTTCGACCCGCTCGTCCGAAACCTCTACAAAAAGGACTGCAAAACAAGTTTTAATCAAATTTTAGGAGTTCATGTAATTGATTAGGAGCTTTTCAACACAATTATATTGCAAAACCTCAATTTCTGTACTTTTTACTCAGTTAAAATTCCAACGGGTCCATTGAAAGGCCCATTTAGACCTGCTCATCCGAAACCTTTACAAAAAGGACCGCAAAAATGTTTTATTCAAATATTAGGAGTTCAAATAATTGGTTAGGAGCTTTTCAACACAATTATATTGCAAAACCTCAATTTTTGTACTTTTTACTCAGTTAAAATTCTGACGGGTCTATTGAAAGGCCCATTTAGACATGCTCGTCGGGAACCTCTACAAAAAGGACCGCAAAAATGTTTTATTCAAATATTAGGAGTTCAAATAATTCATTAGGAGCTTTTCAACACAATTATATTGCAAAACCTCAATTCCTGTACTGTTTACTCAGTTAAAATTCCAACGGGTCCATTGAAAGGCCTATTTAGACCTGCTCGTCTGAAACCTCTACAAAAAGGACCGCAAAAATGTTTTATTCAAATATTAGGAGTTCAAATAATTGATTAGGAGTTTTTCAAATCAATTATATTGCAAAACCTCAATTTTTGTACTTTTTACTCAGTTAAAATTCCAACGGGTCCATTGAAAGGCCCATTTAGACCTCCTCGTCCGAAACCTCTACAAAAAGGACCGCAAAAATGTTTTCTTCAAATATTAGGAGTTCAAATAATTGATAAGGAGCTTTTCAACACAATTATATTGAAAAACCTCAATTTCTGTACTTTTTACTCAGTTAAAATTCCAACGGGTCTATTGAAAGGTCCATTTAGACCTGCTCGTCCGAAAACTCTTCAAAAAGGAACACAAAAATGTTTTATTCAAATATTAGGAGTTCAAATAATTGATTAGGAGCTTTTCAACACAATTATATTGCAAAACCTCAATTTCTGTACTTTTTACTTAGTTAAAATTCCAACGGGTCCATTGAAAGGCCCATTTCGACCCGCTCGTCCGAAACCTCTACAAAAAGGACTGCAAAACAAGTTTTAATCAAGTTTTAGGAGTTCAAATAATTGATTAGGAGCTTTTCAACACAATTATATTGCAAAACCTCAATTTCTGTACTTTTTACTCAGTTAAAATTACAACGGGTCCATTGAAAGGCCCATTTAGACCTGCTAGTCCGAAACATCTACAAAAAGAACTGCAAAACAAGTTTTAATCAAATATTAGGAGTTCAAATAATTGATTAGGAGCTTTTCAACATAATTATATTGCAAAACCGCAATTTCTATACTTTTTACTCAGTTAAAATTCCAACGGGTCCATTGGAAGGCCCCTTTCGACCCGCTCGTCCGAAACCTCTACAAAAAGGACTGCAAAACAAGTTTTAATCAAATTTTAGGAGTTCATGTAATTGATTAGGAGCCTTTCAACACAATTATATTGCAAAACCTCAATTTCTGTACTTTTTACTCAGTTAAAATTCCAACGGGTCCATTGAAAGGACCATTTAGATTTGCTCGTCCGAAACCTCTACAAAAAGGACCGCAAAAAGGTTTTATTCAAATATTAGGAGTTCAAATAATTGATTAGGAGCTTTTGAACACAATTATATTGCAAAACCTCAATTTTTGTACTTTTTACTCAGTTAAAATTACAACGGGTCCATTGAAAGGACCATTTAGACCTGCTCGTCCGAAACCTCTACAAAATGGACTGAAAAAATGTTTTATTCAAACATTAGGAGTTCAAATAATTGATTAGTAGCTTTTCAACACAATTGTATTGCAAAACCTCAATTTCTGTACTTTTTACTCAGTTAAAATTCCAACGAGTCCATTGAAAGGCCGATTTCGACCCGTTCGTCCGAAACCTCTACAAAAAGGACTGCAAAACAAGTTTTAATCAAATATTAGGAGTTCAAATAATTCATTAGGAGATTTTCAACACAATTATTTTGCAAAACCTCAATTTCTGTACTTTTTACTCAGTTAAAATTCCAACGGGTCCATTGAAAGGCCCATTTCAACCCGCTCGTCCGAAACCTCTACAAAAAGGACTGCAAAACAAGTTTTAATCAAAATTTAGGAGTTCATGTAATTGATTAGGAGCTTTTCAACACAATTATATTGCAAACCCTCAATTTTTGTACTTTTTACTCAGTTAAAATTCCATCGGGTCCATTGAAAGGCAAATTTAGACCTGCTCGTCCGAAACCTCTACAAAAACGACCGCAAAAATGTTTTATTCAAATATTAGGAGTTCAAATAATTGATTAGGAGCTTTTGAACACAATTATATTGCAAAACCTCAATTTCTGTATTTTTTACTCAGTTAAAATTCCAACAGATCCATTGAAAGGCCAATTTCGACCCGCTCGTGCGAAACCTCTACAAAGAGGAACGCAAAACAAGTTTTAATCAAATATTAGGAGTCCAAATAATTTATTAGGAGCTTTTTAACACAATTATATTGCAAAACCGCAATTTCTATACTTTTTACTCAGTTAAAATTCCAACGGGTCCATTGAAAGGCCCATTTCGACCCGCTCGTCCGAAACCTTTTCAAAAAGGAGTGCAAAACAAGTTTTAATCAAATTTTAGGAGTTCATGTAATTGATTAGGAGCTTTTCAACACAATTATATTGCAAAACCTCAATTTCTGTACTTTTTACTCAGTTAAAATTCCAACGGGTCCATTGAAAGGCCCATTTAGACCTGCTCGTCTGAAACCTCTACAAAAAGGACCGCAAAAATGTTTTATTCAAATAGTAGGAGTTCAAATAATAGATTAGGAGCTTTTCAACACAATTATATTGCAAAACCTCAATTTCTGTACTTTTTACTCATTTAAAATTCCAAAGGGTCCATTGAAAGGCCCATTTCGACCCGCTCGTCTGAAACCTCTACAAAAAGGACTATAAAACAAGTTTTTATCAAATTTTAGGAGTTCATGTAATTGATTAGGAGCTTTTCAACACAATTATATTACAAAACCTCAATTTCTGTACATTTTACCCATTTAAAATTCCAACGGGTCCATTGAAAGGCCCATTTAGACCTGCTCGTCCGAAACCTCTACAAAAAGGACCGCAAAAATGTTTTATTCAAATATTAGGAGTTCAAATAATTGATTAGGAGCTTTTCAACACAAGTATATTGCAAAACCTCAATTTCTCTACTTTTTACTTTGTTAAAATTCCAATGGGTCCATTGAAAGGCCCATTTAGACCTGCTCGTCCGAAACCTCTACAAAAAGGAACGCAAAAATGTTTTATTCAAATATTAGGAGTTCATGTCATTGATTAGGAGCTTTTCAACAAATATATATTGCAAAACCTCAATTTCTGTACTTTTTACTCGGTTAAAATTCGAACGGGTCCATTGAAAGGCCCATTTCGACCTGCTCGTCTGAAACCTCTACAAAAAGGACCGCAAAACAAGTTTTAGTCAAATATTAGGAATTCAAATAATTGATTAGGAGCTTTTCAACACAATTATATTGCAAAACCACAATTTCTGTACTGTATACTCAGTTAAAATTCCAACGGGTCCATTGAAAGGCCCATTTAGACCTGCTTGTCCGAAACTTCTACAAAAAGGACCGCAAAAATGTTTTATTAAAATATTAGGAGTTCAAATAATTGATTAGGAGCTTTTCAACACAATTATATTGCAAAACCACAATTTATGTACTGTTTACTCAGTTAAAATTCCAACGGGTCCATTGAAAGGCCCATTTAGACCTGCTCGTCCGAAACCTCTACAAAAAGGACCGCAAAAATGTTTTATTCAAATATTGGAGTTCAAATAATTGATTAGGAGCTTTTCAACACAATTATACTGAAAAACCTCAATTTCTGTACTTTTTACACAGTTAAAATTCCAACGGGTCTATTGAAAAGCCCATTTAGACCTGCTCGTCCGAAACCTCTTCAAAAAGGAACGCAAAAATGTTTTATTTAAATATTAGGAGTTCAAATAATTGATTAGGAGCTTTTCAACACAATTATATTGCAAAACCTCAATTTCTGTACTTTTTACTTAGTTAAAATTCCAACGGGTCCATTGAAAGGCTCATTTCGACCCGCTCGTCCGAAACCTCTACAAAAAGGACTGCAAAACAAGTTTTAATCAAGTTTTAGGAGTTCAAATAATTTATTAGGAGCTTTTCAACACAATTATATTGCAAAACCTCAATTTCTGTACTTTTTACTCAGTTAAAATTCCAACGGGTCCATTGAAAGGCCCATTTCAACCCGCTCGTCCGAAACCTCTACAAAAAGGACTGCAAAATAAGTTTTAATCAAATTTTAGGAGTTCATGGAATTGATTAGGAGCTTTTCAACACAATTATATTGCAAAACCTCAATTTCTGTACTTTTTACTCAGTTAAAATTCCAACGGGTCCATTGAAAGGCACATTTAGACCTGCTCGTCCGAAACCTCTACAAAAAGGACCGCAAAAAGATTTTATTCAAATATTAGGAGTTCAAATAATTGATTAGGAGCTTTTCAACACAATTATATTGCAAAACCTCAATTTCTGTACTTTTTACTCTGTTAGAATTCCAACGGGTCCATTGAAAGGCCCATTTAGACCTGCTCGTCCGAAACCTCTACAAAATGGACCGAAAAAATGTTTTATTCAAACATTACTAGTTCAAATAATTGATTAGTAGCTTTTCAACACAATTGTATTGCAAAACCTCAATTTCTGTACTTTTTACTCAGTTAAAATTCCAACGGGTCCATTGAAAGGCCCATTTCGACCCGTTCGTCCCAAACCTCTTCAAAAAGGACTGCAAAACAAGTTTTAATCAAATATTAGGAGTTCAAGTAATTCATTAGGACCTTTTCAACACAATTATTTTGCAAAACCTCAATTTCTGTACTTTTTACTCAGTTAAAATTCCAACGGGTCCATTAAAATGCCCATTACAACCCGCTCGTCCGAAACCTCTACAAAAAGGACTGCAAAACAAGTTTTAATCAAAATTTAGGAGTTCATGTAATTGATTAGGAGATTTTCAACACAATTATATTGCAAACCCTCAATTTCTGTACTTTTTACTCAGTTAAAATTCCAACGGGTCCATTGAAAGGCCCATTTATACCTGCTCGACCGAAACCTCTACAAAAAGGACCGCAAAAATGTTTTATTCAAATATTAGGAGTTCAAATAATTTATTAGGAGCTTTTGAACACAATTATATTGCAAAACATCAATTTCTGTACTTTTGACTCAGTTAAAATTCCAACGGGTCCATTGAAAGGCCAATTTCGACCCGCTCGTCCGAAACCTCTACAAAAAGGACCGCAAAACAAGTTTTAATCAAATATTAGGAGTTCAAATAATTGATTAGGAGCTTTTCAACACAATTATAGTGCAAAACCGCAATTTCTGTACTTTTTACTCAGTTAAAATTCCAAGGGGTCCATTGAAAGGCCCATTTCGACCCGCTCGTCCGAAACCTTTACAAAAAGGAGTGCAAAAAAAGTTTTAATCAAATTTTAGGAGTTCATGTAATTGATTAGGAGCTTTTCAACACAATTATATTGCCAAACCTCAATTTCTGTACTTTTTACTCGGTTAAAATTCCAACGGGTCCATCGAAAGGCCCATTTAGACCTGCTCGTCCAAAACCTCTACAAAAAGGACCGCAAAAATGTTTTATTCAAATATTAGGAGTTCAAATAATTGATTAGGAGCTTTTCAACACAATAATATTGCAAAACCTCAATTTCTGTACTTTTTACTCATTTAAAATTCCAAAGGGTCCGTTGAAAGGCCCATTTCGACCCGCTCGTCCGAAACCTCTACAAAAAGGACTACAAAACAAGTTTTTATCAAATTTTAGGAGTTCATGTAATTTATTAGGAGCTTTTCAACACAATTTTATTGCAAAACCTCAATTTCTGTACATTTTACCCATTTAAAATTCCAACGGGTCCATTGAAAGGCCCATTTAGACCTGCTCGTCCGAAACATCTACAAAAAGGACCGCAAAAATGTTTTATTCAAATATTAGGAGTTCAAATAATTGATTAGGAGCTTTTGAACACAATTATATTGCAAAACCTCAATTTCTGTACTTTTTACTCAGTTAAAATTCCAACGGGTCCATTGAAAGGCCAATTTCGACCCGCTCGTCCGAAACCTCTACAAAAAGGACCAAAAAACAAGTTTTAATCAAATATTAGGAGTTCAAATAATTGATTAGGAGCTTTTCAACACAATTATAGTGCAAAACCGCAATTTCTGTACTTTTTACTCAGTTAAAATTCCAAGGGGTCCATTGAAAGGCCCATTTCGACCCGCTCGTCCGAAACCTTTACAAAAAGGAGTGCAAAACAAGTTTTAATCAAATTTTAGGAGTTCATGTAATTGATTAGGAGCTTTTCAACACAATTATATTGCAAAACCTCAATTTCTGTACTTTTTACTCGGTTAAAATTCCAACGGGTCCATTGAAAGGCCCATTTAGACCTGCTCGTCCGAAACCTCTACAAAAAGGACCGCAAAAATGTTTTATTCAAATATTAGGAGTTCAAATAATTTATTAGGAGCTTTTCAACACAATAATATTGTAAAACCTCAATTTCTGTACTTTTTACTCATTTAAAATTCCAAAGGGTCCATTGAAAGGCCCATTTCGACCCGCTCGTCCGAAACCTCTACAAAAAGGACTACAAAACAAGTTTTTATCAAATTTTAGGAGTTCATGTAATTGATTAGGAGCTTTTCAACACAATTATATTGCAAAACCTCAATTTCTGTACATTTTACCCATTTAAAATTCCAACGGGTCCATTGAAAGGCCCATTTAGACCTGCTCGTTCGAAACCTCTACAAAAAAGGACCGCAAAAATGTTTTATTCAAATATTAGGAGTTCAAATAATTTATTAGGAGCTTTTCAACACAAGTATATTGCAAAACCTCAATTTCTGTACTTTTTACTTTGTTAAAATTCCAACGGGTCCATTGAAAGGCCCATTTAGACCTGCTCGTCCGAAACCTCTACAAAAAGGACCGCAAAAATGTTTTATTCAAATATTAGGAGTTCAAATAATTGATTAGGATCTTTTCAACACAATTATATTGCAAAACCTCAATTTCTGTACTTTTTACTCAGTTAAAATTCCAACGGGTCCATTAAAAGGCCCATTTCGACCCGCTCGTCCGAAACCTCTACAAAAAGGACTGCAAAACAAGTTTTAATCAAATTTTAGGAGTTCATGTAATTGATTAGGAGCTTTTCAACACAATTATATTGCAAAACCTATATTTCTGTACTTTTTACTCAGTTAAAATTCCAACGGGTCCATTGAAAGGCCCATTTAGACCTGCTCGTCTGAAACCTCTACAAAAAGGACCGCAAAAAATTTTTATTCAAATATTAGGAGTTCAAATAATTGCTTAGGAGCTTTTCAACACAATTATATTGCAAAACCTCAATTTTTGTACTTTTTACTCAGTTAAAATTCCAACGGGTCTATTGAAAGGCCCATTTAGACATGCTCGTCGGAAACCTCTACAAAAAGGACCGCAAAAATGTTTTATTCAAATATTAGGAGTTCAAATAATTCATTAGGAGCTTTTCAACACAATTATATTGCAAAACCTCAATTTCTGTACTGTTTACTCAGTTAAAATTCCAACGGGTCCATTGAAAGGCCCTTTTAGACCTGCTCGTCTGAAACCTCTACAAAAAGGACCGCAAAAATGTTTTATTCAAATATTAGGAGTTCAAATAATTTATTAGGAGTTTTTCAAATCAATTATATTGCAAAACCTCAATTTCTGTACTTTTTACTCAGTTAAAATTCCAACGGGTCCATTGAAAGGCCCATTTAGACCTCCTCGTCCGAAACCTCTACAAAAAGGACCGCAAAAATGTTTTATTCAAATATTAGGAGTTCAAATAATTGATTAGGAGCTTGTCAACACAATTATATTGAAAAACCTCAATTTCTGTACTTTTTACTTAGTTAAAATTCCAACGGGTCCATTGAAAGGCCCATTTCGACCCGCTCGTCCGAAACCTCTACAAAAAGGACTGCAAAACATGTTTTAATCAAGTTTTAGGAGTTCAAATAATTGATTAGGAGCTTTTCAACACAATTATATTGCAAAATCTCAATTTCTGTACTTTTTACTTAGTTAAAATTCCAACGGGTCCATTGAAAGGCCCATTTAGACCTGCTCGTCCGAAACCTCTACAAAAAGGACCGCAAAAATTTTTTATTCAAATATTAGGAGTTCAAATAATTGCTTAGGAGCTTTTCAACACAATTATATTGCAAAACCTCAATTTCTGTACTTTTTACTCAGTTAAAATTCCAACGGGTCTATTGAAAGGCCCATTTAGACATGCTCGTTGGAAACCTCTACAAAAAGGACCGCAAAAATGTTTTATTCAAATATTAGGAGTTCAAATAATTTATTAGGAGCTTTTCAACACAATTATATTGCAAAACCTCAATTTCTGTACTGTTTACTCAGTTAAAATTCCAACGGGTCCATTGAAAGGCCCTTTTAGACCTGCTCGTCTGAAACCTCTACAAAAAGGACCGCAAAAATGTTTTATTCAAATATTAGGAGTTCAAATAATTGATTAGGAGTTTTTCAAATCAATTATATTGCAAAACCTCAATTTCTGTACTTTTTACTCAGTTAAAATTCCAACGGGTCCATTGAAAGGCCCATTTAGACCTCCTCGTCCGAAACCTCTACAAAAAGGACCGCAAAAATGTTTTATTCAAATATTAGGAGTTCAAATAATTGATTAGGAGCTTGTCAACACAATTATATTGAAAAACCTCAATTTCTGTACTTTTTACTCAGTTAAAATTCCAACGGGTCTATTGAAAGGCCCATTTAGACTTGCTCGTCCGAAACCTCTTCAAAAAGGAACGCAAAAATGTTTTATTCAAATATTAGGAGTTCAAATAATTGATTAGGAGCTTTTCAACACAATTATATTGCAAAACCTCAATTTCTGTACTTTTTACTTAGTTAAAATTCCAACGGGTCCATTGAAAGGCCCATTTCGACCCGCTCGTCCGAAACCTCTACAAAAAGGACTGCAAAACAAGTTTTAATCAAGTTTTAGGAGTTCAAATAATTGATTAGGAGCTTTTCAACACAATTATATTGCAAAACCTCAATTTCTGTACTTTTTACTTAGTTAAAATTCCAACGGGTCCATTGAAAGGCCCATTTAGACCTGCTAGTCCGAAACATCTACAAAAAGAACCGCAAAACAAGTTTTAATCAAATATTAGGAGTTCAAATAAATGATTAGGAGCTTTTCAACACAATTATATTGCAAAACCGCAATTTCTGTACTTTTTACTCAGTTAAAATTCCAACGGGTCCATTGAAAGGCCCCTTTCGACCCGCTCGTCCGAAACCTCTACAAAAAGGACTGAAAAAAAAGTTTTAATCAAATTTTAGGAGTTCATGTAATTGATTAGGAGCCTTTCAACACAATTATATTGCAAAACCTCAATTTCTGTACGTTTTACTCAGTTAAAATTCCAACGGTTCCATTGAAAGGCCCATTTAGACCTGCTCGTCCGAAACCTCTAAAAAAAGGACCGCAAAAACGTTTTATTCAAATATTAGGAGTTCAAATAATTGATTAGGAGCTTTTCAACACAATTATATTGCAAAACCTCAATTTCTGTACTTTTTACTCAGTTAAAATTCCAACGGGTCCATTGAAAGGCCCATTTCGACCCGCTCGTCCGAAACCTCTACAAAAAGGACTACAAAACAAGTTTTTATCAAATTTTAGGAGTTCATGTAATTGATTAGGAGCTTTTCAACACAATTATATTGCAAAACCTCAATTTCTGTACTTTTTACTCATTTAAAATTCCAAATGGTCCATTGAAAGGCCCATTTCGACCCGCTCGTCCGAAACCTCTACAAAAAGGACTACAAAACAAGTTTTTATCAAATTTTAGGAGTTCATGTAATTGATTAGGAGCTTCTCAACACAATTATATTGCAAAACCTCAATTTCTGTACATTTTACCCATTTAAAATTCCAACGGGTCCATTGAAAGGCCCATTTAGACCTGCTCGTCCGAAACCTCTACAAAAAGGACCGCAAAATGTTTTATTCAAATATTAGGAGTTCTAATAATTGATTAGGAGCTTTTGAACACAATTATATTGCAAAACCTCAATTTCTGTACTTTTTACTCAGTTAAAATTCCAACGGGTCCATTAAAAGGCCCATTTCGACCCGCTCGTCCGAAACCTCTACAAAAAGGACAGCAAAACAAGTTTTAATCAAATTTTAGGAGTTCATGTAAATTAATAGGAGCTTTTCAACACAATTATATTGCAAAACCTATATTTTTGTACTTTTTACTCAGTTAAAATTCCAACGGGTCCATTGAAAGGACCATTTAGACCTGCTCGTCCGAAACCTCTACAAAATGGACCGAAAAAATGTTTTATTCAAACATTAGGAGTTCAAATAATTGATTAGTAGCTTTTCAACACAATTGTATTTCAAAACCTCAATTTCTGTACTTTTTACACATTTAAAATTCCAATGAGTCCATTGAAAGGCCCATTTCGACCCGTTCGTCCGAAACCTCTACAAAAAGGACTGCAAAACAAGTTTTAATCAAATATTAGGAGTTCAAATAATTCATTAGGAGCTTTTCAACACAATTATTTTGCAAAACCTCAATTTCTGTATTTTTTACTCAGTTAAAATTCCAAGGGGTCCATTAAAAGGCCCATTTCAACTCGCTCATCCGAAACCTCTACAAAAATGACTGCAAAACAAGTTTTAATCAAAATTTAGGAGTTCATGTAATTGATTAGGAGCTTTTCAACACAATTATATTGCAAACCCTCAATTTTTGTACTTTTTACTCAGTTAAAATTCCAACGGGTCCATTGAAAGGCCCATTTAGACCTGCTCGTCCGAAACCTCTACAAAAAGGACCGCAAAAATGTTTTATTCAAATATTAGGAGTTCAAATAATTGATTAGGAGCTTTTGAACACAATTATATTGCAAAACCTCAATTTCTGTACTTTTTACTCAGTTAAAATTCCAACGGGTCCATTGAAAGGCCCATTTCGACCCGCTCGTCCGAAACCTCTACAAAAAGGACTGCAAGACAAGTTTTAATCAAGTTTTAGGAGTTCAAATAATTGATTAGGAGCTTTTCAACACAATTATATTGCAAAACCTCAATTTCTGTACTTTTTACTTAGTTAAAATTCCAACGGGTCCAATGAAAGGCCCATTTAGAGCTGCTCGTCCGAAACCTCTAAAAAAAGGACCGCAAAAACGTTTTATTCAAATATTAGGAGTTCAAATAATTGATTAGGAGCTTTTCCACACAATTATATTGCAAAACCTCAATTTCTGTACTTTTTACTCAGTTAAAATTCCAACGGGTCCATTAAAAGGCCCATTTCGACCCGCTCGTCCGAAACCTCTACAAAAAGGACAGCAAAACAAGTTTTAATCAAATTTTAGGAGTTCATGTAATTGAATAGGAGCTTTTCAACACAATTATATTGCAAAACCTATATTTCTGTACTTTTTACTCAGTTAAAATTCCAACGGGTCCATTGAAAGGACCATTTAGACCTGCTCGTCCGAAACCTCTACAAAATGGACCGAAAAAATGTTTTATTCAAACCTTAGGAGTTCAAATAATTGATTAGTAGCTTTTCAACACAATTGTATTGCAAAACCTCAATTTCTGTACTTTTTACTCATTTAAAATTCCAATGAGTCCATTGAAAGGCCCATTTCGACCCGTTCGTCCGAAACCTCTACAAAAAGGACTGCAAAATAAGTTTTAATCAAATATTAGGAGTTCAAATAATTCATTAGGAGCTTTTCAACACAATTATTTTGCAAAACCTCAATTTCTGTATTTTTTACTCAGTTAAAATTCCAAGGGGTCCATTGAAAGGCCCATTTCAACTCGCTCGTCCGAAACCTCTACAAAAATGACTGCAAAACAAGTTTTAATCAAAATTTAGGAGTTCATGTAATGGATTAGGAGCTTTTCAACACAATTATATTGCAAACCCTCAATTTCTGTACTTTTTACTCAGTTAAAATTCCAACGGGTCCATTGAAAGGCCCATTTAGACCTGCTCGTCCGAAACCTCTACAAAAAGGACCGCAAAAATGTTTTATTCAAATATTAGGAGTTCAAATAATTGATTAGGAGCTTTTGAACACAATTATATTGCAAAACCTCAATTTCTGTACTTTTTACTCAGTTAAAATTCCAACGGGTCCATTGAAAGGCCAATTTCGACCCGCTCGTCCGAAACCTCTACAAAAAGGACCGCAAAACAAGTTTTAATCAAATATTAGGAGTTCAAATAATTGATTAGGAGCTTTTCAACACAATTATATTGCAAAACCACAATTTCTGTACTTTTTACTCAGTTAAAATTCCAACGGGTTCATTGAAAGGCCAATTTCGACTCGCTCGTCCGAAACCTTTACAAAAAGGAGTGCAAAACAAGTTTTAATCAAATTTTAGGAGTTCATGTAATTGATTAGGAGCTTTTCAAAACAATTATATTGCAAAACCTCAATTTCTGTACTTTTTACTCAGTTAAAATTCCAACGGGTCCATTGAAAGGCCCATTTAGACCTGCTTGTCCGAAACCTCTACAAAAAGGACCGCAAAAATGTTTTATTCAAATATTAGGAGTTCAAATAATTCATTAGGAGCTTTTCAACACAATTATATTGCAAAACCTCAATTTCTGTACTGTTTACTCAGTTAAAATTCCAACGGGTCCATTGAAAGGCCCTTTTAGACCTGCTCGTCTGAAACCTCTACAAAAAGGACCGCAAAAATGTTTTATTCAAATATTAGGAGTTCAAATAATTGATTAGGAGTTTTTCAAATCAATTATATTGCAAAACCTCAATTTCTGTACTTTTTACTCAGTTAAAATTCCAACGGGTCCATTGAAAGGCCCATTTAGACCTCCTCGTCCGAAACCTCTACAAAAAGGACCGCAAAAATGTTTTATTCAAATATTAGGAGTTCAAATAATTGATTAGGAGCTTGTCAACACAATTATATTGAAAAACCTCAATTTCTGTACTTTTTACTCAGTTAAAATTCCAACGGGTCTATTGAAAGGCCCATTTAGACCTGCTCGTCCGAAACCTCTTCAAAAAGGAACGCAAAAATGTTTTATTCAAATATTAGGAGTTCAAATAATTGATTAGGAGCTTTTCAACACAATTATATTGCAAAACCTCAATTTCTGTACTTTTTACTTAGTTAAAATTCCAACGGGTCCATTGAAAGGCCCATTTCGACCCGCTCGTCCGAAACCTCTACAAAAAGGACTGCAAAACAAGTTTTAATCAAGTTTTAGGAGTTCAAATAATTGATTAGGAGCTTTTCAACACAATTATATTGCAAAACCTCAATTTCTGTACTTTTTACTTAGTTAAAATTCCAACGGGTCCATTGAAAGGCCCATTTAGACCTGCTAGTCCGAAACATCTACAAAAAGAACCGCAAAACAAGTTTTAATCAAATATTAGGAGTTCAAATAAATGATTAGGAGCTTTTCAACACAATTATATTGCAAAACCGCAATTTCTGTACTTTTTACTCAGTTAAAATTCCAACGGGTCCATTGAAAGGCCCCTTTCGACCCGCTCGTCCGAAACCTCTACAAAAAGGACTGAAAAAAAAGTTTTAATCAAATTTTAGGAGTTCATGTAATTTATTAGGAGCCTTTCAACACAATTATATTGCAAAACCTCAATTTCTGTACGTTTTACTCAGTTAAAATTCCAACGGTTCCATTGAAAGGCCCATTTAGACCTGCTCGTCCGAAACCTCTAAAAAAAGGACCGCAAAAACGTTTTATTCAAATATTAGGAGTTCAAATAATTGATTAGGAGCTTTTCAACACAATTATATTGCAAAACCTCAATTTCTGTACTTTTTACTCAGTTAAAATTCCAACGGGTCCATTGAAAGGCCCATTTCGACCCGCTCGTCCGAAACCTCTACAAAAAGGACTACAAAACAAGTTTTTATCAAATTTTAGGAGTTCATGTAATTGATTAGGAGCTTTTCAACACAATTATATTGCAAAACCTCAATTTCTGTACTTTTTACTCATTTAAAATTCCAAATGGTCCATTGAAAGGCCCATTTCGACCCGCTCGTCCGAAACCTCTACAAAAAGGACTACAAAACAAGTTTTTATCAAATTTTAGGAGTTCATGTAATTGATTAGGAGCTTCTCAACACAATTATATTGCAAAACCTCAATTTCTGTACATTTTACCCATTTAAAATTCCAACGGGTCCATTGAAAGGCCCATTTAGACCTGCTCGTCCGAAACCTCTACAAAAAGGACCGCAAAATGTTTTATTCAAATATTAGGAGTTCTAATAATTGATTAGGAGCTTTTGAACACAATTATATTGCAAAACCTCAATTTCTGTACTTTTTACTCAGTTAAAATTCCAACGGGTCCATTAAAAGGCCCATTTCGACCCGCTCGTCCGAAACCTCTACAAAAAGGACAGCAAAACAAGTTTTAATCAAATTTTAGGAGTTCATGTAAATTAATAGGAGCTTTTCAACACAATTATATTGCAAAACCTATATTTCTGTACTTTTTACTCAGTTAAAATTCCAACGGGTCCATTGAAAGGACCATTTAGACCTGCTCGTCCGAAACCTCTACAAAATGGACCGAAAAAATGTTTTATTCAAACATTAGGAGTTCAAATAATTGATTAGTAGCTTTTCAACACAATTGTATTTCAAAACCTCAATTTCTGTACTTTTTACACATTTAAAATTCCAATGAGTCCATTGAAAGGCCCATTTCGACCCGTTCGTCCGAAACCTCTACAAAAAGGACTGCAAAACAAGTTTTAATCAAATATTAGGAGTTCAAATAATTCATTAGGACCTTTTCAACACAATTATTTTGCAAAACCTCAATTTCTGTATTTTTTACTCAGTTAAAATTCCAAGGGGTCCATTAAAAGGCCCATTTCAACTCGCTCATCCGAAACCTCTACAAAAATGACTGCAAAACAAGTTTTAATCAAAATTTAGGAGTTCATGTAATTGATTAGGAGCTTTTCAACACAATTATATTGCAAACCCTCAATTTTTGTACTTTTTACTCAGTTAAAATTCCAACGGGTCCATTGAAAGGCCCATTTAGACCTGCTCGTCCGAAACCTCTACAAAAAGGACCGCAAAAATGTTTTATTCAAATATTAGGAGTTCAAATAATTGATTAGGAGCTTTTGAACACAATTATATTGCAAAACCTCAATTTCTGTACTTTTTACTCAGTTAAAATTCCAACGGGTCCATTGAAAGGCCCATTTCGACCCGCTCGTCCGAAACCTCTACAAAAAGGACTGCAAGACAAGTTTTAATCAAGTTTTAGGAGTTCAAATAATTGATTAGGAGCTTTTCAACACAATTATATTGCAAAACCTCAATTTCTGTACTTTTTACTTAGTTAAAATTCCAACGGGTCCAATGAAAGGCCCATTTAGAGCTGCTCGTCCGAAACCTCTAAAAAAAGGACCGCAAAAACGTTTTATTCAAATATTAGGAGTTCAAATAATTGATTAGGAGCTTTTCCACACAATTATATTGCAAAACCTCAATTTCTGTACTTTTTACTCAGTTAAAATTCCAACGGGTCCATTAAAAGGCCCATTTCGACCCGCTCGTCCGAAACCTCTACAAAAAGGACAGCAAAACAAGTTTTAATCAAATTTTAGGAGTTCATGTAATTGAATAGGAGCTTTTCAACACAATTATATTGCAAAACCTATATTTCTGTACTTTTTACTCAGTTAAAATTCCAACGGGTCCATTGAAAGGACCATTTAGACCTGCTCGTCCGAAACCTCTACAAAATGGACCGAAAAAATGTTTTATTCAAACCTTAGGAGTTCAAATAATTGATTAGTAGCTTTTCAACACAATTGTATTGCAAAACCTCAATTTCTGTACTTTTTACTCATTTAAAATTCCAATGAGTCCATTGAAAGGCCCATTTCGACCCGTTCGTCCGAAACCTCTACAAAAAGGACTGCAAAATAAGTTTTAATCAAATATTAGGAGTTCAAATAATTCATTAGGAGCTTTTCAACACAATTATTTTGCAAAACCTCAATTTCTGTATTTTTTACTCAGTTAAAATTCCAAGGGGTCCATTGAAAGGCCCATTTCAACTCGCTCGTCCGAAACCTCTACAAAAATGACTGCAAAACAAGTTTTAATCAAAATTTAGGAGTTCATGTAATGGATTAGGAGCTTTTCAACACAATTATATTGCAAACCCTCAATTTCTGTACTTTTTACTCAGTTAAAATTCCAACGGGTCCATTGAAAGGCCCATTTAGACCTGCTCGTCCGAAACCTCTACAAAAAGGACCGCAAAAATGTTTTATTCAAATATTAGGAGTTCAAATAATTGATTAGGAGCTTTTGAACACAATTATATTGCAAAACCTCAATTTCTGTACTTTTTACTCAGTTAAAATTCCAACGGGTCCATTGAAAGGCCAATTTCGACCCGCTCGTCCGAAACCTCTACAAAAAGGACCGCAAAACAAGTTTTAATCAAATATTAGGAGTTCAAATAATTGATTAGGAGCTTTTCAACACAATTATATTGCAAAACCACAATTTTTGTACTTTTTACTCAGTTAAAATTCCAACGGGTTCATTGAAAGGCCAATTTCGACTCGCTCGTCCGAAACCTTTACAAAAAGGAGTGCAAAACAAGTTTTAATCAAATTTTAGGAGTTCATGTAATTGATTAGGAGCTTTTCAAAACAATTATATTGCAAAACCTCAATTTCTGTACTTTTTACTCAGTTAAAATTCCAACGGGTCCATTGAAAGGCCCATTTAGACCTGCTTGTCCGAAACCTCTACAAAAAGGACCGCAAAAATGTTTTATTCAAATATTAGGAGTTCAAATAATTCATTAGGAGCTTTTCAACACAATTATATTGCAAAACCTCAATTTCTGTACTGTTTACTCAGTTAAAATTCCAACGGGTCCATTGAAAGGCCCTTTTAGACCTGCTCGTCTGAAACCTCTACAAAAAGGACCGCAAAAATGTTTTATTCAAATATTAGGAGTTCAAATAATTGATTAGGAGTTTTTCAAATCAATTATATTGCAAAACCTCAATTTCTGTACTTTTTACTCAGTTAAAATTCCAACGGGTCCATTGAAAGGCCCATTTAGACCTGCTCGTCCGAAACCTCTACAAAAAGGACCGCAAAAATGTTTTATTCAAATATTAGGAGTTCAAATAATTGATTAGGAGCTTTTGAACACAATTATATTGCAAAACCTCAATTTCTGTACTTTTTACTCAGTTAAAATTCCAACGGGTCCATTGAAAGGCCAATTTCAACCCGCTCGTCCGAAACCTCTACAAAAAGGACCGCAAAACAAGTTTTAATCAAATATTAGGAGTTCAAATAATTGATTAGGAGCTTTTCAACACAATTATATTGCAAAACCGCAATTTCTGTACTTTTTACTCAGTTAAAATTCCAACGGGTTCATTGAAAGGCCCATTTTGACCCGCTCGTCCGAAACCTTTACAAAAAGGAGTGCAAAACAAGTTTTAATCAAATTTTAGGAGTTCATCTAATTGATTAGGAGCTTTTCAAAACAATTATATTGCAAAACCTCAATTTCTGTAC
This sequence comes from Hibiscus tridactylites, assembly GCA_958450335.1. NCBI lineage: Eukaryota > Viridiplantae > Streptophyta > Magnoliopsida > Malvales > Malvaceae > Hibiscus > Hibiscus tridactylites. The sequence goes on from CAUDLX010000107.1 coordinate 144,398, forward strand.
TTTTTACTCAGTTAAAATTCCAACGGGTCCATTGAAAGGCCCATTTAGACCTGCTTGTCCGAAACCTCTACAAAAAGGACCGCAAAAATGTTTTATTCAAATATTAGGAGTTCAAATAATTGATTAGGAGCTTTTCAACACAATTATATTGCAAAACCTCAATTTCTGTACTTTTTACTCATTTAAAATTCCAAAGGGTCCATTGAAAGGCCCATTTCGACCCGCTCGTCCGAAACCTCTACAAAATGGACTACAAAACAAGTTTTTATCAAATTTTAGGAGTTCATGTAATTGATTAGGAGCTTTTGAACACAATTATATTGCAAAACCTCAATTTCTGTATTTTTTACTCTGTTAAAATTCCAACTGGTCCATTGAAAGGCCAATTTCGACCCGCTCGTCCGAAACCTCTACAAAAAGTACCGCAAAACAAGTTTTAATCAAATATTAGGAGTTCAAATAATTGATTAGGAGCTTTTCAACACAATTATATTGCAAAACCGCAATTTCTGTACTTTTTACTCAGTTAAAATTCCAACGGGTCCATTGAAAGGCCCATTTCGACCCGCTCGTCCGAAACCTTTACAAAAAGGAGTGCAAAACAAGTTTTAATCAAATTTTAGGAGTTCATGTAATTGATTAGGAGCTTTTCAACACAATTATATTGCAAAACCTCAATTTCTGTACTTTTTACTCAGTTAAAATTCCAACGGGTCCATTGAAAGGCCCATCTAGACCTGATCGTCCGAAACCTCTACAAAAAGGACCGCAAAAATGTTTTATTCAAATATTAGGAGTTCAAATAATTGATTAGGAGCTTTTCAACACAATTATATTGCAAAACCTCAATTTCTGTACTTTTTACTCATTTAAAATTCCAAAGGGTCCATTGAAAGGCCCATTTCGACCCGCTCGTCCGAAACCTCTACAAAAAGGACCGCAAAAATGTTTTATTCAAATATTAGGAATTCAAATAATTGATTAGGAGTTTTTCAAATCAATTATATTGCAAAACCTCAATTTCTGTACTTTTTACTCAGTTAAAATTCCAACGGGTCCATTGAAAGGCCCATTTCGACCCGCTCGTCCGAAACCTCTACAAAAAGGACTGCAAAACAAGTTTTAATCAAATTTTAGGAGTTCAGATAATTGATTAGGAGCTTTTCAACACAATTATATTGAAAAACCTCAATTTCTATACTTTTTACTCAGTTAAAATTCCAACGGGTCTATTGAAAGGCCCATTTAGACCTGCTCGTCCGAAACCTCTTCAAAAAGGAACGCAAAAAAGTTTTAATCAAATATTAGGAGTTCAAATAATTGATTAGGAGCTTTTCAACACAATTATATTGCAAAACCTCAATTTCTGTACTTTTTACTTAGTTAAAATTCCAACGGGTCCATTGAAAGGCCCATTTCGACCCGCTCGTCCGAAACCTCTACAAAAAGGACTGCAAAACAAGTTTTAATCAAGTTTTAGGAGTTCAAATAATTGATTAGGAGCTTTTCAACACAATTATATTGCAAAACCTCAATTTCTGTACTTTTTACTCATTTAAAATTCCAACGGGTCCATGGAAAGGCCCATTTAGACCTGCTAGTCCGAAACCTCTACAAAAAGAACCGCAAAACAAGTTTTAATCAAATATTAGGAGTTCAAATAATTGATTAGGAGCTTTTCAACACAATTATATTGCAAAACCTCAATTTCTGTACTTTTTACTTAGTTAAAATTCCAACGGGTCCATTGAAAGGCCCATTTCGACCCGCTCGTCCGAAACCTCTACAAAAAGGACTGCAAAACAAGTTTTAATCAAGTTTTAGGAGTTCAAATAATTGATTAGGAGCTTTTCAACACAATTATATTGCAAAACCTCAATTTCTGTACTTTTTACTCAGTTAAAATTCCAACGAGTCCATTGAAAGGCCCATTTAGACCTGCTAGTCCGAAACATCTACAAAAAGAACCGCAAAACAAGTTTTAAAACCTATATTTCTGTACTTTTTACTTAGTTAAAATTACAACGGGTCCATTGAAAGGACCATTTAGACCTGCTCGTCCGAAACCTCTACAAAATGGACCGAAAAAATGTTTTATTCAAACATTAGGAGTTCAAATAATTGATTAGTAGCTTTTCAACACAACTGTATTGCAAAATCTCAATTTCTGTACTTTTTACTCATTTAAAATTCCAATGAGTCCATTGAAAGGCCTATTTCGACCCGTTCGTCTGAAACCTCTACAAAAAGGACTGCAAAACAAGTTTTAATCAAATATTAGGAGTTCAAATAATTCATTTGGAGCTTTTCAACACAATTATTTTGCAAAACCTCAATTTCTGTATTTTTTACTCAGTTAAAATTCCAACGGGTCTATTGAAAGGCCCATTTCAACCCGCTCGTCCGAAACCTCTACAAAAAGGACTGCAAAACCTCTTCAAAAAGGAACGCAAAAATGTTTTATTCAAATATTAGGAGTTCAAATAATTGATTAGGAGCTTTTCAACACAATTATATTGCAAAACCTCAATTTCTGTACTTTTTACTTAGTTAAAATTCCAACGGGTCCATTGAAAGGCCCATTTCGACCCGCCCTCGTCCGAAACCTCTACAAAAAGGACTACAAAACAAGTTTTAATCAAGTTTTAGGAGTTCAAATAATTGATTAGGAGCTTTTCAACACAATTATATTGCAAAACCTCAATTTCTGTACTTTTTACTCAGTTAAAATTCCAACGAGTCCATTGAAAGGCCCATTTAGACCTGCTAGTCCGAAACATCTACAAAAAGAACCGCAAAACAAGTTTTAAAACCTATATTTCTGTACTTTTTACTCAGTTAAAATTCCAACGGGTCCATTGAAAGGACCATTTAGACCTGCTCGTCCGAAACCTCTACAAAATGGACCGAAAAAATGTTTTATTCAAACATTAGGAGTTCAAATAATTGATTAGTAGCTTTTCAACACAATTGTATTGCAAAATCTCAATTTCTGTACTTTTTACTCATTTAAAATTTCAATGAGTCCATTGAAAGGCCCATTTCGACCCGTTCGTCTGAAACCTCTAGAAAAAGGACTGCAAAACAAGTTTTAATCAAATATTAGGAGTTCAAATAATTCATTAGGAGCTTTTCAACACAATTATTTTGCAAAACCTCAATTTCTGTATTTTTTACTCAGTTAAAATTCCAACGGGTCCATTGAAAGGCCCATTTCAACCCGCTCGTCCGAAACCTCTACAAAAAGGACTGCAAAACAAGTTTTAATCAAAATTTAGGAGTTCATGTAATTGATTAGGAGCTTTTCAACACAATTATATTGCAAACCCTCAATTTCTGTACATTTTACTCAGTTAAAATTCCAACGGGTCCATTGAAAGGCCCATTTAGACCTGCTCGTCCGAAACCTCTACAAAAAGGACCGCAAAAATGTTTTATTCAAATATTAAGAGTTCAAATAATTGATTAGGAGCTTTTGAACACAATTATATTGCAAAACCTCAATTTCTATACTTTTTACTTAGTTAAAATTCCAACGGGTCAATTGAAAGGCCAATTTCGACCCGCTCGTCCGAAACCTCTACAAAAAGGACCGCAAAACAAGTTTTAATCAAATATTAGGAGTTGAAATAATTGATTAGGAGCTTTTCAACACAATTATATTGCAAAACCGCAATTTCTGTACTTTTTACTCAGTTAAAATTCCAACGGGTCCATTGAAAGGCCCATTTCGACCCGCTCGTCCGAAACCTTTACAAAAAGGAGTGCAAACAAGTTTTAATCAAATTTTAGGAGTTCATGTAATTGATTAGGAGCTTTTCAACACAATTATATTGCAAAACCTCAATTTCTGTACTTTTTACTCAGTTAAAATTCCAACGGGTCCATTGAAAGGCCCATTTAGACCTGCTCGTCCGAAACCTCTACAAAAAGGACCGCAAAAATGTTTTATTCAAATATTAGGAATTCAAATAATTGATTAGGAGCTTTTCAACACAATTATATTGCAAAACCTCAATTTCTGTACTTTTTACTCATTTAAAATTCCAAAGGGTCCGTTGAAAGGCCCATTTCGACCCGCTCGTCCGAAACCTCTACAAAAAGGACTACAAAACAAGTTTTTATCAAATTTTAGGAGTTCATGTAATTTATTAGGAGCTTTTCAACACAATTATATTGCAAAACCTCAATTTCTGTATATTTTACCCATTTAAAATTCCAACGGGTCCATTGAAAGGCCCATTTAGACCTGCTCCTCCGAAACATCTACAGAAAGGACCGCAAAAATGTTTTATTCAAATATTAGGAGTTCAAATAATTGATTAGGAGCTTTTGAACACAATTATATTGCAAAACCTCAATTTCTGTACTTTTTACTCAGTTAAAATTCCAACGGGTCCATTGAAAGGCCAATTTCAACCCGCTCGTCCGAAACCTCTACAAAAAGGACCGCAAAACAAGTTTTAATCAAATATTAGGAGTTCAAATAATTGATTAGGAGCTTTTCAACACAATTATATTGCAAAACCGCAATTTCTGTACTTTTTACTCAGTTAAAATTCCAACGGGTTCATTGAAAGGCCCATTTTGACCCGCTCGTCCGAAACCTTTACAAAAAGGAGTGCAAAACAAGTTTTAATCAAATTTTAGGAGTTCATCTAATTGATTAGGAGCTTTTCAAAACAATTATATTGCAAAACCTCAATTTCTGTACTTTTTACTCAGTTAAAATTCCAACGGGTCCATTGAAAGGCCCATTTAGACCTGCTTGTCCGAAACCTCTACAAAAAGGACCGCAAAAATGTTTTATTCAAATATTAGGAGTTCAAATAATTGATTAGGAGCTTTTCAACACAATTATATTGCAAAACCTCAATTTCTGTACTTTTTACTCATTTAAAATTCCAAAGGGTCCATTGAAAGGCCCATTTCGACCCGCTCGTCCGAAACCTCTACAAAATGGACTACAAAACAAGTTTTTATCAAATTTTAGGAGTTCATGTAATTGATTAGGAGCTTTTGAACACAATTATATTGCAAAACCTCAATTTCTGTATTTTTTACTCTGTTAAAATTCCAACTGGTCCATTGAAAGGCCAATTTCGACCCGCTCGTCCGAAACCTCTACAAAAAGTACCGCAAAACAAGTTTTAATCAAATATTAGGAGTTCAAATAATTGATTAGGAGCTTTTCAACACAATTATATTGCAAAACCGCAATTTCTGTACTTTTTACTCAGTTAAAATTCCAACGGGTCCATTGAAAGGCCCATTTCGACCCGCTCGTCCGAAACCTTTACAAAAAGGAGTGCAAAACAAGTTTTAATCAAATTTTAGGAGTTCATGTAATTGATTAGGAGCTTTTCAACACAATTATATTGCAAAACCTCAATTTCTGTACTTTTTACTCAGTTAAAATTCCAACGGGTCCATTGAAAGGCCCATCTAGACCTGATCGTCCGAAACCTCTACAAAAAGGACCGCAAAAATGTTTTATTCAAATATTAGGAGTTCAAATAATTGATTAGGAGCTTTTCAACACAATTATATTGCAAAACCTCAATTTCTGTACTTTTTACTCATTTAAAATTCCAAAGGGTCCATTGAAAGGCCCATTTCGACCCGCTCGTCCGAAACCTCTACAAAAAGGACCGCAAAAATGTTTTATTCAAATATTAGGAATTCAAATAATTGATTAGGAGTTTTTCAAATCAATTATATTGCAAAACCTCAATTTCTGTACTTTTTACTCAGTTAAAATTCCAACGGGTCCATTGAAAGGCCCATTTCGACCCGCTCGTCCGAAACCTCTACAAAAAGGACTGCAAAACAAGTTTTAATCAAATTTTAGGAGTTCAGATAATTGATTAGGAGCTTTTCAACACAATTATATTGAAAAACCTCAATTTCTGTACTTTTTACTCAGTTAAAATTCCAACGGGTCTATTGAAAGGCCCATTTAGACCTGCTCGTCCGAAACCTCTTCAAAAAGGAACGCAAAAAAGTTTTAATCAAATATTAGGAGTTCAAATAATTGATTAGGAGCTTTTCAACACAATTATATTGCAAAACCTCAATTTCTGTACTTTTTACTTAGTTAAAATTCCAACGGGTCCATTGAAAGGCCCATTTCGACCCGCTCGTCCGAAACCTCTACAAAAAGGACTGCAAAACAAGTTTTAATCAAGTTTTAGGAGTTCAAATAATTGATTAGGAGCTTTTCAACACAATTATATTGCAAAACCTCAATTTCTGTACTTTTTACTCATTTAAAATTCCAACGGGTCCATGGAAAGGCCCATTTAGACCTGCTAGTCCGAAACCTCTACAAAAAGAACCGCAAAACAAGTTTTAATCAAATATTAGGAGTTCAAATAATTGATTAGGAGCTTTTCAACACAATTATATTGCAAAACCTCAATTTCTGTACTTTTTACTCAGTTAAAATTCCAACGGGTCTATTGAAATGCCCATTTAGACCTGCTCGTCCGAAACCTCTACAAAAAGGAACGCAAAAATGTTTTATTCAAATATTAGGAGTTCATGTAATTGGTTAGGAGCTTTTCAACACAATTATATTGCAAAACCTCAATTTCCGTACTTTTTACTCGGTTAAAATTCGAACGGGTCCATTGAAAGGCCCATTTCGACCTGCTCGTCTGAAACCTCTACAAAAAGGACCGCAAAACAAGTTTTAGTCAAATATTAGGAGTTCAAATAATTGATTAGGAGCTTTTCAACACAATTATATTGCAAAACCGCAATTTTTGTACTGTCTACTCTGTTAAAATTCCAACGGGTCCATTGAAAGGCCCATTTAGACCTGCTCGTCCGAAACCTCTACAAAAAGGACCGCAAAAATGTTTTATTCAAATATTAGGAGTTCAAATAATTGATTAGGAGCTTTTCAACACAATTATATTGCAAAACCTCAATTTCTGTACTTTTTACTCAAAAAAAATTCCAACGGGTTTATTGAAAGGCCCGTTTAGACATGCTCGTCGGAAACCTCTACAAAAAGGACCACAAAAATGTTTTATTCAAATATTAGGAGTTCAAATAATTGATTAGGAGCTTTTCAACACAATTATATTGCAAAACCTCAATTTTTGTACTGTTTACTCAGTTAAAATTCCAACGGGTCCATTGAAAGGCCCATTTAGACCTGCTCGTCCGAAACCTCTACAAAAAGGACCGCAAAAATGTTTTATTCAAATATTAGGAGTTCAAATAATTGACTAGGAGTTTTTCAAATCAATTATATTGCAAAACCTCAATTTCTGTACTTTTTACTCAGTTAAAATTCCAACGAGTGAATGGGGTCTCTCGGTTTTCTCTCAATTTTCGGTGTTCTCTCAAGGGTTTCAGCAGGGATTTGGTTTTCCACCTTTTTCACGTCTTTCCCTTTCACTTTCTTCAACCGCATCCTCTCTCTCACCCTTTCAATTTCTTTACTCTCCACCACGCTGCCCGCCTTCAATTCCCCACAACCAACCGGCGTTCCCTCTGCGTCCAAGGAACATGAGCTTTATTTCAGAGGAAAATCGAGAGCCCCAAGCCCCGATCAGCAAGGTATATTTTCTACAACTATTTTCAATTTTTTCTATTCTTTTTCGATTTTGTCAAAATACTAAACCTTTTCATCTTTCTTTATTTCTCAAATACACCCCCACCCGTTGCTTTTCAATCCTCGTCGTCGGAGACGATGACCGGGCTAAGTTCCGGCGGGAAAGTTTTTGTTTCCGAACAAACAGGCCATAGCCTTTTCTGCTATTGCCGTTCTTCATCTTATCTCCGGGCGAGATTCTTTTCATTTCCATTTATTTTTTATGGTTTTCATTATTTGTTTTTTTATTTAATCGATTATGATGTGTTCTTTATTTTTTGGTATTTCATCATGCTCTTGCAGCCTTTCTTATGGATTGTGCAGATCCGGTTTTCTCCCTTTTCTGATCGATGGCCGGCCCCTTTTCTAATAATTTCCGGTCAATTTTCAGGCGATTGCAAATATTTCCCAGCCCCGGCAGTACCTTTCTTTCGCCCGCCAAAGTTTTCTTTCTTTCATCTCGTTATTTGTATTATTATTTTCTTTTTTATAAATTTTATTACTTTCTGTTTCATCTTATTCTTGCTCATCTTGGTCCCCACAGACTATCGTTTTTTCAACCCCTGCTCGCTGGGATCTTCTCGTCTTGCAAAGGTAATTCCCTTTCGTATACTCAGTTTTTTCATTGGTTCACTGTTTTTCAGAATTTGTCATTTTTTTGCTTGATTGTTTCATTGTTACCTTATTGCAATTACCGAATTTTGAGTAGAATTCTGCATGTTTCTTCAGACTCGAGTGTTTTCCTTTTTGCTACAAGTTATTGTTTTGCACATTATTTACTTATGGTATTGCTTATCGATCTCCTTTTCTTATTGTCAACTATCCTCCTTTTGAGGAATTCTCGATCCCGCCATAGGGAATCCTTAACGAACCACTTTGTGGTCATTTCATTTATATCTATTCTTTTTCTAACTCTTCGTTCTATGCACAATTTGCTCTATTCATCCCATTGCTATATCAACAATTATGCTTTTACTTTTTATCTCTTTTTTCTGTTTATTCATAATATCCTCTGCTTCTCTTGGTTAAAATGCATTTTTCTTTTCTGTTTTTTCTCATTTCGGCCAGCTCCTATGTTCCTTTCTTTCTTTACCTTAATTGCTTTCTTCTTGTCCTATATTATGTTCTATGGTCTCTTTATTTCTATGATGTTCATTTTGTTATTTATCATTTATATTCTTATCTTTACTCTCACGTGGTTACCGTTTTGCTTCTTGTTTTATGCTCTAGTTTTTGCCTCTTCTAGGCCTTTGGTTCTTTCTTTTTATTATATCTTGCTAACTTTCTTCTTTTCTGTTTTGCATGCTTTCTCACTCACACGTTCCATCGACTTTCGTCGAGCTTCCCCTCAACGTTCCGCTTGCAGGCCCTCCAGCTTTCATGGCCTCCCTATCCTTTTGTTCTTCCCTTTTCTTTATTGTATTTTATTGTTCTTCTTTTTTGTTTTCTCTTGCTCTTGGCCTGTATTTATTTTCTATACTCTTTTTCTATCCTTGTTCTGTGTTTTTTATTTTTTTCGTTACCTTTTTCTTATTTACTTCTATGCCTCTGTTTGCTATCATGCTAGTTCATGGTTTCATTCCTTCTCTATTGCTGATTGTTGTATTTTCTTATTGTTGATACTATGTATATTTTTTTACCTTGTTTCTTATTTGTTTTTCTATGTTTCTCTCCCTTCCCCCTTTTAATTGCGTTGGTTGGTCTTTTCTCTTCTTTGTTTTTTTGTTCTGTTCTCAATTTTTTTATCTCCTTTCGCTTTTTTGCCTATTTTTTGCCTCTGCTATTTTCTGTCCTTTTCTACACCCTCTACGGTGCAAACTATCGAACCCTTATTAGGGGAATTTATACGATCACCTTCATGGTGAATACCTCTATCCAAATACAAGTCTATTTGGGAAAAGTAATAATTAATTTAACTATATTCTCATTCAAATACAATACTATCTGCCTCTACCTATTATTAAATTTTTTGATATCTATGCAAACTCCTACTTCCTTTCTAATTTCAATCCACTTCTGTAAAAATTTTACTATGTATTTTATCACTTCTCTGTTCTTTTACATGCCTTCTGGCATAAATCTATTTAATTATTTTTTCAAACTATTAATTTCCCTTTCTTTACATCAACTAACAATTATTCAACTAATGGATATAATCCTCAGACTATTTTTCAAATCTCTTATCGTTAATTTTTTTCACCACTGCTACTATATTCTAATCAGTCACCATACAATATTTCATTCAAACTTTCCAAATTTGCTACTTTTTTCGCCTCTCAGTGTCAAGATATTACCAAATTTATTAATTTTATCGCTAATTAATTTTTGCTTTTATTTACAATATCTTTGCTTATTACCCTATTTGTCTTACAATGTCTACTTATTTCTTTTCCATAATCAACGCTCTTTCTTTCCTTTTTACACTCTACATTATACTAATTTTATTCTATATTTAATTTCTATTGTCAACTGCTTTCTATTTTCCACATTAATGTTATATGTTATTATATACCTTTTACTTTTACTGCCTTTTATTGTAAATTTATTACTATATCATTCCATTCCATCTTTTACTCTCTCTATTCAATTGTGTTACCTTATTTACAGTACTTTCTTACCTTTTAACTTTAAACATTACTTTTACTCTTTCCTTCTTCTAAATGCAACTTTTATCTATTTTCTTTATTTTTTACTAACACTATCTCATTTCTTTCTTCTAAACTTTAATTTCTTTCCACTTTCCTCAACTTTCTCACTTTCCAATTTTAAGCTATGCGATTCTTTCCCAATATTCGGGAATATTAATAGCTTGCATTCCTTTCTTATTTTCATCCTTTATTTGCTGCCCATTCATAACTTTCCTTCTAATTATCTCATCTATAAAACTCCATCTACTACCAATTATTCCATTTACCAATTTCTAATCTTTTTTCGGTTTTACCCCATCTATTATCAAATGGCATCTTCATCCTCTCTCCCCCACTTTTCCAATCTTGATTTAACAAATGAGGAAGCTAATGATATCTACACTCCAGATTTTGATTTTTTTGATGAAGATCCCAAGACCATTCTAATTGGCAAGTTCATATCTACAAAGCCATTTGATGACTGAACTGTCCTCTCAGTTTTCGAAGGTATTTGGAAGAAAAACCATCTTAAGTCAATTTCCATTATTCGAGAATCTTTTTTTAGAATTGAATTTGCCACGATAAGTGACGAACTTGATGTTTTTGAGAGAGGCCCTTGGCTCTATAAAGACGAATGGATGGCCTTAGCTGAATATACCCCTGGTAAAAGTATGGACGAGTATTCATTCAATCCTATGAGGATCTGGATCCGTATTCACTCCTTATCCAAACCTTTCTTTGATGATCATGATAGAGCTCACCTAGTGGGACAATCTCTTGGTGCCATGGTAGGCACTGTTCTACGTACCGATACTCGTAAAGAAAGAGGGAACATGACTGAATTTCTTCGAGTTGAAATATTTATGGATATTTCTAAACCGATCCGTCGATTCCTTCTTATTGGGAAAGGCCCTCGCACTACTTCTTGCCGTCTACAATACGAGCGTCTTCCTCTTCTTTGTCATGGGTGTGGCTTCATTAGCCATATTTTCGAGAATTGCCCCCATAAGGCCATGATTGATCCAACTAAACTCTAGTACGGTGATTGGCTCCATTGGCTTCCTCCGCGTCGCCGAGACCAACCACGGGGTCGTATTCGCCCTGTTGATATCACCATTCCTGCTAATAACCAACCACTTCAAGGTAACTTTTGTTTTTTCTTTCAATTTCAATTATCTCATTATCATTATCCATTGTATTCATACTTAGTTCTTTTCGTTTCTTTAGATCAATCGGATAAAGGGAAATCCACTGCAACACCTGTTAATGATAACCAGCTTCCTAAGGAAGGTAATCTATGTTTTTTTACAACATTATATTTCTCCTCCCATTTGTTATCTAGTCTTTTTGCTAACTTACTTCCTTTAATAGATCCAAAGGACAAGGGTAAATCCATTGTGGAACCGGTGACTTCTACTCAAGATTCAGGTCTTACTCTTAGTCAAAAATGTCATTTCTCCTTTATTCACTGCTTCCCTATCTTAAAGCTCACTTCATGCTTCTCTGACTTGTTAGGGAAGTTGAATGAAGGAGATGCTGCCTCTTTTGCTGATCTCCCTGCGGAGGATACTAATAACATTGATGAGGCGATAGGGGAGCAATCTTCTGAGCTGCCTGTTGCCAAACCAGACTCCCAGTCGCCTCCACGAGCTCCACGCCCTCTCAGGGTAATTCCGCCACAACCCCTCAATACTATCTACCCTGTTTCTATGGATTCTGAGCAAGACAACTTGGAAGCTCATCATGATGGAGTTCCAAGCCCCACAGCTCATCAAGTGCGAAAATTGGACTCTCAACTAAGTAAGCCTTTCCTCCAAACCGGTATTTCGCTTATAGATGTTTTTGATTCTTGGCTACTTAAGGTCTATCTGAAATTTGCAGCCTCGGATCCTGCTCCCATTCCCCTCCCATCTAACCGTGGCATAAAGAGACGTTCCCCTATTCACGTGGTTCTCCAGCCCAAGAAATCTAGGCCCTCTCCTTCTTCTACATCGAAAGCTGGGATGAGCAGCGGAAAAAACTCTCCGGCGGCGGCTGATGTGCAGCCCCACCGAGGGAAATGATCATTTTATGTTGGAATTGTCAGGGTCTAGGGAAGGTCCAGGCAGTTCAACATCTCCAGCATTATGTTAAGCTTCATAAACCTGATTTACTTTTCTTATGTGAAACTAAACTCAAAAATACGGCTTATAGCCGTCTTGGTGATTTGCTAGGGATGGCCCTAGCTTTTTCTGTTGATTTTTCTACGCATTGCTCTGGACTTGCTTTATTTGCTTTGAATAATAATAATATTGATTTGCTTGCTTACTCTGATCGTTTTATTCACACGTACATTAAATGTAACTCTTCCTCGTTCTATTTTACTGGAATTCATGGATTTTCTGAAACATGCAATAAACCTAAAACTTGGGAACTAATTGATTCGCTCAACCTTAACAATGATCAACCTTGGCTCATCGGAGGTGACTTTAACGAAATCCTATCTGATAATGAAAAACAATGAGGTTGCCAACGGCCAAGATCCCAAATTAATAATTTCCGCAATTGTCTTTCTCGTAATAATCTTTTTGATTGCAAACCTACAACGGGATGGTTCACATGGTCCAAATCGGGGCCCAAAACCCCAACTTTATTTGAGCGTCTAGATCGCTATGTGGGGAATATGGCATGGAAAGCTTCCTTCCCGAACTATAATATCATCTCAGACTTTGATGCGAAATCAGATCACTGTTTTCTTCTTTTAAATACGGAGTCTCTTCCCCCAACAAATTCCCGTCCACCACCAACCTCGTTCAGATTTGAAAATTGTTGGGCATCCAATGATGAAGGCATTGCTGTTGTAAAACAAACTTGGTCTTCTACCGAAGGCAATACTTTGGATAAAATTAAAGCCATTGGTTCCTGCTTAGGAGACTGGCAATCCCAACAAAGATTTAAGTCCAATGGACGCATACACTTTCTCACTAAGAAAATTAATAAACTTTTACAACGACCGCTTTCAGCCTCTGCCGAAAAAAGATATATCTCTGCCAAAACTGAGCTCCATAAACTTCTTGAGGTTCAAGAAGTATATTGGGCACAACGTTCTCGTAATCTATGGCTTTCCCAAGGGGATAAAAATACCCGTTTCTTTCACGCCCGATGTAACACCCTAAAATGTACCCTAGTTTGAATTATAGAAAATGACAAGGAAAGTGCAAACAATTTTTCCAAACCTAATTTGATTATGTGATTATTAGAATTAAAGTGAAAGAACGTAAATTATAAGTGATATGTTAGTTAAAATAACATAAGGTGTATATATATGTTAGAAAGAAATAGAAATGTAAAATGTATATATATAAACACTTATTGGAATTGAATTATGTAATGAAATGCATATGAAATATATATACATATTTAAGTAACCAACGGTAGAATTAAGAGAACTATACATATATATATATATGATATTATAGATAATATGTAATAAAGATAATTAATATGATAAATATATCACTAATAATTTGTAGTTAGTGGACTTTAGGTGGGAATACTTGGCTAACAGCCATTCCATGTGTCCATCACCAAGGGATGAACCGGCCATGTGTGTAAGGATTACACATGTGGACATCCATCATTTTGCTTTCATCTTCATCTTTCCTTTACTCAAACGAACCAAAGAGAGAGCTGTGAGAGAAGTGAGAAATCTGGAGAAAATATTGGAAGGAAACTCATGCATGTGCTGGAAATTAAGCTAGGATTATCATAGGGTTCATGCATGCTCATAGAATTCATGTAAGTGTTCTTATTATACCCGATTATGCTTTGAGATTTAATGTTGTTTTAATGTTTTCTGGGTTCATTGTTGCTGGAATTATGTTTAGAAATGATTCAAATTGTTAATGAGTTGTTGGGTTCATGTTAGACTTGAATAATTTCTGGAAAAATTGCATGAACATGAACTTAGGTATGAATCTGCCCAGATTCGTACTTGTATGATACCCTGTAGAAATCTGGAAAATTGAGCATGTTAGAGTCATTTCTGGAAAAAGTGTTCTTATACAAAGTTGTAGATGACAAAATTTTACATGGAATAGAGGTATGATTTGCTCAAAAACGTTAAGTATAGGTCTCTGAATTGTTGTTAGAAGTTGACTGGACTGAAACTGAATGAATTTGGAAGCTGCTGGACTAAATTGTGAAATTCGAAATGTTTAGGGATCAAAATGGTGTTAATAAATTCTGAAAATTTATGCTTGAAACAGGGGAGTCATGAAATGAATAAAATTTAATAGCCAAGCTTGAATTAAGTCCCAATTGATAGGTTAAATGCATTTAGATCACATAGAGGATTAAAATGGATTAAAAGGGGACTGTTTTATGGAAATTGTTAAAAATGAGGACTTGAATGCTCTGTTTTTAAAGATGTTAGAACTTCATTATCATGTTAATATGTGAAGGTAAATGTGGTTAAAAGCTCAAGATTAATGGTGTAGTGAAACATAGGTTATAAATGCACTAAAGTCACAAATTAAGAATAGGCAGATTAGGTTTCTAAAAATGCCCTATGTTCAAGTAATAAACTGTATTGATAGAGAAATGATAAAATTATGTGCCATACATGGTTGTAAAGGTGTGTTTATAAGCTTTCTATAATGGTAAAGAACTCCTTATTTGGAGTTGTGAGTAAAAAGATATGACCAGTTTAGTAGAGGTTACTCAAACTGCCAGTTTAGGGGGCAGATTCACTTGTCTAGGTGATTATGCTTAAGTAAATGAATTTATATGTTTGAATTAATTACTAATGGATATTTTATATGATATTTTATGTTTTAAGATCACATTGGTGAAGAATTTCAAGAAGATTCAAGGAGTGATCAAGCAAAGAGAAGGGGGAAAGGAATCATCATCAAGGATAACAACTAAGTTTGGAAGTATTTGTGAGTGTAGCTAGTTTAGGGTTGAGATTAGTGTCTCAACCAATGTGTTTATGTTTCTTGGATGATTTAAAATGAAGCATGTAACGAACTTAATAATGGATTGGTAAATTTAAATGCTAAGGAAGAAGGACTAAAGGAATGAACTATGAACTAGGTATATGATGCTATCTAGATATGCTAGTTGATGTCTATATGGGTTGCTTTGTGACATGAGTTGTTTGAGTCACTTGAATTGAATTAATGTATGATTTAGCTACTGTTTGAAGATGGTTATATGATTGAAATGATGCTAAATGCTTGCTGGAAATTTGATTGAGCATGGCTTGAATGTGCACAATGTAAACATGATTGAATGTGTACATGACTTTGTGATATGTGTTTGATAAACAAGTAAAATGCTATTGTTAATAAAGAAAGATAAGTAAAGTCCTTGGTTTGATTAGTGTCTATAGGTAGAAGGGCATGCCTTAGAGTCATTGAGCTCCTCTGATCTTTGTTACAGGATGGTGGTTAGTCACCTATAAACCTGATAAGGTGGTTAGTCACCTTGATAATTGAATGGTGGTAAGTCACCATTGATGCCTATGCATCCTCTGTTATAAGTTGTAATGAGAAATTGATACTTTGAGTATCTAAAGTTACATGATACATGAAGACTTGATTACCTATTTCATTAATCATCCAAGGCAAAACATGATTAGAACAATGATATATGTTTAAATGAACAAGTTGGATATTAGCCCTTATGATATGGAATGAATATGTGTACTTGGTTGAGATTTAAAATGAACTATGTTGTGATGTGAAACTATGTAATGTTGCTGCCAAGATGATAATGAGATTACATGTTGTTTGTTGTCCAATTTAGCTTGAATTGTACATGTGCTTGCTTCCTAAATTTGGCTTGAATTATATATGTTGCTTGCTGTCCAATTTGGTATGAAATGTACATGTAGCTTGCTGCCCAAATTGGTATGTTTTAAATGAAATGGTTGCTGCCCAATAAGTCATTGTACATGTAAATACTTGCTGCCCTATTGGTTAGTACATGAAAATAGCTTTGTTAACTTGGTTTTGATAGGCTAGTTAGGTATTCCAATACGTGCTAAGCCTAACTAAGTAACTTTAAAGATTGAATAAGACTTTAAAAGATTGAAATTAGTAAAGTTTAGGGCTGCCTCACTAAGTACATTATGTGTACTTATCACTCTCTTTGTTTCCTTCTTCCAAAATAACAGGTTCGTTGATATCCGAAAGCCATCCGTTTTGTTTCGAGAGCTTCGCAAGCCAAGAACAAGTATGATATAATCTTGCTTAGTCTCCTAGTTGGTGGCATAGTCTAAGTTAGTTTGTCATGCATTATGGAACATGTAATTGTTAAGTTTGGTTTGTATAAAACTAAGACATGATATATTACGTAATGACTTGATGAATGTTTATGTAAATATGGATATGATGATATGAATGAACTATGTTGAAGTTAACTAAGCTTGATATGAATTTGAGTATCATTTATATGGTTCATGCCCTTGATGGATTTGAATGGTTGAATATGTATAAGTATGTTATCTTTATTTGAATTAGGAAGGTTTCATCTAGAATTGTTGTTGGATGATTTGTATAGTTCGAATGGTAATAGAATATTAGAATATAATGAATGCTGATTTCGAATACTATTGTATATGATTTAGGTTGTTTGAAAGTTGTTATATGTATTTGTATGGTTGTGTTGTAATATGAACTAAGATATGTATATAATAATATTTGATTGTCTTAAGTATTCGAATAAGAAGCATTGGTATACTTGAATCAAATGTTCATGAGTTTGATTGAATACATGTATGTTAGTTAGGCTTGTTAATATGCATTTGCAACATGAATATAAGATTCATGTTAGAAAAGTTTTAAATTGGCTCACCTATATGTATTTATGATCTTGTTATTGGATAAATGATTATATGATTGTTTGCTTTGATGCTTGTTAAGTATGAATTGAATCTCATATAATTGTATGTTTGATGTGTTGACATGTATGAATCTGTCCATCACCCGAATAGTAACATCGCTCGCTCGTAACCGGGTGAGGGGTGTTACACCCGAGCCTCCAATAGAAAAAAGAAAAACACAATTTCAGGCCTTTTAGATTCCAACAATGTGTGGCGTACGGATGATTCTGATCTTATGGGAATTGCTTCCTCATATTTCCATAATCTTTTTTCTTCCTCCAACCCTCACTTTTCTGACCAAATTCTCTAAAAAATCTCTCCTTCTATTACGACTGCTATGAATGAGTCCCTCTCCAAGGAATTCACTCTAGAAGAAATTATTACCGCTTTTAGAGACATCGATCCTAGGAAAGCACCGAGTATTGATGGCCTTCCAAGCGGTTTTTCCGCCAACATTGGGATACTGTAGGCTCTGACATCTTTACGCTTTGCCTTAATCTTCTTAAAGGGTCAGCTGATATGGCTTCAGTTAACCAAACTATTCTGGTTCTCATACCTAAGATCAAGGATCCCACTACTATGAGGCATCTTAGGCCTATTAGTCTTTGTACGGTAATTTACAAAATCATTGCTAAAGTTTTGGTTAATCGAATGAAGCATACCATTCCATTCTGTATCAGTTCAAACCAAGCTACTTTTGTTCAGGGACGCAATATTACAGATAACATTCTTATTGCCCATGAAATAATACATTCAATTAATACTGGTACCTCTAAATTTTCTCGTGGAGCTGCACTTAAACTTGATATGGAAAAGGCCTTTGACAGGGTTGAGTGGTCATTCCTCGAAAATGTCATGACCCGTATGGGATTTGCTTCATCGTGGGTCTCTCTTATCATGAGATGCATTTCATCAGTTTCCTTTACAGTTAAGGTCAATAATTCTTTCTCACCTTTATTTCGCCCGCAAAGGGGTCTCCGTCAAGGTGACCCCTTATCTCCTTTTCTTTTTCTATTTTGTACCCAAGGGCTTTCAGCTTTCTTGGAAGATGCTAAACAACAAAGCCTACTCCCAGGTTTAGGGGCTTGTAAGCATGGTCCCAAGGTTAACCACCTCTTATTTGCTGATGATTGTATAGTTTTCCTTAACTCCAATCCCGATGAAGCTGCACACCTTAAGTTGGCCCTCCAGACTTATGCCTCCGCTTCTGGGCAAGCAGTCAACTTTGATAAGTCAACTATTTTTTACAATCCCCGCACTCCTACTTCTACCCGTCTAGCCATTAATTCCTATCTTCAAGTACGAGAGGTCTCCAACCCTGGTGTCTATCTGGGGGTACCTCTTCTTATTGGTAAAAATAAGACCCTTGCTTTAGGGTTTATACGTGATAAAGTTCATGATAGATTATCCAACTGGGACAAACAACTTCTTTCCTTCAGTGGCAGGGAATTTTTTATTAAAGCCGTTTTACAATCTTTACCTCAATATGTTATGTCCTGTTATTTATTACCTCAAAATATTATTGATGATATGACATCTGCCATTCGTCGATATTGGTGGTCTGGGAAATCAAATAAGAAAGGATGGCATATGCTTCCTTGGGACCAGGTATGCCTGCCTAAATCTGTTGGTGGTATGGGTTTCCGGGACCTCAATAATTTTAACATAGCTCTTCTGGGCAAACAACTCTGGCGCCTCATTTGCGAACCTGACTCCCTCTTGGGACAAATCTATAAATTCAAGTACTTTCCGTCAGGAAATATCCTTAATGCCTCTCGGCCTTCGCGAGGTTCTTTTGCCTGGCAAGGTCTTTATAACGCTATGCAACACCTATTTGGTGGTTTCCTCTATCGTCCGGGTATCAACAGTAACATACGCATCCATCATGATAATTGGGGAGGCTCCTCGACTGTTCACCTCTATGGGGACTATGAGCTATCAAAGGAAGTCCACATTCGTTGTAGAGATTTTATGTTGCGTAACCAAGCTGCCTGGGACCCAGTTAAAGTTCGTGCTTACTTTACTGTGGATGATGCCAATTCCATTCTTTCTGTTCCTATTATTAATGACACTCGAGATACCATCCTCTGGAAACCCAATGATTCTGGCATCTATTCTGTCCGATCTGGCTATCTTTTTCTGCAACGACCCCCTGAGCCTAGACTTCGTCCCCCTCGTTTCTGGAAATATCTTGCCAAGCTCAAAGTTTTGCCCAAGGTCAAAACATTCGGCTGGCGTCTGGGGGCAGGAGCCCTGCCTGTTGGGGCTCGCCTTCAGTCTTTTGCTCCAGATTCTGGTCCATGCCCCATTTGTATCTCGGGTTTTGAGTCGATTATCCATGCTCTCCGAGACTGCGCTGGTGCCTCGGAAACTCTTAAATTGATTGGTCTTCCCTCCTCTCTTATCAACAGTTCCGCCTCCACGGGTCTCTAATGGCTTGAGGAAGGTGCTTCCCTTCTTTCTCTTGATCTTTTTAGCCTTTTCTTGACTACCCTTTGGAATATTTGGAACAGACGTAACGACTGGATCCATAATAAACATCTTCAACCCCATTGGCTAATTGTTGTCAACTCTATTAGTCTCCATAAGGATTACTCTAATTCTATATCTTCCTCTACATCAACCATCCCTTCGTCACTTCCTCCTCGTTGGAGGCTTCCACCTCGTGGTTTTATTGAAGTTAATGTGGACGGAGCTTTTGATCCTTCCACTCGTGCAGCGGCGGTTGGTGTTGTCGCTCGGGATGACACTGGGACGGTTGTCGGTGGCCTGGCTTTTCCGCTGGGCAGTTGTGCTGATGCTATTTCATCCGAAGGGAAAGGTCTTCTTGCCGGCATTACTTTTGCCCTATCTCAAGGTTGGAGCCATCTGATTTTCGAGACATACTGTGCATCCCTAGCAAACAAGATCAACTCTTTTGGGCCAGATCTTTCTCCTTTGGGGCCGATAATTTTGGAGGCTCATACTGCTTTAGAGGATTTTCCTGTAGCACATGTTCAGTATATTCGCCGTGAGGCTAATGTTGTAGCTCATACGTTGGCTACCCATGCCCTTAGATCCATGTCTTCTTTATCTTTTGGATCTATTTACCCTGATTGTATCAAAAACATTGTACTTTGCGAGGTTTAACCTCGGTTAATAATATTTCTTGGGTACTCTTTTCCCCTTCTTAGGTTTCTCCAAGCCTTGTGCTTGGGGATTTTAGTAGGGTTTTTAATGAGGCCCGTTTTCTTCAAAAAAAATATTCCAACGGGTCCATTGAAAGGCCCATTTAGACCTCCTCGTCCGAAACCTCTACAAAAAGGACCGCAAAAATGTTTTATTCAAATATTAGGAGTTCAAATAATTGATTAAGAGCTTTTCAACACAATTATCCTGAAAAACCTCAATTTTTGTACTTTTTACTCAGTTAAAATTCCAACGGGTCTATTGAAAGGCCCATTTAGACCTGCTCGTCCGAAACCTCTTCAAAAAGGAACGCAAAAATGTTTTATTCAAATATTAGGAGTTCAAATAATTGATTAGGAGCTTTTCAACACAATTATATTGCAAAACCTCAATTTCTGTACTTTTTACTTAGTTAAAATTCCAACGGGTCCATTGAAAGGCCCATTTCGACCCGCTCGTCCGAAACCTCTACAAAAAGGACTGCAAAACAAGTTTTAATCAAGTTTTAGGAGTTCAAATAATTGATTAGGAGCTTTTCAACAACCTCAATTTCTGTACTTTTTACTCAGTTAAAATTCCAACGGGTCCATTGAAAGGCCCATTTAGACCTGCTAGTCCGAAACATCTACAAAAAGAACCGCAAAACAAGTTTTAATCAAATATTAGGAGTTCAAATAATTGACTAGGAGCTTTTCAACACAATTATATTGCAAAACCGCAATTTCTGTACTTTTTACTCAGTTAAAATTCCAACGGGTCCATTGAAAGGCCCATTTCGACCCGCTCGTCCGAAACCTCTACAAAAAGGACCGCAAAACAAGTTTTAATCATATATTAGGAGTTCAAATAATTGATTAGGAGCTTTTCAACACAATTAAATTGCAAAACCTCAATTTCTGTACTTTTTAGTCAGTTAAAATTCCAACGGGTCCATTGAAAGGCCCATTTCGACCCGCTCGTCCGAAACCTCTACAAAAAGGATTGCAAAACAAGTTTTAATCAAATTTTAGGAGTTCATGGAATTGATTAGGAGCTTTTCAACACAATTATATTGCAAAACCTCAATTTCTGTACTTTTTACTCAGTTAAAATTCCAACGGGTCCATTGAAAGGCACATTTAGACCTGCTCGTCCGAAACCTCTACAAAAAGGACCGCAAAAATGTTTTATTCAAATATTAGGAGTTCAAATAATTGATTAGGAGCTTTTCAACACAATTATATTGCAAAACCTCAATTTCTGCACTTTTTACTCTGTTAAAATTCCAACGGGTCCATTGAAAGGCCCATTTAGACCTGCTCGTCCGAAACCTCTACAAAATGGACCGAAAAAATGTTTTATTCAAACATTAGGAGTTCAAATAATTAATTAGTAGCTTTTCAACACAATTGTATTGCAAAACCTCAATTTCTGTACTTTTTACTTAGTTAAAATTCCAACGGGTCCATTGAAAGGCCCATTTCGACCCGTTCGTTCGAAACCTCTACAAAAAGGACCGCAAAAATGTTTTATTCAAATATTAGGAGTTCAAATAATTGATTAGGAGCTTTTGAACACAATTATATTGCAAAACCTCAATTTCTGTACTTTTTACTCAGTTAAAATTCCAACGGGTCCATTGAAAGGCCAATTTCGACCCGCTCGTCCGAAACCTCTACAAAAAGGACCGCAAAACAAGTTTTAATCAAATATTAGGAGTTCAAATAATTGATTAGGAGCTTTTCAACACAATTATATTGCAAAACCGCAATTTCTGTACTTTTTACACAGTTAAAATTCCAACGGGTCCATTGAAAGGCCCATTTCGACCCGCTCGTCCGAAACCTTTACAAAAAGGAGTGCAAAACAAGTTTTAATCAAATTTTAGGAGTTCATGTAATTGATTAGGAGCTTTTCACCACAATTATATTGCAAAACCTCAATTTCTGTACTTTTTACTCGGTTAAAATTCCAACGGGTCCATTGAAAGGCCCATTTAGACATGCTCGTCCGAAACCTCTACAAAAAGGACCGCAAAAATGTTTTATTCAAATATTAGGAGTTCAAATAATTGATTAGGAGCTTTTCAACACAATTATATTGCAAAACCTCAATTTCTGTACTTCTTACTCATTTAAAATTCCAAAGGGTCCATTGAAAGGCCCATTTCGACCCTCTCGTCCGAAACCTCTACAAAAGGACTACAAAACAAGTTTTTATCAAATTTTAGGAGTTCATGTAATTGATTAGGAGCTTTTCAACACAATTATATTGCAAAACCTCAATTTCTGTACATTTTACCCATTTAAAATTCCAATGGGTCCATTGAAAGGCCCATTTAGACCTGCTCGTCCGAAACCTCTACAAAAAGGACAGCAAAAATGTTTTATTCAAATATTAGGAGTTCAAATAATTGATTAGGAGCTTTTCAACACATTATATTGCAAAACCTCAATTTCTGTACTTTTTACTCATTTAAAATTCCAAAGGGTCCATTGAAAGACCCATTTCGACTCGCTCGTCCGAAACCTCTACAAAAAGGACTACAAAAACAAGTTTTAATCAAATTTTAGGAGTTTATGTAATTGATTAGGAGCTTTTCAACACAATTATATTGCAAAACCTCAATTTCTGTACATTTTACCCATTTAAAATTCCAATGGGTCCATTGAAAGGCCCAT
Source organism: Hibiscus tridactylites (assembly GCA_958450335.1). Lineage (NCBI taxonomy): Eukaryota > Viridiplantae > Streptophyta > Magnoliopsida > Malvales > Malvaceae > Hibiscus > Hibiscus tridactylites. The sequence continues at coordinate 167,327 of CAUDLX010000107.1, forward strand.
TTAGACCTGCTCGTCCGAAACCTCTACAAAAAGGACCGCAAAAATGTTTTATTCAAATATTAGGAGTTCAAATAATTGATTAGGAGCTTTTCAACACAATTATATTGCAAAACCTCAATTTCTGTACTTTTTACTCATTTAAAATTCCAAAGGGTCCATTGAAAGACCCATTTCGACCCGCTCGTCCGAAACCTCTACAAAAAGGACTACAAAAACAAGTTTTAATCAAATTTTAGGAGTTCATGTAATTGATTAGGAGCTTTTCAAGACAATTATATTGCAAAACCTCAATTTCTGTGCTTTTTACTCAGTTAAAATTCCAACGGGTCCATTGAAAGGCCCATTTCGACCCGCTCGTCCGAAACCTCAACAAAAAGGACCGCAAAACAAGTTTTAATCAAATATTAGGAGTTCAAATAATTGATTAGGAGCTTTTCTACACAATTATATTGCAAAACCGCAATTTCTGTACTTTTTACTCAGTTAAAATTCCAACGGGTCCATTGAAAGGCCCATTTCGACCCGCTCGTCCGAAACCCCTACAAAAAGGACTGCAAAACAAGTTTTAATCAAATTTTAGGAGTTCATGGAATTGATTAGGAGCTTTTCAACACAATTATATTGCAAAACCACAATTTCTGTACTTTTTACTCAGTTAAAATTCCAACGGGTCCATTGAAAGACACATTTAGACCTGCTCGTCCGAAACCTCTACAAAAAGGACCGCAAAAAGGTTTTATTCAAATATTAGGAGTTCAAATAATTGATTAGGAGCTTTTCAACACAATTATATTGCAAAACCTTAATTTCTGTACTTTTTACTCTGTTAAAATTCCAACGGGTCCATTGAAAGGCCCATTTAGACCTGCTCGTCCGAAACCTCTACAAAATGGACCGAAAAAATGTTTTATTCAAACATTAGGAGTTCAAATAATTGATTAGTAGCTTTTCAACACAAGTGTATTGCAAAACCTCAATTTCTGTACTTTTTACTCAGTTAAAATTCCAACGGGTCCATTGAAAGGCCCATTTCGACCTGTTCGTCCGAAACCTCTTCAAAAAGGACTGCAAAACAAGTTTTAATCAAATATTAGGAGTTCAAATAATTCATTAGGAGCTTTTCAACACAATTATTTTGCAAAACCTCAATTTCTGTACTTTTTAGTCAGTTAAAATTCCAACGGGTCCATTGAAAGGCCCATTTCAACCCGCTCGTCCGAAACCTCTACAAAATGGACTGCAAAACAAGTTTTAATCAAAATTTAGGAGTTCATGTAGTTGATTAGGAGCTTTTCAACACAATTATATTGCAAACCCTCAATTTCTGTACTTTTTACTCATTTAAAATTCCAACGGGTCCATTGAAAGGCCCATTTAGACCTGCTCATTCGAAACCTCTACAAAAAGGACTACAAAAACAAGTTTTAATCAAATATTAGGAGTTCAAATAATTGATTAGGAGCTTTTGAACACAATTATATTGCAAAACCTCAATTTATGTACTTTTTACTCAGTTAAAATTCCAACGGGTCCATTGAAAGGCCCATTTCGACCCGCTCGTCCGAAACCTCAACAAAAAGGACCGCAAAACAAGTTTTAATCAAATATTAGGAGTTCAAATAATTGATTAGGAGCTTTTCTACACAATTATATTGCAAAACCGCAATTTCTGTACTTTTTACTCAGTTAAAATTCCAACGGGTCCATTGAAAGGCCCATTTCGACCCGCTCGTCCGAAACCTCTACAAAAAGGACTGCAAAACAAGTTTTAATCAAATTTTAGGAGTTCATGGAATTGATTAGGAGCTTTTCAACACAATTATATTGCAAAACCACAATTTCTGTACTTTTTACTCAGTTAAAATTCCAACGGGTCCATTGAAAGACACATTTAGACCTGCTCGTCCGAAACCTCTACAAAAAGGACCGCAAAAAGGTTTTATTCAAATATTAGGAGTTCAAATAATTGATTAGGAGCTTTTCAACACAATTATATTGCAAAACCTTAATTTCTGTACTTTTTACTCTGTTAAAATTCCAACGGGTCCATTGAAAGGCCCATTTAGACCTGCTCGTCCGAAACCTCTACAAAATGGACCGAAAAAATGTTTTATTCAAACATTAGGAGTTCAAATAATTGATTAGTAGCTTTTCAACACAAGTGTATTGCAAAACCTCAATTTCTGTACTTTTTACTCAGTTAAAATTCCAACGGGTCCATTGAAAGGCCCATTTCGACCTGTTCGTCCGAAACCTCTTCAAAAAGGACTGCAAAACAAGTTTTAATCAAATATTAGGAGTTCAAATAATTCATTAGGAGCTTTTCAACACAATTATTTTGCAAAACCTCAATTTCTGTACTTTTTAGTCAGTTAAAATTCCAACGGGTCCATTGAAAGGCCCATTTCAACCCGCTCGTCCGAAACCTCTACAAAATGGACTGCAAAACAAGTTTTAATCAAAATTTAGGAGTTCATGTAGTTGATTAGGAGCTTTTCAACACAATTATATTGCAAACCCTCAATTTCTGTACTTTTTACTCATTTAAAATTCCAACGGGTCCATTGAAAGGCCCATTTAGACCTGCTCATTCGAAACCTCTACAAAAAGGACCGCAAAAATGTTTTATTCAAATATTAGGAGTTCAAATAATTGATTAGGAGCTTTTGAACACAATTATATTGCAAAACCTCAATTTATGTACTTTTTACTCAGTTAAAATTCCAACGGGTCCATTGAAAGGCAAATTTCGACCCGCTCGTCCTAAACCTCTACAAAAAGGACCGCAAAACAAGTTTTAATCAAATATTAGGAGTTCAAATAATTGATTAGCAGCTTTTCAACACAATTATATTGCAAAACCGCAATTTCTATACTTTTTACTCAGTTAAAATTCCAACGGGTCCATTGAAAGGCCCATTTCGACTCGCTCGTCCGAAACCTTTACAATTGATAAGGAGCTTTTCAACACAATTATATTGCAAAAAACTCAATTTCTGTACTTTTTACTCGGTTAAAATTCCAACGAGTCCATTGAAAGGCCCATTTAGACCTGCTCGTTCGAAACCTCTACAAAAAGGACCGCGAAAATGTTTTATTCAAATATTAAGAGTTCAAATAATTGATTAGGAGCTTTTCAACACAATTATATTGCAAAACCTCAATTTCTGTACTTTTTACTCATTTAAAATTCCAAAGGGTCCATTGAAAGGCCCATTTCGACCCGCTTGTCCGAAACCTCTACAAAAAGGACTACAAAACAAGTTTTTATCAAATTTTAGGAGTTCATGTAATTGATTAGGAGCTTTTCAACACAATTATATTGCAAAACCTCAATTTCTGTACATTTTACCCATTTAAAATTCCAACGGGTCCATTGAAAGGCCCATTTAGACCTGCACGTCCGAAACCTCTACAAAAAGGACCGCAAAAATGTTTTATTCAAATATTAGGAGTTCAAATAATTGATTAGGAGCTTTTCAACACAAGTATATTGCAAAACCTCAATTTCTGTACTTTTTACTTTGTTAAAATTCCAACGGGTCCATTGAAAGGCCCATTTAGACCTGCTCGTCCGAAACCTCTACAAAAAGGACCGCAAAAATGTTTTATTCAAATATTAGGAGTTCAAATAATTGATTAGGAGCTTTTCAACACAATTATATTGCAAAACCTCAATTTCTGTACTTTTTACTTAGTTAAAATTCCAACGGGTCCATTAAAAGGCCCATTTCGACCCGCTCGTCCGAAACCTCTACAAAAAGGACTGCAAAACAAGTTTTAATCAAATTTTAGGAGTTCATGTAATTGATTAGGAGCTTTTCAACACAATTATATTGCAAAACCGCAATTTCTATACTTTTTACTCAGTTAAAATTCCAACGGGTCCATTGAAAGGCCCATTTCGACTCGCTCGTCCGAAACCTTTACAATTGATAAGGAGCTTTTCAACACAATTATATTGCAAAACCTCAATTTCTGTACATTTTACCCATTTAAAATTCCAACGGGTCCATTGAAAGACCCATTTAGACCTGCACGTCCGAAACCTCTACAAAAAGGACCGCAAAAATGTTTTATTCAAATATTAGGAGTTCAAATAATTGATTAGGAGCTTTTCAACACAAGTATATTGCAAAACTTAATTTCTGTACTTTTTACTTTGTTAAAATTCCAACGGGTCCATTGAAAGGCCCATTTAGACCTGCTCGTCCGAAACCTCTACAAAAAGGACCGCAAAAATGTTTTATTCAAATATTAGGAGTTCAAATAATTGATTAGGAGCTTTTCAACACAATTATATTGCAAAACCTCAATTTCTGTACTTTTTACTCAGTTAAAATTCCAACGGGTCCATTGAAAGGCCCATTTCAACCCGCTCGTCCGAAACCTATACAAAAAGGACTGCAAAACAAGTTTTAATCAAATTTTAGGAGTTCATGTAATTGATTAGGAGCTTTTCAACACAATTATATTGCAAAACCTCAATTTCTGTACTTTTTACTTAGTTAAAATTCCAACGGGTCCATGGAAAGGCCTATTTAGACCTGCTAGTCCGAAACCTCTACAAAAAGAACCGCAAAACAAGTTTTAATCAAATATTAGGAGTTCAAATAATTGATTAGGAGCTTTTCAACACAATTATATTGCAAAACCTCAATTTCTGTACTTTTTACTTAGTTAAAATTCCAACGGGTCCATTGAAAGGCCCATTTCGACCCGCTCGTCCGAAACCTCTACAAAAAGGACCGCACAAAGGTTTTATTCAAATATTAGGAGTTCAAATAATTGATTAGAAGCTTTTCAACATAATTATATTGCAAAACCTCAATTTCTGTACTTTTTACTCATTTAAAATTCCAACGGGTCCATTGAAAGGCCCATTTAGACCTGCTCGTCCGAAACCTCTACAAAAAGGACCGCAAAAAGGTTTTATTCAAATATTAGGAGTTCAAATAATTGATTAAGAGCTTTTCAAAACAATTATATTGCAAAAGCTCAATTTCTGTACTTTTTACTCAGTTAAAATTCCAACGGTTCCATTGAAAGGCCCATTTAGACCTGCTCGTCCGAAACCTCTACAAAAAGGACCGCAAAAATGTTTTATTCAAATATTAGGAGTTCAAATAATTGATTAGTAGCTTTTCAACACAAGTATATTGCAAAACCTCAATTTCTGTACTTTTTACTCTGTTAGAATTCCAACGGGTCCATTGAAAGGCCTATTTAGACCTCCTCGTCCGAAACCTCTACAAAAAGGACCGCAAAAATGTTTTATTCAAATATTAGGAGTTCAAATAATTGATTAGTAGCTTTTCAACACAAGTATATTGCAAAACCTCAATTTCTGTACTTTTTACTCAGTTAAAATTCCAACGGGTCCATTGAAAGGCCTATTTAGACCTCCTCGTCCGAAACATCTACAAAAAGGACCGCAAAAATGTTTTATTCAAATATTAGGAGTTCATGTAATTGATTAGGAGCTTTTCAACACAATTATATTGCAAAACCTAAATTTCTGTACTTTTTACTCGGTTAAATTCGAACGGGTCCATTGAAAGGCCCATTTCGACATGCTCGTCTGAAACCTCTACAAAAAGGAACGCAAAAATGTTTTATTCAAATATTAGGAGTTCAAATAATTGATTAGGAGCTTTTCAACACAATTATATTGCAAAACCTCAATTTCTGTACTTTTTACTCTGTTAGAATTCCAACGGGTCCATTGAACGGCCCATTTCGACCCGCTCGTCCGAAACCTCTACAAAAAGGTCTGCAAAACAAGTTTTAATCAAATTTTAGGAGTTCATGTAATTGATTAGGAGCTTTTCAACACAATTATATTGCAAAACCTCAATTTCTGTACATTTTACCCATTTAAAATTCCAACGGGTCCATTGAAAGGGCCATTTAGACCCGCTCGTCCGAAACCTCTATAAAAAGGACCGCAAAAATGTTTTATTCAAATATTAGGAGTTCAAATAATTGATTAGGAGCTTTTCAACACAATTATATTGCGAAACCTCAATTTCTGTACTTTTTACTCTGTTAAAATTCCAACGGGTCTATAGAAAGGCTCATTTAGACATGCTCGTCCGAAACCTCTACAAAAAGGACCGCAAAAATGTTTTATTCAAATATTAGGAGTTCAAATAATTCATTAGGAGCTTTTCAACACAATTATATTGCAAAACCTCAATTTTTGTACTTTTTACTCAGTTAAAATTCCAACGGGTCCATTGAAAGGCCCATTTCAACCCGCTCGTCCGAAACCTCTACAAAAAGGACTGCAAAACAAGTTTTAATCAAATTTTAGGAGTTCATGTAATTGATTAGGAGCTTTTCAACACAATTATATTGCAAAACCTCAATTTCTGTACTTTTTACTTAGTTAAAATTCCAACGGGTCCATTAAAAGGCCCATTTCGACCCGCTCGTCCGAAACCTCTACAAAAAGGACTGCAAAACAAGTCTTAATCAAATTTTAGGAGTTCATGTAATTGATTAGGAGCTTTTCAACACAATTATATTGCAAAACCTCAAATTCTGTACTTTTTACTCTGTTAAAATTCCAACGGGTCTATTGAAAGGCCCATTTAGACATGCTCGTCGGAAACCTCTACAAAAAGGACCGCAAAAAGGTTTTATTCAAATATTAGGAGTTCAAATAATTCATTAGGAGCTTTTCAACACAATTATATTGCAAACCCTCAATTTTTGTACTGTTTACTCAGTTAAAATTCCAACGGGTCCATTGAAAGGCCCTTTTAGACCTGCTCGTCTGAAACCTCTACAAAAAGGACCGCAAAAATGTTTTATTCAAATATTAGGAGTTCAAATAATTGATTAGGAGTTTTTCAAATCAATTATATTGCAAAACCTCAATTTCTGTACTTTTTACTCAGTTAAAATTCCAACGGGTCCATTGAAAGGCCCATTTCAACCCGCTCGTCCGAAACCTCTACAAAAAGGACTGCAAAACAAGTTTTAATCAAATTTTAGGAGTTCATGTAATTGATTAGGAGCTTTTCAACACAATTATATTGCAAAACCTCAATTTCTGTACTTTTTACTCAGTTAAAATTCCAACGGGTCCATTGAAAGGCCCATTTAGACCTGCTCGTCCGAAACCTCTACAAAAAGGACCGCAAAAATGTTTTATTCAAATATTAGGAGTTCAAATAATTGATTAGGAGCTTTTGAACACAATTATATTGCAAAACCTCAATTTCTGTACTTTTTACTCAATTAAAATTCCAACGGGTCCATTGAAAGGCCCATTTCTACCCGCTCGTCCGAAACCTCTACAAAAAGGACCGCAAAAATGTTTGATTCAAATATTAGGAGTTCAATTAATTGATTAGGAGCTTTTGAACACAATTATATTGCAAAACCTCAATTTCTGTACTTTTTACTCAGTTAAAATTCCAACGGGTCCATTGAAAGGCCCATTTCGACCCGCTCGTCCGAAACCTCAACAAAAAGGACTGCAAAACAAGTTTTATTCAAATTTTAGGAGTTCAAATAATTCATTAGGAGCTTTTCAACACAATTATATTGCAAAACCTCAATTTCTGTACTTTTTACTCAGTTAAAATTCCAACGGGTCCATTGAAAGGCCCATTTCGACCCGCTCGTCCGAAACCTCTACAAAAAGGACTGCAAAACAAGTTTTAATCAAATATCAGGAGTTCAAATAATTCATTAGGAGCTTTTCAACACAATTATATTGCAAAACCTCAACTTCTGTACTTTTTACTCAGTTAAAATTCCAACGGGTCCATTGAAAGGCCCATTTCAACCCGCTCGTCCGAAACCTCTACAAAAAGGACTGCAAAACAAGTTTTAATCAAATTTTAGGAGTTCATGTAATTGATTAGGAGCTTTTCAACACAATTATATTGCAAAACCTCAATTTCTGTACTTTTTACTCAGTTAAAATTCCAACGGGTCCATTGAAAGGCCCATTTAGACCAGCTCATCCGAAACCTCTACAAAAAGGACCGCAAAAATGTTTTATTCTAATATTAGGAGTTCAAATAATTGATTATGAGCTTTTGAACACAATTATATTGCAAAACCTCAATTTCTGTACTTTTTACTCAATTAAAATTCCAACGGGTCCATTGAAAGGCCCATTTCAACCCGCTCGTCTGAAACCTCTACAAAAAGGACTGCAAAACAAGTTTTATTCAAATTTTAGGAGTTCAAATAATTGATTAGGAGCTTTTCAACACAATTATATTGCAAAACCTCAATTTCTGTACTTTTTACTCAGTTAAAATTCCAACTGGTCCATTGAAATGCCCATTTCAACCCGCTCGTCTGAAACCTCCACAAAAAGGACTGCAAAACAAGTTTTAATCAAATTTTAGGAGTTCATGTAATTGATTAGGAGCTTTTCAACACAAATTTATTGCAAAACCTCAATTTCTGTACTTTTTACTCAGTTAAAATTCCAACGGGTCCATTGAAAGGCCCATTTCAACCCGCTCGTCCGAAACCTCTACAAAAAGGACTGCAAAACAAGTTTTAATCAAATTTTAGGAGTTCATGTAATTGATTAGGAGCTTTTCAACACAATTATATTGCAAAACCTCAATTCTGTACTTTTTACTCAGTTAAAATTCCAACGGGTCCATTGAAAGGCCCATTTAGACCTGCTCGTCCGAAACCTCTACAAAAAGGACCGCAAAAATGTTTTATTCAAATATTAGGAGTTCAAATAATTTATTAGGAGCTTTTGAACACAATTATATTGCAAAACCTCAATTTCTGTACTTTTTACTCAATTAAAATTCCAACGGGTCCATTGAAAGACCCATTTCTACCCGCTCGTCCGAAACCTCTACAAAAAGGACCGCAAAAATGTTTGATTCAAATATTAGGAGTTCAATTAATTGATTAGGAGCTTTTGAACACAATTATATTGCAAAACCACAATTTCTGTACTTTTTACTCAGTTAAAATTCCAACGGGTCCATTGAAAGGCCCATTTCGACCCGCTCGTCCGAAACCTCTACAAAAAGGACTGCAAAACAAGTTTTATTCAAATTTTAGGAGTTCAAATAATTGATTAGGAGCTTTTCAACACAATTATATTGCAAAACCTCAATTTCTGTACTTTTTACTCAGTTAAAATTCCAACGGGTCCATTGAAAGGCCCATTTCGACCCGCTCGTCCGAAACCTCTACAAAAAGGACTGCAAAACAAGTTTTAATCAAATATTAGGAGTTCAAATAATTCATTAGGAGCTTTTCAACACAATTATATTGCAAAACCTCAATTTCTGTACTTTTTACTCAGTTAAAATTCCAACGGGTCCATTGAAAGGCCCATTTCAACCCGCTCGTCCGAAACCTCTACAAAAAGGACTGCAAAACAAGTTTTAATCAAATTTTAGGAGTTCATGTAATTGATTAGGAGCTTTTCAACACAATTATATTGCAAAACCTCAATTTCTGTACTTTTAACTCAGTTAAAATTCCAACGGGTCCATTGAAAGGCCCATTTAGACCTGCTCGTCCGAAACCTCTACAAAAAGGACCGCAAAAATGTTTTATTCAAATATTAGGAGTTCAAATAATTGATTAGGAGCTTTTCAACACAATTATATTGCAAAACCTCAATTTCTGTACTTTTTACTCAGTTAAAATTCCAACGGGTCTATAGAAAGGCCCATTTAGACATGCTCGTCCGAAACCTCTACAAAAAGGACCACAAAAATGTTTTATTCAAATATTAGGACTTCAAATAATTCATTAGGAGCTTTTCAACACAATTATATTGCAAAACCTCAGTTTCTGTACTTTTTACTCAGTTAAAATTCCAACGGGTCCATTGAAAGGCCCATTTCAACCCGCTCGTCCGAAACCTCTACAAAAAGGACTGCAAAACAAGTTTTAATCAAATTTTAGGAGTTCATGTAATTGATTAGGAGCTTTTCAACACAATTATATTGCAAAACCTCAATTTCTGTACTTTTTACTCAGTTAAAATTCCAACGGGTCCATTGGAAGGCCCATTTAGACCTGCTCGTCCGAAACCTCTACAAAAAAGGACCGCAAAAATGTTTTATTCAAATATTAGGAGTTCATGTAATTGATTAGGAGCTTTTCAACACCATTATATTGAAAAACCAAAACTTCTATAGTTTTTCCTCAGTTAAAATTCCAACGGGTCCATTGAAAAGCCCATTTAGACCTGCTCGTCCGAAACCTCTACAAAAAGGACTGCAAAACAAGTTTTAATCAAATATTAGGATTTCATGTAATTGATTAGGAGCTTTTCAACACAATTATATTGCAAAACCTCAATTTCTGTACTTTTTACTCAGTTAAAATTCCAACGGGTCCATAGGAAGGCACATTTAGACCTGCTCGTCCGAAACCTCTACAAAAAGGACCGCAAAAATATTTTATTCAAATATTAGGAGTTCAAATAATTGATTAGGAGCTTTTGAACACAATTATATTGCAAAACCTCAATTTCTGTACTTTTTACTCAGTTAAAATTACAACGGGTCTATTGAAAGCCCCATTTAGACCTGCTCGTCCGAAACCTCTACAAAAAGGACCACAAAAATGTTTTATTCAAATATTAGGAGTTCAAATAATTTATTAGGAGCTTTTGAACACAATTATATTGCAAAACCTCAATTTCTGTATTTTTTACTCAGTTAAAATTCCAACGGGTCCATTGAAAGGCCCATTTCGACCCGCTCGTCCGAAACCTCTACAAAAAGGACTGCAAAACAAGTTTTAATCAAATATTAGGAGTTCAAATAATTTATTAGGAGCTTTTCAACACAATTATATTGCAAAACCTCAATTTCTGTACTTTTTACTCAGTTAAAATTCAAACGGGTCCATTGAAAGGACCATTTCGACGCGCTCGTCCGAAACCTCTACAAAAAGGACTGCAAAACAAGTTTTAATCAAATTTTAGGAGTTCATGTAATTGATTAGGAGCTTTTCAACACAGTTATATTGCAAAACCTCAATTTCTGACTTTTTACTCAGTTAAAATTCCACCGGGTTCATTGAAAGGCCCATTTAGACCTGCTCGTCCGAAACCTTACAAAAAGGACCGCAAAAAGGTTTTATTCAAATATTAGGAGTTCAAATAATTGATTAGGAGCTTTTCAACTCAATTATATTGCAAAACCTCAATTTCTGTACTTTTTACTCAGTTAAAATTCCAACGGGTCCATTGAAAGGCCCATTTAGACCTGCTCGTCCGAAACCTCTACAAAAAGGACCGCAAAAATGTTTTATTCAAATATTAGGAGTTCAAATAATTGATTAGAAGCTTTTCAACACAATTATATTGCAAAACCTCAATTTCTGTACTTTTTACTCAGTTAAAATTCCAACGGGTCCATTGAAAGGCCCATTTCAACCCGCTCGTCTGAAACCTCTACAAAAAGGACTGCAAAACAAGTTTTATTCAAATTTTAGGAGTTCAAATAATTGATTAGGAGCTTTTCAACACAATTATATTGCAAAACCTCAATTTCTGTACTTTTTACTCAGTTAAAATTCCAACTGGTCCATTGAAAGGCCCATTTCTACCCGCTCGTCCGAAACCTCTACAAAAAGGACCGCAAAAATGTTTGATTCAAATATTAGGAGTTCAATTAATTGATTAGGAGCTTTTGAACACAATTATATTGCAAAACCTCAATTTCTGTACTTTTTACTCAGTTAAAATTCCAACGGGTCCATTGAAAGGCCCATTTCGACCCGCTCGTCCGAAACCTCTACAAAAAGGACTGCAAAACAAGTTTTATTCAAATTTTAGGAGTTCAAATAATTGATTAGGAGCTTTTCAACACAATTATATTGCAAAACCTCAATTTCTGTACTTTTTACTCAGTTAAAATTCCAACGGGTCCATTGAAAGGCCCATTTAGACCTGCTCGTCCGAAACCTCTACAAAAAGGACCGCAAAAATGTTTTATTCAAATATTAGGAGTTCAAATAATTGATTAGGAGCTTTTGACCACAATTATATTGCAAAACCTCAATTTCTGTACTTTTTACTCAATTAAAATTCCAACGGGTCCATTGAAAGGCCCATTTCTACCCGCTCGTCCGAAACCTCTACAAAAAGGACCGCAAAAATGTTTGATTCAAATATTAGGAGTTCAATTAATTGATTAGGAGCTTTTGAACACAATTATATTGCAAAACCTCAATTTCTGTACTTTTTACTCAGTTAAAATTCCAACGGGTCCATTGAAAGGCCCATTTCGACCCGCTCGTCCGAAACCTCTACAAAAAGGACTGCAAAACAAGTTTTATTCAAATTTTAGGAGTTCAAATAATTGATTAGGAGCTTTTCAACACAATTATATTGCAAAACCTCAATTTCTGTACTTTGTACTTAGTTAAAATTCCAACGGGTCCATTGAAAGGCCCATTTCGACCCGCTCGTCCGAAACCTCTACAAAAAGGACTGCAAAACAAGTTTTAATCAAATATTAGGAGTTCAAATAATTCATTAGGAGCTTTTCAACACAATTATATTGCAAAACCTCAATTTCTGTACTTTTTACTTAGTTAAAATTCCAACGGGTAACGGGAAATTCCAACTGGTGTGTGGGATGAGGTCTCTCGAAATCCTCTCAATTCTCTCGGGTCTCTTGGGGGGGCTTAGCGTGTTTTTCAGGGTTTTCCTCATTTCTTTTCTTTCCTCCGCCGCTTTCCCCCTTTCTTTTCTCATATCATACCCTAAATTTTCTCATTCTTTTCTCCTCTCTGCCGCCGCAAGCTTCTCTACCACGCCGCCCGCCACCGCTTCTCCTCCCTCACTAGCCGGCGTTTGCTCTCACAAGACCCTGGATCTACATTGTATTGGTATGTTGAGACCTCATCCCACACCGTTCTTCCCTTTTTCCAATCTGATTTCTTTTTTATTATTTTATATTTTTTTCTCAATCTCTGCATCCTTTTCTTTTAACTTGGTTTTTGGTGTTTCATGCGAGTTAATCTGCCGTCGTTTACTCCATGCGCAAATCTATAGAAACCACCGCCGGCGACGTGGTTCTTCTTCTCAGATCCATTCGGGCATTTTTTCATCCATAGATTTCTTTATTCTCTTTCTCTATTATTCCGTTATTTTATTCCCCTGTTCTAACATTTGGATTATTCCTTGCAAGGTCTTCTCCATATGGATTAGGGTTCCGGACGTCCTTTTTACGATCGGCCTCCATTCTTCCCAAAAACTTTCCTTGATTTTCTCCTTATGGCTTCTGGGTTTTAAGTTTCTTCCCTTTGTTATTCGATTTTTTTCCTTAATGTCTGAAATACTCTTTTTTCCAATAGGTTTAAATCTTCTACCAACCACAGTAATGGAGTTCTCGTTTCTTAGGGCACATCGGTTGTCTTTGGAGATCTGGGCTTTCTCGAAGGGCTATTGGCAGTCATATTTCAGGCCTCAGCCTCCATTAACCAAAGGTATAGATCCCCCCTTATTTACTTTCCCCCTTTTAATTTCTGCTTTTTTGATCTTTATTTCTCTATCGAATCATTGGTCTTATGCCCATCCGATTTTCATTTTCCTGTCTTTTTTGATGCATCTTCTGATGGTTTATTATCGGGTTCATCACCTTTTGATTTTCATATATGAATGCCTTTATCTATCCATTTCCCTTTTCCTTTACCCCGCAATCTTTTCCTGTTCTTTACATAAATATATTTGTTTTTTTCTTAAATTAACTCATCCCTCTATCATTTGGTTATCATCTGGCTGTTGGAGTTCTTTACCCTTTATATATATACTGATGTTGTTATATTAAAATGCATCTATAACCATTTATATTTATTTATCATTTCATCATTAGTGCAAGTTCTTCAATTGGATTGGTCTATTATCCGATCTCCACATATGAATCTTCTAGGTCAACTAATCCATTTAGTTGCTTTATACTTACATACCACCATCCTCTACTTGAGGAATTATCGATCCCTTCTAAGGGAAGTTTTTTCGAACCACATTGTGGTATCAACCAGCAAGATGCACAACCTGCCATTTCGATTCTGCTGTGACTTAGTCACCCCGAAATTTTCTTACAGTACTCACAAGCATCATATTTGCTATCATATTGCTAATATTGCAACAATAATGTATATCTATTTTCTGGTTTTTACTAATAACTTGAATTGCCTTCATATGTTATCTATCTTAGCTCACCAGTTATTGAGTCTTTTCTATCTCAACATTTTGAACAATACATTTTGCATCCCTTCCTCTTTAATTGTTTTTATCTTCTGTTACATTGGTTTACTATCTCTCCCCTTTTGTCTTCTATTAACTGCTTCTATTATAGTTCATTTTAGTCATCCTTTTCTTTCTAAAATTAAACGATCTCTAATCCATATTTTTTCTGTTTTGCATGTGCTCTCCATCTTATGTATCGTACGCATCCAACGAGGGCTTCATCACCTCTCCTATCGCAGCATCTCCATTAACCATATCCTCCTTACCTTTAATTTTATTGTTTTTATATCGTACTTTTACATCGCCCCTGATTTCTTTCTTCAGACACATTATTTACCGATTCGCTTAGTTCCAGCTTCATCTTTGGCGTTTTCGCTCCCTGGAGATCATCGCTTGAATCAGGGAATTTGCCCATTCCCTTCGTGCTTCCGGCAGAATTACCGGCTTCAGGCTTTGCTATCCAAAGGTCCTGTTCTTCCTTTTTTCTCTCTTACTTTGATCTCCACAGTATATAGATCTTTTATTTTTTACCTCTCCTTTATAATGCATCTTCATTTGATCTTTTATTTGAATTTGTGTTATCTTTTACATTGTTTATATCAGCTTTTACCCTTGCCATGGCTACCTTTTACCTTTGATACCTTTGCTCCCTGTCTTTTATCTGCCTTGTGTTTATTTATTTTTTTCATCCTTTTTATATATCTATTTTTGAGTTGTCATTATACCAACAAATCCTTCATTTTAATATCATCTTTGTTGCTTGTATACGTGCTGGATAGGTTCAGTGTTCATTTTCCTCTTTTGACTTCTCTTTGTCAATCAATTCATCTTCTTGCATTTCTATTTTTTACCACCATCCTCCATTTGAGGAAACATCGATCCCTCCTAAGGGATTTGTCACCTAACCACACTGTGGTATTTTCTTTCATTTTGTTCATTAGGTTCTCTCGGATCTTCAGTGATTTTGTTTTGATGAAATCCCTTCAAAAAATTCATGAGTTAAATACATACCCTCATATCATAATAATAGTAACAAATATGTATTACCATTTTCTGTTTTATGCTAATAATATAATCTATTCTTTATTGTTATCCATCTATGCTATCAGCTCTTCGTTACTGACTCTTCCTTTTTCTGTTTTGCAAGTGTTCTCTATTCTATGTATCCTCCGTTTCCTTCGAGGACGTCATCATCCTTCCATCTACCGTTTATCCAATTCTCAAGGCTCCCTCCTCTTTACTTTAATAGCTTTATTTATGTATTTTTCTTTGCTATGCTGGTTTGTATTATTTATCTTAGCTTTCCCTATTCTGCTTATCCCGGTCTATTGGTATGTATTATTATCCTTTGTTCTTCCTGCTCGCCTCTTTTTTTCACTTATGCAACTTTGGTTTATATCTGCTAGTGTTTTCCTTTTTTTATGCTTGCTCCTTAGCTTATCTCATTTCACCTTATCTGATTTGTCTGTTTTTATCTCTGGTCTCTTTTTCCTAATTCTCTTCATGTTTCCTGATTGTCCTTTTTTGTCTCTATTTTCGTTATGTTTCTTTGCCTATATTTTCCTCATTTGTTCCACCATTGTTATTCTGTTTTTCTTTAAAGCTTTACTTTTTATTTATTATTCTTCTTCCAGTTTATCTTTACTTTTGGAAAAGACATTATTCATACAACTCATATACACTTCACCTTCTGCATCTTACTACACCTATTTAGGTGCCTTACTACCATCCCCTCTTGGGGAACTTATATCGATCGTCTTTATGGCGAACTTACTTATCCAAAAACATGAAAGGAAGAAAGATGTTTCAAAAGAAATAATTATCGTCCGGCCCTTAATTTTACTATACAATTTCGAAACTCATTATATCTATTCTACTCATTTAACCCCTAATTTTCAAATTTATCATTACCATATTAAGTACACTCCTAATATCTTCCCATATTCCATCTTCCACTCCAATAACTTTATCAAGTATCTAGGCATGCCCCTAAACAATTCTAAATGTCCTACTCTATTCAATCATGATTTTAATCTTTTTCACATTTTCTTTTCCTCACGTAATTTCCTAATCTCTTTCAAATGTATACTCCCAATCATTATATTTCCCATACCAATAATGAGATACTACAACATTATAAATATAACTTCCACAATTCTAAATTACATTTGGTATAATTTAACTCTATCAATTCTACATCTTTCACATTCACTATTTTCCATAAATTACCAAGCTCAATCTAACTGCACTCTATCTTTATTCTCTTTTTCCAACTATTTTATATATCCTTATTCAAACTCAACCGTTACCATATCAGCTAATCAATTATTGCCGGTTATTGCAAATTTATTTCTAATTTATATTTTTCCTCTATTCACCCTCTCTATCCAATTTAGTTACCATATTCGAAGATCTTTCCATCCTTTTCCAATGCCATATCAATTTTATAATATTCTTTCCTTACCATCAATAATATACGGTTACACATTACCTTCTTTAATTCCATACATCTCCTTTACTTCTTTCCAATTCTTGCCTTTCCCCATTAATTTGTTACTAAATCTCTTCTTTCCACTAATTACTCTCCCTAGTCAATTCAGTTACCATATCCAAAGTTTTATTTTTCCTTTTTACATTCCATACTATACTGATTCTAAATTTATTCCATTAATATACTACACAATCATCTTTATTATATTTCTTTTATTAAATCCATATATTTCCATATCACCTAATTATTTCATGTCTTTAATTATAACTTATCTCTTTCCTATTAATCCTCCCTCCAATCAATCGAGATACCATATTCAAAGTATTCTCTTTCCTTTCTCCATCCAATATTACCTTAAATTTATTTCATTTCTAGTGCCTTATTTAAATCGTATAATATATTTTTCACTTTCCAAAATTACTCCATGGTTCTTACCTCCAATATTTAGGATTCCTTTCACTCTACATTCCTTTTTTAATTTTCATCCTTTTTTGTTTCCCACTTATAACTCTACTTCTAACAATTCCTCTACTTATAAAATTACAGACTACGTTGACTCCACCTATTCCACGCGCTACCTTTCTTCTTTTCCCTTTAGTTATCACTACAATCATTTCCAAATGGCATCTTCTTCTTCTCTACCCCAATTCACTGATCTGGACCTAACTTTAGAAGAAGTCAACACCATTTACACCCCTGATTTTGACTTCTTTGAGGAAGATCCTAGAACCATACTGATTGGGAAATTTATATCATCCAAGCCAATAGACGACTGGACCATCCTCCAAGTTTTTGAAGGTATATGGAAGAAAAATCACCTGACTTCAATCTCTATTATCAGAGACTCCTTCTTCCGTATTGAGTTTGCCACCATAAGTGATAAATGCGATGTATTTGAGAGAGGCCCTTGGCTCCACAAAGACGAATGGATGGCTCTAGCGGAATATACTCCGGGCAAAAGCATGGACGAGTATTCTTTTAATCCTATGAGGATATGGTTTCGCATTCATTCCTTGCCCAAGCCTTTCTTAGAAGATCATGATAGAGCTCACCTAGTTGGACAATCCCTTGGGGCCATGGTCGGCACTGTTTTACGCACTGATACTCGCAAAGAGCGAGGGAATATGACCGAATTTCTGCGTGTGGAAATACTTCTGGACATATCCAAACCGATCCGACGATTCCTCCTCGTTGGGAAAGGTCCACGTACTACTTCATGCCGTCTAGAATTTGAACGTCTTCCTCTCCTCTGTCCGGGGTGTGGTATCATTAGTCACACATTCGACCACTGCCCATCCAAAGCAATGATTGATCCAACCAAATTCCAATACGGTGATTGGCTCCGTTGGCTTCCCCCACGTCGCCGTGATCAAGGTCCTCGTGGCCGTATTCGAGTTGTGGACCAATCACCTTCTAATGAGAGCAAACCTCCAATAGGTACTTTACATTCTTTTAAATATATTTTTTTAATTACATACCTATTATTGTTGTTCCTTCATAATCTGTTTTTTTACGCAGTTCCTTTGGACAAAGGTAAAACTGCTGATTCATCTGTCAACGCTGAACCAAAACCACCGCTAGGTATTATAAAAAACTTAGTTTGGCTTCCTTTTATATATCATTCCTCTTTTTTCTGCTTTAATGACTCTTCTTCCTCATTAGACACAAAGGATAAAGGGAAAGCTCCTGTCACTTCTCCCCAAGATTCAGGTCCAATCTCTGTCGACTACTTTTGCGTTCCTTTATCTCATATTCTTAAACAACCAAATCTCATTTCCTCTTTTCCTAATCTTATAGGGAATCTTCATGAAGGGGATGCTGCATCTTTTGCAGATCTCCCTTTAGAGGAAACCAATAACAACGAGGAGATGGTGGATGAGGAATCCACGGATATGCCTCCCACTAATGTTGATCCCAAGCTGGCCCAAAAAGTACCAATGCATTCAAAAGTCATCTCACCTCAACCTCTGAACACTATCTACCCTGTTCAAATTGATCTAGTTGATCAGGATGACGGAAAGTCGAACTCTACTGCTCAGCAAATTAGGAAACTGGATGAACAACTCAGTAAGCCACTCCTTCAAACCGGTTTATCATTCTTTGATGATTTTGATTCGTGGCTACTTAAGCATTACCCAAATATTGCAGCTTCTGCTCCTGCTCCTGCTCCTATTCCCATTCCTCCGATCCGAGGCACAAAGAGGCGCTCCCCTATCCATATAGTCCTGCAGCCCAAAAAGTCCAGACCTACTCCATCGCCTACCTCGAAAGCTGGGATGAGCAGCGGAAAAAACTCTCCGGCGGCGGCTGATGCACAGCCCCGCCGAGGGAAATGATAATTTTATGTTAGAACTGCCAAGGCTTAGGTAAGGCTGAGGCAGTTCAACAACTCAAGCTTTATGTTACTCTTCACAAACCAGATTTACTTTTTTTTATGTGAAACTAAACTCAAAAATACGGCTTATAGCCGTCTTGGTGATTTGCTAGGGATGGCCCTAGCTTTTTCTATTGATTTTTCCTTTAATTGTTCTGGACTTGCCCTATATACATTGAATAATAATAATGTTGATTTGCTTGCTTACTCGGATCGTTTTATCCACACGTTTATTAAATGCAACTCTTCCTCGTTTTACTTCACTGGAATTCATGGTTTTTCTGAAACTTGTAACAAACCCAAAACTTGGGAACTAATTGATTCAATTAATATTAACGATAGTCAACCTTGGCTCATAGGGGGTGACTTTAACGAAATTTTATCTGATAATGAAAAACAAGGAGGCTCCCGCCGACCTAGATCTCAAATTAATAACTTCCGTAATTGTCTTTCTCGTAATAATCTTTATGATTGCAAACCTACAATGGGATGGTTCACCTGGTCTAAAACGGGGCCCAAAACCCCTACTCTATTTGAGCGATTAGATAGGTTTGTTGGGAATATGGCATGGAAAGCTTCATTTCCTAACTATAACATCACCTCGGATTTCAATGCGAAATCAGATCACTGTTTTCTACTACTAAATACGGAGCCTCTTCCCCCTACAAATTCTCGTCCTCCACCAACCAAGTTCAGATTCGAAAATTGTTGGGCCTCCAATGAAGAAGGCATTGCTGTTGTTAAGCGAGCTTGGTCATCTACAAAAGGCAATACCTTGGAAAAAATTAAAAACATTGGCTCATGCCTAGGAGACTGGCAATCCCAACAGAGATCTAAGACTAACGGTCGTATCAATTTTCTTACTAAGAAAATTAATAAACTATTACAACGACCCCTCTCATCTTCTGCGGAAAAAAGATATATTTCTACCAAAACCGAGCTCCATAAACTTCTTGAGGAAAAAGAAGCATATTGGGCACAACGTTCCCGTAATCTATGGCTTTCCCAAGGGGACAAAAACACTCGTTTCTTTCATGCCCGAGCTACCAATAGGAAGAAAAAGAATACTATTTCAGGCCTTGTAGACTCCAATAATGTTTGGCGTACGAATGATTCTGACCTTATGGAAATTGCCTCCTCATATTTCCATACTCTTTTCTCTTCGTCAAACCCTCAAGTTTCTGACCAAATTCTTTCAAAAATCACACCTACTATCACGAATACTATGAACGAGTCCCTATCCAAGGAATTCACACCAGAAGAAATCATCACTGCTTTTCGTGATATCGATCCTAGGAAAGCCCCGGGTATTGATGGCCTACCAAGTGGATTTTACCGTCAACATTGGGATACTGTTGGATCTGACATCATTACTCTATGCCTTAATCTTCTTAATGGTTCAGCTGATATGGCTTCAGTTAACCAAACTATTTTGGTCCTCATACCTAAAATCAAGGACCCCACTACAATGAGGCATCTTAGACCCATCAGTCTCTGTACGGTAATTTACAAAATCATTGCTAAAGTTTTGGTTAATCGAATGAAACATACCATCCCGTTCTGTATCAGTTCAAATCAAGCTGCTTTTGTTCAAGGACGCAATATTACAGATAATATCCTTATTGCCCACGAAATTATTCATTCAATTAATACTGGTACCACTAAATCTTCTCGTGGCGCTGCCCTCAAACTGGACATGGAAAAGGCCTTTGATAGGGTTGAGTGGTCTTTTCTCGAAAATGTTATGACCCGGATGGGGTTTGCATCATCTTGGGTCTCTATCATCATGAGATGTATTACTTCAGTTTCCTTTACGGTTAAGGTCAACAATTCCTTTTCCCCTCTGTTTCAACCTCAAAGAGGCCTCCGCCAAGGGGACCCTTTATCTCCCTTTCTTTTTCTATTCTGTACCCAAGGACTTTCAGCTTTCTTGGCTGACGCTAAACAACAAGGCCTACTCCCAGGTTTAGGGGCTAGTAAGCATGGCCCCAAGGTTAACCACCTCTTATTTGCGGATGATTGTATTGTTTTCCTTCGTTCCAATACTGATGAAGCTGCACATCTTAAACTGGCCCTTCAGACTTATGCCTCTGCCTCCGGGCAAGCTGTCAACTTTGACAAGTCTACTATATTTTACAATCCACGTACACCTACATCTATTCGACAAGCTATTAACTCCTCTCTTCAAGTTAGAGAGGTTACCAATCCTGGAGTCTATCTGGGGGTGCCTCTTCTTATTGGTAAAAATAAAACCCTTGCTTTAGGGTTTATACGAGACAAAGTTCACGATAGACTATCCAGTTGGGACAAACAACTTCTTTCATTCAGTGGTAGGGAAATCTTTATTAAAGCCGTTTTACAATCTTTACCTCAATATGTTATGTCCTGTTATCTATTACCTCAAAATATTATTGACGATATGACCTCTGCCATTCGTCGATATTGGTGGTCTGGGAAATCAAACAAGAAAGGTTGGCACATGCTCCCTTGGGACCAAGTATGCCTGCCTAAATCTGTTGGCGGAATGGGTTTTCGTGATCTTAACAATTTTAACATTGCTCTTCTTGGCAAACATATATGGCGTCTCATATGCGAACCTGATTCCCTCTTGGGACAAATTTATAAATACAAGTACTTCCCGATGGGTAATATTCTTCATGCCTCTCGGCCTTTGCGAGGTTCTTTTGCCTGGCAAGGTCTTTATAACGCTATGCAACACCTATTTGGTGGTTTCCTCTATCGTCCGGGTATTAACAGTAACATACATATCCATCACGATAATTGGGGAGGTTCCTCGACTGTTCACCTCTATGGGGACTATGAGCTCTCGGAGGAAGTTCATATTCGATGTCGTGATTTTATGCTGCAAAACCAAGCTGCCTGGGACCCTGCCAAAGTTCGTGCTTACTTTACTATTGATGATGCCAATACCATTCTTGCTGTTCCTATTATCAATGACTATCGAGATACCATCCTATGGAAGCCCAATGATTCTGGCATCTATTCTGTCAGATCTGGTTACCTTTTCCTACAACGACCCCCTGAACCTAGACTCCGCCCCCTCGTTTTTGGAAATATCTAGCCAAGCTCAAAGTTTTACCAAAGGTTAAAACTTTCGGTTGGCGTCTGGGGTCTGGAGCCCTGCCTGTTGGGGCTCGCCTTCAGACTTTTGATCCAGAAACTGGTCCATGCCCCATTTGTAATTCAGGGTTTGAGTCGATTCTTCATGCCCTTCGAGACTGCTCTGGTGCCTCGGAAACTCTTAAACTGATGGGTCTCCCTTCCTCCTTTGTTAGCAGCTCTGCCTCTACGGGCCTCCAATGGCTTGAGGAAGGAGCTTCCCTTCTTTCTCCTGATGTTTTTGGTCTTTTTTTGACTACCCTCTGGAATATTTGGAACAGACGCAACGATTGGATCCATAATAAACATCTGCAACCCCCTTGGCTGATTGCTGTCAACTCTTTTAGTCTTCATAAGGATTACTCTAACTCTATATCTTCCTGTTCCTCATCCATCCCTGTGTCTACTCCTCCTCGGTGGAGGCCTCCACCTCGTGGTTTTATTAAAGTTAATGTGGATGGGGCCTTTGATCCCTCCACTCGTGCAGCGGCGGTTGGGGTTATCGCTCGGGATGACTCTGGAATGGTTGTTGGTGGCCTGGCTTTTCCTTTGGGTAGTTGTTCCGACGCCATTACTTCCGAAGGGAATGGACTTCTTGCCGGCATCACTTTTGCCCGTTCTCAGGGATGGAGCCATTTGATCTTCGAGTCTGACTGTGCATCCTTAGCTAACAGGATCAACTCTCTTGGGCCAGATCTTTCTCCTTTGGGGCCGATGGTCTTGGAGGCTCACACTGCTTTGGAGGACTTTCCTATGGCTCATGTTCATTACGTTCGCCGTGAGGCTAATCATGTAGCTCATACTTTGGCTGCCCATGCCCTTCGATCTATGACTTCTTTATCTTTTGGATCTAGTTATCCGGATTGTATTAAAAACATTGTAACTGGCGAGTTTTCTTGAGTTAATAATATTTTTTGGGTACTCTTTTCCCCTTTTTAGGTTTCTCCAAGCCTCGTGCTTGGGGATTTAGTAGGGGTTTTTAATGAGGCCCGTCTTCTTCAAAAAAAAAATTCCAACGGGTCCATTGAAAGGCCCATTTCAACCCGCTCGTCCGAAACCTCTACAAAAAGGACTGCAAAACAAGTTTTAATCAAATTTTAGGAGTTCATGTAATTGATTAGGAGCTTTTCAACACAATTATATTGCAAAACCTCAATTTCTGTACTTTTAACTCAGTTAAAATTCCAACGGGTCCATTGAAAGGCCCATTTAGACCTGCTCGTCCGAAACCTCTACAAAAAGGACCGCAAAAATGTTTTATTCAAATATTAGGAGTTCAAATAATTGATTAGGAGCTTTTCAACACAATTATATTGCAAAACCTCAATTTCTGTACTTTTTACTCAGTTAAAATTCCAACGGGTCTATAGAAAGGCCCATTTAGACATGCTCGTCCGAAACCTCTACAAAAAGGACCGCAAAAATGTTTTATTCAAATATTAGGAGTTCAAATAATTCATTAGGAGCTTTTCAACACAATTATATTGCAAAACCTCAGTTTCTGTACTTTTTACTCAGTTAAAATTCCAACGGGTCCATTGAAAGGCCCATTTCAACCCGCTCGTCCGAAACCTCTACAAAAAGGACTGCAAAACAAGTTTTAATCAAATTTTAGGAGTTCATGTAATTGATTAGGAGCTTTTCAACACAATTATATTGCAAAACCTCAATTCTGTACTTTTTACTCAGTTAAAATTCCAACGGGTCCATTGGAAGGCCCATTTAGACCTGCTCGTCCGAAACCTCTACAAAAAAGGACCGCAAAAATGTTTTATTCAAATATTAGGAGTTCATGTAATTGATTAGGAGCTTTTCAACACCATTATATTGAAAAACCAAAACTTCTATAGTTTTTCCTCAGTTAAAATTCCAACGGGTCCATTGAAAAGCCCATTTAGACCTGCTCGTCCGAAACCTCTACAAAAAGGACTGCAAAACAAGTTTTAATCAAATATTAGGATTTCATGTAATTGATTAGGAGCTTTTCAACACAATTATATTGCAAAACCTCAATTTCTGTACTTTTTACTCAGTTAAAATTCCAACGGGTCCATTGGAAGGCACATTTAGACCTGCTCGTCCGAAACCTCTACAAAAAGGAGCGCAAAAATATTTTATTCAAATATTAGGAGTTCAAATAATTAATTAGGAGCTTTTGAACACAATTATATTGCAAAACCTCAATTTCTGTACTTTTTACTCAGTTAAAATTCCAACGGGTCCATTGAAAGCCCCATTTAGACCTGCTCGTCCGAAACCTCTACAAAAAGGACCACAAAAATGTTTTATTCAAATATTAGGAGTTCAAATAATTTATTAGGAGCTTTTGAACACAATTATATTGCAAAACCTCAATTTCTGTATTTTTTACTCAGTTAAAATTCCAACGGGTCCATTGAAAGGCCCATTTCGACCCGCTCGTCCGAAACCTCTACAAAAAGGACTGCAAAACAAGTTTTAATCAAATATTAGGAGTTCAAATAATTGATTAGGAGCTTTTCAACACAATTATATTACAAAATCTCAATTTCTGTACTTTTTACTCAGTTAAAATTCAAACGGGTCCATTGAAAGGACCATTTCGACGCGCTCGTCCGAAACCTCTACAAAAAGGACTGCAAAACAAGTTTTAATCAAATTTTAGGAGTTCATGTAATTGATTAGGAGCTTTTCAACACAATTATATTGCAAAACCTCAATTTCTGACTTTTTACTCAGTTAAAATTCCACCGGGTTCATTGAAAGGCCCATTTACACCTGCTCGTCCGAAACCTTACAAAAAGGACCGCAAAAAGGTTTTATTCAAATATTAGGAGTTCAAATAATTGATTAGGAGCTTTTCAACTCAATTATATTGCAAAACCTCAATTTCTGTACTTTTTACTCAGTTAAAATTCCAACGGGTCCATTGAAAGGCCCATTTAGACCTGCTCGTCCGAAACCTCTACAAAAAGGACCGCAAAAATGTTTTATTCAAATATTAGGAGTTCAAATAATTGATTAGAAGCTTTTCAACACAATTATATTGCAAAACCTCAATTTCTGTACTTTTTACTCAGTTAAAATTCCAACGGGTCCATTGAAAGGCCCATTTCAACCCGCTCGTCTGAAACCTCTACAAAAAGGACTGCAAAACAAGTTTTATTCAAATTTTAGGAGTTCAAATAATTTATTAGGAGCTTTTCAACACAATTATATTGCAAAACCTCAATTTCTGTACTTTTTACTCAGTTAAAATTCCAACTGGTCCATTGAAATGCCCATTTCAACCCGCTCGTCCGAAACCTCCACAAAAAGGACTGCAAAACAAGTTTTAATCAAATTTTAGGAGTTCATGTAATTGATTAGGAGCTTTTCAACACAAATTTATTGCAAAACCTCAATTTATGTACTTTTTACTCAGTTAAAATTCCAACGGGTCCATTGAAAGGCCCATTTCAACCCGCTCGTCCGAAACCTCTACAAAAAGGACTGCAAAACAAGTTTTAATCAAATTTTAGGAGTTCATGTAATTGATTAGGAGCTTTTCAACACAATTATATTGCAAAACCTCAATTTCTGTACTTTTTACTCAGTTAAAATTCCAACGGGTCCATTGAAAGGCCCATTTAGACCTGCTCGTCCGAAACCTCTACAAAAAGGACTGCAAAAATGTTTTATTCAAATATTAGGAGTTCAAATAATTTATTAGGAGCTTTTGAACAAAATTATATTGCAAAACCTCAATTTCTGTACTTTTTACTCAATTAAAATTCCAACGGGTCCATTGAAAGGCCCATTTCTACCCGCTCGTCCGAAACCTCTACAAAAAGGACCGCAAAAATGTTTGATTCAAATATTAGGAGTTCAATTAATTGATTAGGAGCTTTCGAACACAATTATATTGCAAAACCTCAATTTCTGTACTTTTTACTCAGTTAAAATTCCAACGGGTCCATTGAAAGGCCCATTTCGACCCGCTCGTCCGAAACCTCTACAAAAAGGTCTGCAAAACAAGTTTTATTCAAATTTTAGGAGTTCAAATAATTGATTAGGAGCTTTTCAACACAATTATATTGCAAAACCTCAATTTCTGTACTTTTTACTCAGTTAAAATTCCAACGGGTCCATTGAAAGGCCCATTTCGACCCGCTCGTCCGAAACCTCTACAAAAAGGACTGTAAAACAAGTTTTAATCAAATTTTAGGAGTTCAGATAATTGCTTATGAGCTTTTCAACACAATTATATTGCAAAACCCCAATTTCTGTACTTTTTACTCAGTTAAAATTCCAACGGGTCCATTGAAAGGCCCATTTCGACCCGGTCGTCCGAAACCTTTACAAAAAGGAGTGCAAAACAAGTTTTAATCAAATTTTAGGAGTTCATGTAATTGATTAGGAGCAAAACAACACAATTATATTGCAAAACCTCAATTTCTGTACTTTTTACTCAGTTAAAATTCCAACGGGTCCATTGAAAGGCCCATTTCGACCCGGTCGTCCGAAACCTTTACAAAAAGGAGTGCAAAACAAGTTTTAATCAAATTTTAGGAGTTCATGTAATTGATTAGGAGCAAAACAACACAATTATATTGCAAAACCTCAATTTCTGTACTTTTTACTCAGTTAAAATTCCAACGGGTCCATTGAAAGGCCCATTTAGACCTGCTCGTTCGAAACCTCTACAAAAAGGACCGCAAAAATGTTTTATTCAAATATTAGGAGATCAAATAATTGCTTAGGAGCTTTTCAACACAATTATATTGCAAAACCTCAATTTTCTGTACTTTTTACTCAGTTAAAATTCCAACGGGTCCATTGAAAGGCCCATTTCGACCCGCTCGTCCGAAACCTCTACAAAAAGGTCTGCAAAACAAGTTTTATTCAAATTTTAGGAGTTCAAATAATTGATTAGGAGCTTTTCAACACAATTATATTGCAAAACCTCAATTTCTGTACTTTTTACTCAGTTAAAATTCCAACGGGTCCATTGAAAGGCCCATTTCGACCCGCTCGTCCGAAACCTCTACAAAAAGGACTGTAAAACAAGTTTTAATCAAATTTTAGGAGTTCAGATAATTGCTTATGAGCTTTTCAACACAATTATATTGCAAAACCCCAATTTCTGTACTTTTTACTCAGTTAAAATTCCAACGGGTCCATTGAAAGGCCCATTTCGACCCGGTCGTCCGAGACCTTTACAAAAAGGAGTGCAAAACAAGTTTTAATCAAATTTTAGGAGTTCATGTAATTGATTAGGAGCAAAACAACACAATTATATTGCAAAACCTCAATTTCTGTACTTTTTACTCAGTTAAAATTCCAACGGGTCCATTGAAAGGCCCATTTAGACCTGCTCGTCCGAAACCTCTACAAAAAGGACCGCAAAAATGTTTTATTCAAATATTAGGAGTTCAAATAATTGATTAGGAGCTTTTCAACACAATTATATAGCAAAACCTCAATTTCTGTACTTTTTACTCAGTTAAAATTCCAACGGGACCATTGAAAGGCCCATTTAGACCTGCTCGTTCGAAACCTCTACAAAAAGGACCGCAAAAATGTTTTATTCAAATATTAGGAGATCAAATAATTGCTTAGGAGCTTTTCAACACAATTATATTGCAAAACCTCAATTTTCTGTACTTTTTACTCAGTTAAAATTCCAACGGGTCCATTGAAAGGCCCATTTAGACCTGCTCGTCCGAAACCTCTACAAAAAGGAACGCAAAAATATTTTATTCAAATATTAGGAGTTCAAATAATTGATTAGGAGCTTTTCAACACAATTATATTGCAAAACCTCAATTTATGTACTTTTTTCTCAGTTAAAATTCCAACTGGTCCATTGAAAGGCCCATTTAGACCTGCTCGTCCGAAACCTCTACAAAAAGGACCGCAAAAATGTTTTATTCAAATATTATGAGATCAAATAATTGCTTAGGAGCTTTTCAACACAATTATATTGCAAAACCTCAATTTTCTGTACTTTTTACTCAGTTAAAATTCCAACGGGTCCATTGAAAGGCCCATTTAGACCTGCTCGTCCGAAACCTCTACAAAAAGGAACGCAAAAATATTTTATTCAAATATTAGGAGTTCAAATAATTGATTAGGAGCTTTTGAACACAGATATATTGCAAAACCTCAATTTCTGTACTTTTTACTCAGTTAAAATTCCAACGGGTCCATTGAAAGGCCCATTTCGACCCGCTCGTCCGAAACCTCTACAAAAAGGACTGCAAAACAAGTTTTATTCAAATTTTAGGAGTTCAATTAATTGATTAGGAGCTTTTGAACACAATTATATTGCAAAACCTCAATTTCTGTACTTTTTACTCAGTTAAAATTCCAACGGGTCTATTGAAAGGCCCATTTCGACCTGCTCGTTCGAAACCTCCATAAAAAGGACCGCAAAAATGTTTTATTCAAATATTAGGAGTTCAAATAATTGATTAGGAGCTTTTGAACACAATTATATTGCAAAACCTCAATTTCTGTACTTTTTACTCAGTTAAAATTCCAACGGGTCCATTGAGAGGCCCATTTCAACCCGCTAGTCCGAAACCTCTACGAAAAGGACTGCAAAACAAGTTTTATTCTAATTTAGGAGTTCAAATAATTGATTAGGAGCTTTTCAACACAATTATATTGCAAAACCTCAATTTCTGTACTTTTTTCTCAGTTAAAATTCCAACTGGTCCATTGAAAGGCCCATTTAGACCTGCTCGTCCGAAACCTCTACAAAAAGGACCGCAAAAATGTTTTATTCAAATATTATGAGATCAAATAATTGCTTAGGAGCTTTTGAACACAATTATATTGCAAAACCTCAATTTCTGTACTTTTTACTCAGTTAAAATTCCAACGGGTCCATTGAAAGGCCAATTTCGACCCGCTCGTCCGAAACCTCTACAAAAAGGACTGCAAAACAAGTTTTATTCAAATTTTAGGAGTTCAAATAATTGATTAGGAGCTTTTCAACACAATTATATTGCAAAACCTCAATTTCTGTACTTTTTACTCAGTTAAAATTCCAACTGGTCCATTGAGAGGCCCATTTCAACCCGCTCGTCCGAAACCTCCACAAAAAGGACTGCAAAACAAGTTTTAATCAAATTTTAGGAGTTCATGTAATTAATTAGGAGCTTTTCAACACAATTATATTGCAAAACCTCAATTTCTGTACTTTTTACTCAGTTAAAATTCCAACGGGTCCATTGAAAGGCCCATTTCGACCCGGTCGTCCGAAACCTCTACAAAAAGGACCGCAAAAATGTTTTATTCAAATATTAGGAGTTCAAATAATTGATTAGGAGCTTTTGAACACAATTATATTGCAAAACCTCAATTTCTGTACTTTTTACTCAGTTAAAATTCCAACGGGTCCATTGAAAGGCCAATTTCGACCCGCTCGTCCGAAACCTCTACAAAAAGGACTGCAAAACAAGTTTTATTCAAATTTTAGGAGTTCAAATAATTGATTATGAGCTTTTCAACACAATTATATTGTAAAACCTCAATTTCTGTACTTTTTACTCAGTTAAAATTCCAACGGGTCCATTGAAAGGCCCATTTAGACCTGCTCGTCCGAAACCTCTACAAAAAAGACCGCAAAAATGTTTTATTCAAATATTAGGAGTTCAAATAATTGATTAGGAGCTTTTCAAAACAATTATATTGCAAAACCTCAATTTCTGTACTTTTTACTCAGTTAAAATTCCAACGGGTCCATTGAAAGGCCCATTTAGACATGCTCGTCCGAAACCTCTACAACAAGGACCGCAAAAATGTTTTATTCAAATATTAGGAGTTCAAATAATTGATTAGGAGCTTTTGAACACAATTATATTGCAAAACCTCAATTTCTGTACTTTTTACTCAGTTAAAATTCCAACGGGTCCATTGAAAGGCCAATTTCGACCCGCTCGTCCGAAACCTCTACAAAAAGGACTGCAAAACAAGTTTTATTCAAATTTTAGGAGTTCAAATAATTGATTATGAGCTTTTCAACACAATTATATTGTAAAACCTCAATTTCTGTACTTTTTACTCAGTTAAAATTCCAACGGGTCCATTGAAAGGCCCATTTAGACCTGCTCGTCCGAAACCTCTACAAAAAAGACCGCAAAAATGTTTTATTCAAATATTAGGAGTTCAAATAATTGATTAGGAGCTTTTCAAAACAATTATATTGCAAAACCTCAATTTCTGTACTTTTTACTCAGTTAAAATTCCAACGGGTCCATTGAAAGGCCCATTTAGACATGCTCGTCCGAAACCTCTACAACAAGGAACGCAAAAATGTTTTATTCAAATATTAGGAGATCAAATAATTGCTTAGGAGCTTTTCAAAACAATTATATTGCAAAACCTCAATTTCTGCACTTTTTACTCAGTTAAAATTCCAACGGGTCCATTGAAAGGCCCATTTAGACCTGCTCGTCCGAAACTTCTACAAAAAGGACCGCAAAAATGTTTTATTCAAATATTAGGAGTTCAAATAATTGATTAGGAGCTTTTGAACACAATTATATTGCAAAACCTCAATTTTTGTACTTTTTACTCAGTTAAAATTCCAACGGGTCCATTGAAAGGCCAATTTCGACCCGCTCGTCCGAAACCTATACAAAAAGGACTGCAAAACAAGTTTTATTCAAATTTTAGGAGTTCAAATAATTGATTCTGAGCTTTTAAACACAATTATATTGCAAAACCTCAATTTCTGTACATTTTACTCAGCTAAAATTCCAACGGGTCCATTGAAAGGCCCATTTAGACCTGCTCGTCCGAAACCTCTACAAAAAGGACCGCAAAAATGTTTTATTCAAATATTAGGAGTTCAAATAATTGATTAGGAGCTTTTGAACACAATTATATTGCAAAACCTCAATTTCTGTACTTTTTACTCAGTTAAAATTCCAACGGGTCCATTGAAAGGCCAATTTCGACCCGATCGTCCGAAACCTCTACAAAAAGGACTGCAAAACAAGTTTTATTCAAATTTTAGGAGTTCAAATAATTGATTATGAGCTTTTCAACACAATTATATTGCAAAACCTCAATTTCTGTACTTTTTACTCAGTTAAAATTCCAACGGGTCCATTGAAAGGCCAATTTCGACCCGCTCGTCAGAAACCTCTACAAAAAGGACTGCAAAACAAGTTTTATTCAAATTTTAGGAGTTCAAATAATTGATTAGGAGCTTTTCAACACAATTATATTGCAAAACCTCAATTTCTGTACTTTTTACTCAGTTAAAATTCCAACGGGTCCATTGAAAGGCCCATTTCATCCCGCTCGTCCGAAACCTCTACAAAAAGGACTGCAAAACAAGTTTTAATCAAATTTTAGGAGTTCATGTAATTGATTAGGAGCTTTTCAACACAATTATATTGCAAAACCTCAATTTCTGTATTTTTTACTCAGTTAAAATTCCAACGGGTCCATTGAAAGGCCCATTTAGACCTGCTCGTCCGAAACCTCTACAAAAAGAACCGCAAAAATGTTTTATTCAAATATTAGGAGTTCAAATAATTGATTAGGAGCTTTTGAACACAATTATATTGCAAAACCTCAATTTCTGTACTTTTTACTCAGTTAAAATTCCAACGGGTCCATTGAAAGGCCCATTTCGACCCGCTCGTCCGAAACCTCTACAAAAAGGAACGCAAAAATGTTTTATTCAAATATTAGGAGATCAAATAATTGCTTAGGAGCTTTTCAAAACAATTATATTGCAAAACCTCAATTTCTGCACTTTTTACTCAGTTAAAATTCCAACGGGTCCATTGAAAGGCCCATTTAGACCTGCTCGTCCGAAACTTCTACAAAAAGGACCGCAAAAATGTTTTATTCAAATATTAGGAGTTCAAATAATTGATTAGGAGCTTTTGAACACAATTATATTGCAAAACCTCAATTTCTGTACTTTTTACTCAGTTAAAATTCCAACGGGTCCATTGAAAGGCCAATTTCGACCCGCTCGTCCGAAACCTCTACAAAAAGGACTGCAAAACAAGTTTTATTCAAATTTTAGGAGTTCAAATAATTGATTAGGAGCTTTTCAACACAATTATATTGCAAAAACTCAATTTCTGTACTTTTTACTCAGTTAAAATTCCAACGGGTCCATTGAAAGGCCCATTTCGACCCGCTCGTCCGAAACCTCTACAAAAAGGACTGCAAAACAAGTTTTATTCAAATTTTAGGAGTTCAATTAATTGATTAGGAGCTTTTGAACACAATTATATTGCAAAACCTCAATTTCTGTACTTTTTACTCAGTTAAAATTCCAACGGGTCCATTGAAAGGCCCATTTCGACCTGCTCGTCTGAAACCTCTACAAAAAGGACCGCAAAAATGTTTTATTCAAATATTAGGAGTTCAAATAATTGATTAGGAGCTTTTGAACACAATTATATTGCAAAACCTCAATTTCTGTACTTTTTACTCAGTTAAAATTCCAACGGGTCCATTGAAAGGCCAATTTCGACCCGCTCGTCAGAAACCTCTACAAAAAGGACTGCAAAACAAGTTTTATTCAAATTTTAGGAGTTCAAATAATTGATTAGGAGCTTTTCAACACAATTATATTGCAAAACCTCAATTTCTGTACTTTTTACTCAGTTAAAATTCCAACGGGTCCATTGAAAGGCCCATTTCATCCCGCTCGTCCGAAACCTCTACAAAAAGGACTGCAAAACAAGTTTTAATCAAATTTTAGGAGTTCATGTAATTGATTAGGAGCTTTTCAACACAATTATATTGCAAAACCTCAATTTCTGTATTTTTTACTCAGTTAAAATTCCAACGGGTCCATTGAAAGGCCCATTTAGACCTGCTCGTCCGAAACCTCTACAAAAAGAACCGCAAAAATGTTTTATTCAAATATTAGGAGTTCAAATAATTGATTAGGAGCTTTTGAACACAATTATATTGCAAAACCTCAATTTCTGTACTTTTTACTCAGTTAAAATTCCAACGGGTCCATTGAAAGGCCCATTTCGACCCGCTCGTCCGAAACCTCTACAAAAAGGAACGCAAAAATGTTTTATTCAAATATTAGGAGATCAAATAATTGCTTAGGAGCTTTTCAAAACAATTATATTGCAAAACCTCAATTTCTGCACTTTTTACTCAGTTAAAATTCCAACGGGTCCATTGAAAGGCCCATTTAGACCTGCTCGTCCGAAACTTCTACAAAAAGGACCGCAAAAATGTTTTATTCAAATATTAGGAGTTCAAATAATTGATTAGGAGCTTTTGAACACAATTATATTGCAAAACCTCAATTTCTGTACTTTTTACTCAGTTAAAATTCCAACGGGTCCATTGAAAGGCCAATTTCGACCCGCTCGTCCGAAACCTCTACAAAAAGGACTGCAAAACAAGTTTTATTCAAATTTTAGGAGTTCAAATAATTGATTAGGAGCTTTTCAACACAATTATATTGCAAAAACTCAATTTCTGTACTTTTTACTCAGTTAAAATTCCAACGGGTCCATTGAAAGGCCCATTTCGACCCGCTCGTCCGAAACCTCTACAAAAAGGACTGCAAAACAAGTTTTATTCAAATTTTAGGAGTTCAATTAATTGATTAGGAGCTTTTGAACACAATTATATTGCAAAACCTCAATTTCTGTACTTTTTACTCAGTTAAAATTCCAACGGGTCCATTGAAAGGCCCATTTCGACCTGCTCGTCTGAAACCTCTACAAAAAGGACCGCAAAAATGTTTTATTCAAATATTAGGAGTTCAAATAATTGATTAGGAGCTTTTGAACACAATTATATTGCAAAACCTCAATTTCTGTACTTTTTACTCAGTTAAAATTCCAACGGGTCCATTGAAAGGCCAATTTCGACCCGCTCGTCCGAAACCTCTACAAAAAGGACTGCAAAACAAGTTTTATTCAAATTTTAGGAGTTCAAATAATTGATTAGGAGCTTTTCAACACAATTATATTGCAAAACCTCAATTTCTGTACTTTTTACTCAGTTAAAATTCCAACGGGTCCATTGAAAGGCCCATTTCATCCCGCTCGTCCGAAACCTCCACAAAAAGGACTGCAAAACAAGTTTTAATCAAATTTTAGGAGTTCATGTAATTGATTAGGATCTTTTCAACACAATTATATTGCAAAACCTCAATTTCTGTATTTTTTACTCAGTTAAAATTCCAACGGGTCCATTGAAAGGCCCATTTAGACCTGCTCGTCCGAAACCTCTACAAAAAGAACCGCAAAAATGTTTTATTCAAATATTAGGAGTTCAAATAATTGATTAGGAGCTTTTGAACACAATTATATTGCAAAACCTCAATTTCTGTACTTTTTACTCAGTTAAAATTCCAACGGGTCCATTGAAAGGCCCATTTCGACCCGCTCGTCCGAAACCTCTACCAAAAGGAACGCAAAAATGTTTTATTCAAATATTAGGAGATCAAATAATTGCTTAGGAGCTTTTCAAAACAATTATATTGCAAAACCTCAATTTCTGCACTTTTTACTCAGTTAAAATTCCAACGGGTCCATTGAAAGGCCCATTTAGACCTGCTCGTCCGAAACTTCTACAAAAAGGACCGCAAAAATGTTTTATTCAAATATTAGGAGTTCAAATAATTGATTAGGAGCTTTTGAACACAATTATATTGCAAAACCTCAATTTCTGTACTTTTTACTCAGTTAAAATTCCAACGGGTCCATTGAAAGGCCAATTTCGACCCGCTCGTCCGAAACCTCTACAAAAAGGACTGCAAAACAAGTTTTATTCAAATTTTAGGAGTTCAAATAATTGATTAGGAGCTTTTCAACACAATTATATTGCAAAACCTCAATTTCTGTACTTTTTACTCAGTTAAAATTCCAACGGGTCCATTGAAAGGCCCATTTCGACCCGCTCGTCCGAAACCTCTACAAAAAGGACTGCAAAACAAGTTTTATTCAAATTTTAGGAGTTCAATTAATTGATTAGGAGCTTTTGAACACAATTATATTGCAAAACCTCAATTTCTGTACTTTTTACTCAGTTAAAATTCCAACGGGTCCATTGAAAGGCCCATTTCGACCTGCTTGTCTGAAACCTCTACAAAAAGGACCGCAAAAATGTTTTATTCAAATATTAGGAGTTCAAATAATTGATTAGGAGCTTTTGAACACAATTATATTGCAAAACCTCAATTTCTGTACTTTTTACTCAGTTAAAATTCCAACGGGTCCATTGAAAGGCCAATTTCGACCCGCTCGTCCGAAACCTCTACAAAAAGGACTGCAAAATAAGTTTTATTCAAATTTAGGAGTTCAAATAATTGATTAGGAGCTTTTGAACACAATTATATTGCAAAACCTCAATTTCTGTACTTTTTACTCAGTTAAAATTCCAACTGGTCCATTGAGAGGCCCATTTCAACCCGCTCGTCCGAAAACTCCACAAAAAGGATTGCAAAACAAGTTTTAATCAA
The DNA here is from genome assembly GCA_958450335.1 of Hibiscus tridactylites. Classification (NCBI taxonomy): domain Eukaryota; kingdom Viridiplantae; phylum Streptophyta; class Magnoliopsida; order Malvales; family Malvaceae; genus Hibiscus; species Hibiscus tridactylites. Next base: position 202,977 of record CAUDLX010000107.1, read on the forward strand.
ATTTTAGGAGTTCATGTAATTGATTAGGAGCTTTTCAACACAATTATATTGCAAAACCTCAATTTCTGTACTTTTTACTCAGTTAAAATTCCAACGGGTCCATTGAAAGGCCCATTTAGACCTGCTCGTCCGAAACCTCTACAAAAAGGACCGCAAAAATGTTTTATTCAAATATTAGGAGTTCAAATAATTGATTAGGAGCTTTTGAACTCAATTATATTGCAAAACCTCAATTTCTGTACTTTTTACTCAGTTAAAATTCCAACGGGTCCATTGAAAGGCCAATTTCGACCCGATCGTCCGAAACCTCTACAAAAAGGACTGCAAAACAAGTTTTATTCAAATTTTAGGAGTTCAAATAATTGATTATGAGCTTTTCAACACAATTATATTGCAAAACCTCAATTTCTGTACTTTTTACTCAGTTAAAATTCCAACTGGTCCATTGAGAGGCCCATTTCAACCCGCTCGTCCGAAACCTCCACAAAAAGGACTGCAAAACAAGTTTTAATCAAATTTTAGGAGTTCATGTAATTGATTAGGAGCTTTTCAACACAATTATATTGCAAAACCTCAATTTCTGTATTTTTTACTCAGTTAAAATTCCAACGGGTCCATTGAAAGGCCCATTTAGACCTGCTCGTCCGAAACCTCTACAAAAAGGACCGCAAAAATGTTTTATTCAAATATTAGGAGTTCAAATAATTGATTAGGAGCTTTTGAACACAATTATATTGCAAAACCTCAATTTCTGTACTTTTTACTCAGTTAAAATTCCAACGGGTCCATTGAAAGGCCCATTTCGACCCGCTCGTCCGAAACCTCTACAAAAAGGAACGCAAAAATGTTTTATTCAAATATTAGGAGATCAAATAATTGCTTAGGAGCTTTTCAAAACAATTATATTGCAAAACCTCAATTTCTGCACTTTTTACTCAGTTAAAATTCCAACGGGTCCATTGAAAGGCCCATTTAGACCTGCTCGTCCGAAACTTCTACAAAAAGGACCGCAAAAATGTTTTATTCAAATATTAGGAGTTCAAATAATTGATTAGGAGCTTTTGAACACAATTATATTGCAAAACCTCAATTTTTGTACTTTTTACTCAGTTAAAATTCCAACGGGTCCATTGAAAGGCCAATTTCGACCCGCTCGTCCGAAACCTCTACAAAAAGGACTGCAAAACAAGTTTTATTCAAATTTTAGGAGTTCAAATAATTGATTAGGAGCTTTTCAACACAATTATATTGCAAAACCTCAATTTCTGTACTTTTTACTCAGTTAAAATTCCAACGGGTCCATTGAAAGGCCCATTTCGACCCGCTCGTCCGAAACCTCTACAAAAAGGACTGCAAAACAAGTTTTATTCAAATTTTAGGAGTTCAATTAATTGATTAGGAGCTTTTGAACACAATTATATTGCAAAACCTCAATTTCTGTACTTTTTACTCAGTTAAAATTCCAACGGGTCCATTGAAAGGCCCATTTCGACCTGCTCGTCTGAAACCTCTACAAAAAGGACCGCAAAAATGTTTTATTCAAATATTAGGAGTTCAAATAATTGATTAGGAGCTTTTGAACACAATTATATTGCAAAACCTCAATTTCTGTACTTTTTACTCAGTTAAAATTCCAACGGGTCCATTGAAAGGCCAATTTCGACCCGCTCGTCCGAAACCTCTACAAAAAGGACTGCAAAATAAGTTTTATTCAAATTTAGGAGTTCAAATAATTGATTAGGAGCTTTTGAACACAATTATATTGCAAAACCTCAATTTCTGTACTTTTTACTCAGTTAAAATTCCAACTGGTCCATTGAGAGGCCCATTTCAACCCGCTCGTCCGAAACCTCCACAAAAAGGATTGCAAAACAAGTTTTAATCAAATTTTAGGAGTTCATGTAATTGATTAGGAGCTTTTCAACACAATTATATTGCAAAACCTCAATTTCTGTACTTTTTACTCAGTTAAAATTCCAACGGGTCCATTGAAAGACCCATTTAGACCTGCTCGTCCGAAACCTCTACAAAAAGGACCGCAAAAATGTTTTATTCAAATATTAGGAGTTCAAATAATTGATTAGGAGCTTTTGAACTCAATTATATTGCAAAACCTCAATTTATGTACTTTTTACTCAGTTAAAATTCCAACGGGTCCATTGAAAGGCCAATTTCGACCCGATCGTCCGAAACCTCTATAAAAAGGACTGCAAAACAAGTTTTATTCAAATTTTAGGAGTTCAAATAATTGATTATGAGCTTTTCAACACAATTATATTGCAAAACCTCAATTTCTGTACTTTTTACTCAGTTAAAATTCCAACGGGTCCATTGAAAGGCCCATTTAGACCTACTCGTCCGAAACCACTACAAAAAAGACCGCAAAAATGTTTTATTCAAATATTAGGAGTTCAAATAATTGATTAGGAGCTTTTCAAAACAATTATATTGCAAAACCTCAATTTCTGTACTTTTTACTCAGTTAAAATTCCAACGGGTCCATTGAAAGGCCCATTTAGACCTGCTCGTCCGAAACCTCTACAAAAAGGACCGCAAAAATGTTTTATTCAAATATTAGGAGATCAAATAATTGCTTAGGAGCTTTTCAACACAATTATATTGCAAAACCTCAATTTCTGTACTTTTTACTCAGTTAAAATTCCAACGGGTCCATTGAAAGGCCCATTTAGACCTGCTCGTCCGAAGCCTCTACAAAAATGACCGCAAAAATGTTTTATTGAAATATTAGGAGTTCAAACAATTGATTAGGAGCTTTTGAACACAATTATATTGCAAAACCTCAATTTCTGTACTTTTTACTAAGTTAAAATTCCAACGGGTCCATTGAAAGGCCAATTTCGACCCGCTCATCAGAAACCTCTACAAAAAGGACTGCAAAACAAGTTTTATTCAAATTTTAGGAGTTCAAATAATTGATTAGGAGCTTTTCAACACAATTATATTGCAAAACCTAAATTTCTGTACTTTTTACTCATTTAAAATTCCAACGGGTCCATTGAAAGGCCCATTTCAACCCGCTCGTCCGAAACCTCTACAAAAAGGACTGCAAAACAAGTTTTAATCAAATTTTAGGAGTTCATGTAATTGATTAGGAGCTTTTCAACACAATTATATTGCAAAACCTCAATTTCTGTATTTTTTACTCAGTTAAAATTCCAACGGGTCCATTGAAAGGCCCATTTAGACCTGCTCGTCCGAAACCTCTACAAAAAGGACCGCAAAAATGTTTTATTCAAATATTAGGAGTTCAAATAATTGATTAGGAGCTTTTGAACACAATTATATTGCAAGACCTCAATTTCTGTACATTTTACTCAGTTAAAATTCCAACGGGTCCATTGAAAGGCCCATTTCGACCCGCTCGTCCGAAACCTCTACAAAAAGGACTACAAAACAAGTTTTATTCAAATTTTAGAAGTTCAAATAATTGATTAGGAGCTTTTCAACACAATTATATTGCAAAACCTCAATTTTTGTACTTTTTACTCAGTTAAAATTCCAACGGGTCCATTGAAAGGCCCATTTCGACCTGCTTGTCCGAAACCTCTACAAAAAGGACTTCAAAACAAGTTTTAATCAAATATTAGGAGTTCAAATAATTCATTAGGAGCTTTTCAACACAATTATATTGCAAAACCTCAATTTCTGTACTTTTTACTCAGTTAAAATTCCAACGGGTCCATTGAAAGGCCCATTTCAACACGCTCGTCCGAAACCTCTACAAAAAGGACTGCAAAACAAGTTTTAATCAAATTTTAGGAGTTCATGTAATTGATTAGGATCTTTTCAACACAATTATATTGCAAAACCTCAATTTATGAACTTTTTACTCAGTTAAAATTCCAACGGGTCCATTGAAAGGCCCATTTAGACCTGCTCGTCCGAACCTCTACAAAAAGGACCTAAAAAATGTTTTATTCAAATATTAGGAGTTCAAATAATTGATTAGGAGCTTTTGAACACAATTATATTGCAAAACCTCAATTTCTGTACTTTTTACTCAGTTAAAATTCCAACGGGTCCATTGAAAGGCCCATTTCGACCCGCTCGTCCGAAACCTCTACAAAAAGGACTACAAAACAAGTTTTATTCAAATTTTAGGAGTTCAAATAATTGATTAGGAGCTTCTCAACACAATTATATTGCAAAACCTCAATTTCTGTACTTTTTACTCAGTTAAAATTCCAACGGGTCCATTGAAAGGCCCATTTCGACCTGCTCGTCCGAAACCTCTGCAAAAAGGACTGCAAAACAAGTTTTAATCAAATATTAGGAGTTCAAATAATTGATTAGGAGCTTTTTAACACAATTATATTACAAAACCTCAATTTCTGTACTTTTTACTCAGTTAAAATTCCAACGGGTCCATTGAAAGGCCCATTTCAACCCGCTCGTCCGAAACCTCTACAAAAAGGACTGCAAAACAAGTTTTAATCAAATTTTAGGAGTTCATGTAATTGATTAGGAGCTTTTCAACACAATTATATTGCAAAACCTCAATTTCTGTACTTTTTACTCAATTAAAATTCCAACGGGTCCATTGAAAGGCCCATCTAGACCTGCTCGTCCGAAACCTCTACAAAAAGGACCGCAAAATGTTTTATTCAATTATTAGGAGTTCAAATAATTTATTAGGAGCTTTTCAACACAATTATATTGCAAAACCTCAATTTCTGCACTTTTTACTCATTTAAAATTCCAACGGGTCCATTGAAAGGCTCATTTCGACCCGCTCGTCCGAAACCTCTACAAAAAGGACCGCAAAAATGTTTTATTCAAATATTAGGAGTTCAAATAATTGATTAGGAGCTTTTAAACACAATTATATTGCAAAACCTCAATTTCTGTACTCTTTACTCATTTAAAATTCCAACGGGTCCATTGAAAGGCCCATTTCGACCCGCTCGTCCAAAACCTCTACAAAAAGGACTGCAAAACAAGTTTTAAACAAATTTTAGGAGTTCATGTAATTGATTAGGAGCTTTTCAACACAATTATATTGCAAAACCTCAATTTCTATACTTTTTACTCAGTTAAAATTCCAACGGGTCCATTGAAAGGCCCATTTAGACCTGCTCGTCCGAAACCTCTACAAAAAGGACCGCAAAAATGTTTTATTCAAATATTAGGAGTTCAAATAATTGATTTGGATCTTTTCAACACAATTATATTGCAAAACCTCAATTTCTGTACTTTTTACTCAGTTAAAATTCCAACGGGTCCATTGAAAGGCCCAATTCGACCCGCTCGTCCGAAACCTTCACAAAAACGACTGCAAAACAAGTTTTAATCAAATATTACGAGTTCAAATAGTTCATTAGGAGCTTTTCAACACAATTATATTGCAAAACCTCAATTTCTGTACTTTTTACTCAGTTAAAATTCCAACGGGCCCATTGAAAGGCCCATTTCAACCCGCTCGTCCGAAACTTCTACAAAAAGGACTGCAAAACATGTTTTAATCAAATTTTAGGAGTTCATGTATTTGATAAGGAGCTTTTCAACACAATTATATTGCAAAACCTCAATTTCTGTACTTTTTACTCATTTTAAATTCCAACGGGTCCATTGAAAGGCCCATTTCGACCCGCTCGTCCGAAACCTCTACAAAAAGGACTGCAAAACAAGTTTTACTCAAATTTTAGGAGTTCATGTAATTAATTAGGAGCTTTTCAACACAATTATATTGCAAAACCTCAATTTCTATACTTTTTACTCAGTTAAAATTCCAACGGGTCCATTGAAAGGCCCATTTCGACCCGCTCGTCCGAAACTCTACAAAAAGGACTGCAAAACAAGTTTTAATCAAATTTTAGGAGTTCATGTAATTGATTAGGAGCTTTTCAACACAATTATATTGCAAAACCTCAATTTCTGTACTTTTTACTCAGTTAAAATTCCAACGGGTCCATTGAAAGGCCCATTTCGACCCGCTCGTCCGAAACCTCAACAAAAAGGACTGCAAAACAAGTTTTATTCAAATTTTAGGAGTTCAAATAATTGATTAGGAGCTTTTCAACACAATTATATTGCAAAACCTCAATTTATGTACTTTTTACTCAGTTAAAATTCCAACGGGTCCATTGAAAGGCCCAATTCGACCCGCTCGTCCGAAACCCTCACAAAAAGGACTGCAAAACAAGTTTTAATCAAATATTACGAGTTCAAATCGTTCATTAGGAGCTTTTCAACACAATTATATTGCAAAACCTCAATTTCTGTACTTTTTACTCAGTTAAAATTCCAACGGGCCCATTGAGAGGCCCATTTCAACCCGCTCGTCCGAAACTTCTACAAAAAGGACTGCAAAACATGTTTTAATCAAATTTTAGGAGTTCATGTAATTGATTAGGAGCTTTTCAACACAATTATATTGGAAAACCTCAAAATTTCTGTACTTTTGACTCACTTAAAATTCCAACGGGTCCATTGAAAGGCCCATTTAGACCTGCTCGTTTGAAACCTCTACAAAAAGGACCGCAAAAATGTTTTATTCAAATATTAGGAGTTCAAATAATTGATTAGGAGCTTTTGAACACGTTTATATTGCCAAATCTCAATTTCTGTACTTTTTACTCAGTTAAAATTCCAACGGGTCCATTGCAAGGCCTATTTCGACCCGCTCGTCCAAAACCTCTACAAAAAAGGACTGCAAAACATGTTTTAATCAAATTTTAGGAGTTCATGTAATTGATTAGGATCTTTTAAACACAATTATATTGCAAAACCTCAATTTCTGTACTTTTTACTCATTTAAAATTCCAACGGGTCCATTAAAAGACCCATTTCGACCCGCTCGTCCGAAACCTCTACAAAAAGGACCGCAAAACAAGTTTTAATCAAATTTTAGGAGTTAATGTAATTGATTAGGAGCTTTTCAACACAATTATGTTGCAAAACCTCAATTTCTATACTTTTTACTCAGTTAAAATTCCAACGGGTCCATTGAAAGGCCCATTTAGACCTGCTCGTCCGAAACCTCTACAAAAAGGACCGCAAAAATGTTTTATTCAAATATTAGGAGTTCAAATAATTTATTAGGAGCTTTTCAACACAATTATATTGCAAAACCTCATTTTCTGTACATTTTACTCATTTAAAATTCCAACGGGTCCATTGAAAGGCCCATTTCGACCCGCTCGTCCGAAACCTCTACAAAAAGGATCGCAAAAATGTTTTATTCAATTATTAGGAGTTTAAATAATTTATTAGGAGCTTTTAAAGACAATTATATTGCAAAACCTCAATTTCTGTACTTTTTACTCATTTAAAATTCCAACGGGTCCATTGAAAGGCCCATTTCGACCCGCTCGTCCGAAACCTCTACAAAAAGGACTGCAAAACAAGTTTTACACAAATTTTAGGAGTTCATGTAATTGATTAGGAGCTTTTCAACACAATTATATTGCAAAACCTCAATTACTGTACTTTTTACTTAGTTAAAATTCCAACGGGTCCATTGAAAGGCCCATTTCGACCCGCTCGTCCGAAACTCTACAGAAAGGACTGCAAAACAAGTTTTAATCAAATTTTAGGAGATCATGTAATTGATTAGGAGCTTTTCAACACAATTATATTGCAAAACCTCAATTTTTGTACTTTTTACTCATTTAAAATTCCAACGGGTCCATTGAAAGGCCCATTTCGACCCGCTCGCCCGAAACCTCTACAAAAAGGACTGCAAAACAAGTTTTACTCAAATTTTAGGAGTTCATGTAATTGGTTAGGAGCTTTTCAACACAATTATATTGCAAAACCTCAATTTCTTTACTTTTTACTCAGCTAAAATTCCAACGGGTCCATTGAAAGGCCCATTTCGACCCGCTCGTCCGAAACTCTACAAAAAGGACTGCAAAACAAGTTTTAATCAAATTTTAGGAGTTCATGTAATTGATTAGGAGCTTTTGAACACAATTATATTGCAAAACCTCAGTTTCTGTACTTTTTACACAGTTAAAATTCCAACGGGTCCATTGAAAGGCCCATTTCGACCCGCTCGTCCAAAACCTCTACAAAAAGGACTGCAAAACAAGTTTTAATCAAATTTTAGGAGTTCATGTAATTGATTAGGAGCTTTTAAACACAATTATATTGCAAAACCACAATTTCTGTACTTTTTACTCATTTAAAATTCCAACGGGTCCATTGAAAGGCCCATTTCGACCCGCTCGTCCGAAATCTCTACAAAAAGGACTGCAAAACAAGTTGTACTCAAATTTTAGGAGTTCATGTAATTGATTAGGAGCTTTTCAACACAATTATATTGCAGAACCTCAATTTCTGTACTTTTTACTCAGTTAAAATTCCAACGGGTCCATTGAAAGGCGAATTTCGACCCGCTCGTCCGAAACTCTACAAAAAGGACTGCAAAACAAGATTTAATCAAATCTTAGGAGTTCATGTAATTGATTAGGAGCTTTTCAACACAATTATATTGCAAAACCTCAATCTATGTACCTTTTACTCAGTTAAAATTCCAACGGGTCCTTGAAAGGCCCAATTCGACCCGCTCGTCCGAAACCTTTACAAAAAGGATTGCAAAACAAGTTTTAATCAAATTTTAGGAGTTGCTGTAATTGATTAGGAACTTTTCAACACAATTATATTGCAAAACCGCACTTTTTGTACTTTTACTCAGTTAAAATTCCAACGGGTCCATTGAAAGGCCCATTTCGACCCGCTCGTCCGAAACTCTACAGAAAGGACTGCAAAACAAGTTTTAATCAAATTTTAGGAGATCATGTAATTGATTAGGAGCTTTTCAACACAATTATATTGCAAAACCTCAATTTCTGTACTTTTTACTCATTTAAAATTCCAACGGGTCCATTGAAAGGCCCATTTCGACCCGCTCGCCCGAAACCTCTACAAAAAGGACTGCAAAACAAGTTTTACTCAAATTTTAGGAGTTCATGTAATTGTTTAGGAGCTTTTCAACACAATTATATTGCAAAACCTCAATTTCTTTACTTTTTACTCAGCTAAAATTCCAACGGGTCCATTGAAAGGCCCATTTCGACCCGCTCGTCCGAAACTCTACAAAAAGGACTGCAAAACAAGTTTTAATCAAATTTTAGGAGTTCATGTAATTGATTAGGAGCTTTTGAACACAATTATATTGCAAAACCTCAGTTTCTGTACTTTTTACACAGTTAAAATTCCAACGGGTCCATTGAAAGGCCCATTTCGACCCGCTCGTCCAAAACCTCTACAAAAAGGACTGCAAAACAAGTTTTAATCAAATTTTAGGAGTTCATGTAATTGATTAGGAGCTTTTAAACACAATTATATTGCAAAACCTCAATTTCTGTACTTTTTACTCATTTAAAATTCCAACGGGTCCATTGAAAGGCCCATTTCGACCCGCTCGTCCGAAACCTCTACAAAAAGGACTGCAAAACAAGTTGTACTCAAATTTTAGGAGTTCATGTAATTGATTAGGAGCTTTTCAACACAATTATATTGCAAAACCTCAATTTCTGTACTTTTTACTCAGTTAAAATTCCAATGGGTCCATTGAAAGGCGAATTTCGACCCGCTCGTCCGAAACTCTACAAAAAGGACTGCAAAACAAGATTTAATCAAATTTTAGGAGTTCATGTAATTGATTAGGAGCTTTTCAACACAATTATATTGCAAAACCTCAATCTATGTACCTTTTACTCAGTTAAAATTCCAACGGGTCCTTGAAAGGCCCAATTCGACCCGCTCGTCCGAAACCTTTACAAAAAGGACTGCAAAACAAGTTTTAATCAAATTTTAGGAGTTGCTGTAATTGATTAGGAACTTTTCAACACAATTATATTGCAAAACCGCACTTTTTGTACTTTTACTCAGTTAAAATTCCAACGGGTCCATTGAAAGGCCCATTTCGACCCGCTCGTCCGAAACTCTATAGAAAGGACTGCAAAACAAGTTTTAATAAAATTTTAGGAGATCATGTAATTGATTAGGAGCTTTTCAACACAATTATATTGCAAAACCTCAATTTTTGTACTTTTTACTCATTTAAAATTCCAACGGGTCCATTGAAATGCCCATTTCGACCCGCTCGTCCGAAACCTCTACAAAAAGGACTACAAAACAAGTTTTACTCAAATTTTAGGAGTTCATGTAATTGATTAGGAGCTTTTCAACACAATTTTATGGCAAAACCTCAATTTCTTTACTTTTTACTCAGCTAAAATTCCAACGGGTCCATTGAAAGGCCCATTTCGACCCGCTCGTCCGAAACTCTACAAAAAGGACTGCAAAACAAGTTTTAATCAAATCTTAGGAGTTCATGTAATTGATTAGGAGCTTTTGAACACAATTATATTGCAAAACCTCAGTTTCTGTACTTTTTACACAGTTAAAATTCCAACGGGTCCATTGAAAGGCCCATTTCGACCCGCTCGTCCAAAACCTCTACAAAAAGGACTGCAAAACAAGTTTTAATCAAATTTTAGGAGTTCATGTAATTGATTAGGAGCTTTTAAACACAATTATATTGCAAAACCTCAATTTCTGTACTTTTTACTCATTTAAAATTCCAACGGGTCCATTGAAAGGCCCATTTCGACCCGGTCGTCCGAAACCTCTACAAAAAGGACTACAAAACAAGTTGTACTCAAATTTTAGGAGTTCATGTAATTGATTAGGAGCTTTTCAACACAATTATATTGCAAAACCTCAATCTATGTACCTTTTACTCAGTTAAAATTCCAACGGGTCCTTGAAAGGCCCAATTCGACCCGCTCGTCCGAAACCTTTAGAAAAAGGACTGCAAAACAAGTTTTAATCAAATTTTAGGAGTTCCTGTAATTGATTAGGAACTTTTCAACACAATTATATTGCCAAACCGCAATTTTTGTACTTTTACTCAGTTAAAATTCCAACGGGTCCATTGAAAGGCCCATTTCGACCCGCTCGTCCGAAACTCTACAGAAAGGACTGCAAAACAAGTTTTAATCAAATTTTAGGAGATCATGTAATTGATTAGGAGCTTTTCAACACAATTATATTGCAAAACCTCAATTTTTGTACTTTTTACTCAATTAAAATTCCAACGGGTCCATTGAAAGGCCCATTTCGACCCGCTCGTCCGAAACCTCTACAAAAAGGACTACAAAACAAGTTTTACTCAAATTTTAGGAGTTCATGTAATTGATTAGGAGCTTTTCAACACAATTATATTGCAAAACCTCAATTTCTTTACTTTTTACTCAGCTAAAATTCCAACGGGTCCATTGAAAGGCCCATTTCGACCCGCTCGTCCGAAACTCTACAAAAAGGACTGCAAAACAAGTTTTAATCAAATTTTAGGAGTTCATGTAATTGATTAGGAGCTTTTGAACACAATTATATTGCAAAACCTCAGTTTCTGTACTTTTTACTCAGTTAAAATTCCAACGGGTCCATTGAAAGGCCCATTTCGACCTGCTCATCCGAAACCTCTACAAAAAGGACCGCAAAAATGTTTTATTCAAATATTAGGAGTTCAAATAATTGATTAGGAGCTTTTAAACACATTTATATTGCAAAACCTCAATTTCTGTACTTTTTACTCATTTAAAATTCCAACGGGTCCATTGAAAGACCCATTTCGACCCGCTCGTCCGAAACCTCTACAAAAAGGACTGCAAAACAAGTTTTAATCAAATTTTAGGAGTTCATGTAATTGATTAGGAGCTTTTCAACACAATTATATTGCAAAACCTCAATTTCTATACTTTTTACTCAGTTAAAATTCCAACGGGTCCATTGAAAGGCCCATTTCGACCCGCTCGTCCGGAACCTCTACAAAAAGGACTGCAAAACAGGTTGTACTCAAATTTTAGGAGTTCATGTAATTGATTAGGAGCTTTTCAACACAATTATATTGCAAAACCTCAATTTCTGTACTTTTTACTCAGTTAAAATTCCAACGGGTCCATTGAAAGGCGAATTTCGACCCTCTCGTCCGAAACTCTACAAAAAGGACTGCAAAACAAGGTTTAATCAAATTTTAGGAGTTCATGTAATTGATTAGGAGCTTTTCAACACAATTATATTGCAAAACCTCAATCTATGTACCTTTTACTCAGTTAAAATTCCAACGGGTCCTTGAAAGGCCCAATTCGACCCGCTCGTCCGAAACCTTTACAAAAAGGACTGCAAAACAAGTTTTAATCAAATTTTAGGAGTTCCTGTAATTGATTAGGAACTTTTCAACACAATTATATTGCAAAACCGCAATTTTTGTACTTTTACTCAGTTAAAATTCCAACGGGTCCATTGAAAGGCCGATTTCGACCCGCTCGTCCGAAACTCTACAGAAAGGACTGCAAAACAAGTTTTAATCAAATTTTAGGAGATCATGTAATTGATTAGGAGCTTTTCAACACAATTATATTGCAAAACCTCAATTTTTGTACTTTTTACTCATTTAAAATTCCAACGGGTCCATTGAAAGGCCCATTTCGACCCGCTCGTCCGAAACCTCTACAAAAAGGACTACAAAACAAGTTTTACTCAAATTTTAGGAGTTCATGTAATTGATTAGGCGCTTTTCAACACAATTATATTGCAAAACCTCAATTTCTTTACTTTTTACTTAGCTAAAATTCCAACGGGTCCATTGAAAGGCCCATTTCGACCCGCTCGTCCGAAACTCTACAAAAAGTACTACAAAACAAGTTTTAATCAAATTTTAGGAGTTCATGTAATTGATTAGGAGCTTTTGAACACAATTATATTGCAAAACCTCAGTTTCTGTACTTTTTACTCAGTTAAAATTCCAACGGGTCCATTGAAAGGCCCATTTCGACCTGCTCATCCGAAACCTCTACAAAAAGGACCGCAAAAATGTTTTATTCAAATATTAGGAGTTCAAATAATTGATTAGGAGCTTTTAACCACAATTATATTGCAAAACCTCAATTTCTGTACTTTTTACTCAGTTAAAATTCCAACGGGCCCATTGAAAGGCCCATTTCAACCCGCTCGTCCGAAACTTCTACAAAAAGGACTGCAAAACATGTTTTAATCAAATTTTAGGAGTTCATGTAATTGATTAGGAGCTTTTCAACACAATCATATTGGAAAACCTCAATTTTCTGTACTTTTTACTCACTTAAAATTCCAACGGGTCCATTGAAAGGCCCATTTAGACCTGCTCGTTTGAAACCTCTACAAAAAGGACCACAAAAATGTTTTATTCAAATATTAGTAGTTCAAATAATTGATTAGGAGCTTTTGAACACATTTATACTGCAAAACCTCAATTTCTGTACTTTTTACTCAGTTAAAATTCCAACGAGTCCATTGAAAGGCCCATTTCGACTCGCTCGTCCGAAACCTCTACAAAAAGGACCGCAAAACAAGTTTTAATCAAATATTAGGAGTTTAAATAATAGATTAAGAGCTTTTCAACACAATTATATTGCAAAACCGCAATTTCTGTACTTTTTACTCAGTTAAAATTCCAACGGGTCCATTTGAAGCCCAATTTCGACCCGCTCGTCCGAAACCTCTACAAAATGGACTGCAAAACAAGTTTTAGTCAAATTTTAGGAGTTCATGTAATTGATTAGGAGCTTTTCAACACAATTATATTGCAAAACCGCAATTTCTGTACTTTTTACTCAGTTAAAATTCCAACGGGTCCATTGAAAGGCCCATTTAGACCTGCTCGTCCGAAACCTCTACAAAAAGGACCGCAAAAATGTTTTAATCAAATTTTAGGAGTTCATGTAATTGGTTAGGAGCTTTTGAACACAATTATATTGCAAAACCTCAATTTCTGTACTTTTTACTCAGTTAAAATTCCAACGGGTCCATTGAAAGGCCCATTTAGACCCGCTCGTCCGAAACCTCTACAAAAAGGACCGCAAAAATGTTTTATTCAAATATTAGGAGTTCAAATAATTGATTAGGAGATTTTCAACACAATTATATTGCAAAACCTCAATTTCTATAGTTTTTACTCATTTAAAACTCCAACGGGTCCATTGAAAGGCCCATTTCGACCCGCTCATCCGAAACCTCTACAAAAAGGACTGCAAAACAAGTTTTAATCAAATTTTAGGAATTCATGTAATTTATTAGGAGCTTTTCAACACAATTATATTGCAAAACCGCAATTTCTATACTTTTTACTCAGTTAAAATTCCAACGGGCCCATTGAAAGGCCCATTTAGACCTGCTCGTCCGAAACCTCTACAAAAAGGACCGCAAAACAAGTTTTAATCAAATATTAGGAGTTCAAATAATTGATTAGGAGCTTTTCAACACAATTATATTGCAAAACCGCAATTTCTGTACTTTTTACTCAGTTAAAATTCCAACGGGTCCATTGAAAGGCCCATTTAGACCTGCTCGTCCGAAACCTCTACAAAAAGGACCGCAAAAATGTTTTATTCAAATATTAGGAGTTCAAATAATTGATTAGGAGCTTTTGAACACAATTATATTGCAAAACTGCAATTTCTGTACTTTTTACTCAGTTAAAATTCCAACGGGTCCATTGAAAGGCCTATTTCGACCCTCTCGTCCGAAACTCTACAAAAATGACCGCAAAAATGTTTTATTCAATTATTAGGAGTTCAAATAATTAATTAGGAGCTTTTAAAGACAATTATATTGCAAAACTACAATTTCTGTACTTTTTACTCATTTTAAATTCCAACGGGTCCATTGAAAGACCCATTTCGACCCGCTCGTCTGAAACCTCTACAAAAAGGACTGCAAAACAAGTTTTAAACAAATTTTAGGAGTTCATGTAATTGATTAGGAGCTTTTTAAAACAATTATATTGCAAAACCTCAATTTCTGTACTTTTTACTTAGTTAAAATTCCAACGGGTCCATTGAAAGGCCCATTTCGACCCGATTGTCCGAAACTCTACAGAAAGGACTGCAAAACAAGTTTTAATCAAATTTTAGGAGATCATGTAATTGATTAGGAGCTTTTCAACACAATTATATTGCAAAACCTCAATTTTTGTACTTTTTACTCATTTAAAATTCCAACGGGTCCATTAAAAGGCCCATTTCGACCCGCTCGTCCGAAACTCTACAAAAAGGACTGCAAAACAAGTTTTACTCAAATTTTAGGAGTTCATGTAATTGATTAGGAGCTTTTCAACACAATTATATTGCAAAACCGCAATTTCTGTACTTTTTACTCAGCTAAAATTCCAACGGGTCCATTAAAAGGCCCATTTTGACCCGCTCGTCCGAAACTCTACAAAAAGGACTGCAAAACAAGTTTTAATCAAATTTTAGGAGTTTATGTAATTAATTAGGAGCTTTTGAACACAATTATATTGCAAAACCTCAATTTATGTACTTTTTACTCAGTTAAAATTCCAACGGGTCCATTGAAAGGCCCATTTCTAACGCTCGTCCAAAACCTCTACAAAAAGGACTGCAAAACATGTTTTAATCAAATTTTAGGAGTTCATGTAATTGATTAGGAGCTTTTAAACACAATTATATTGCAAAACCTCAATTTCTGTACTTTTTACTCATTTAAAATTCCAACGGGTCCATTGAAAGGCCCATTTCGACCCGCTCATCCGAAACCTCTACAAAAAGGACTGCAAAACAAGTTTTACTCAAATTTTAGGAGTTCGTGTAATTGATTAGGAGCTTTTCAACACAATTATTTTGGAAAACCTCAATTTTCTGTACTTTTTACTCACTTAAAATTCCAACGGGTCCAATGAAAGGCCCATTTAGACCTGCTCGTTTGAAACCTCTACAAAAAGGACCACAAAAATGTTTTATTCAAATATTAGGAGTTCAAATAATTGATTAGGAGCTTTTGAACACATTTATATTGCAAAACCTCAATTTCTGTACTTTTTACTCAGTTAAAATTCCAAGGGGTCCATTGAAAGGTCCATTTCGACCCGCTCGTCCGAAACCTCTACAAAAAGGACCGCAAAACAAGTTTTAATCAAATATTAGGAGTTCAAATAATTGATTAGGAGCTTTTCAACACAATTATATTGCAAAACCGCAATTTCTGTACTTTTTACTCAGTTAAAATTCCAACGGGTCCATTGAAAGGCCTATTTCGACCCGCTCGTCCGAAACCTCTACAAAATGGACTGCAAAACAAGTTTTAGTCAAATTTTAGGAGTTCATGTAATTGATTAGGAGCTTTTCAACACAATTATATTGCAAAACCGCAATTTCTGTACTTTTTACTCAGTTAAAATTCCAACGGGTCCATTGAAAGGCCCATTTAGACCTGCTCGTCCGAAACCTCTACAAAAAGGACCGCAAAAATGTTTTAATCAAATTTTAGGAGTTCATGTAATTGGTTAGGAGCTTTTGAACACAATTATATTGCAAAACCTCAATTTCTGTACTTTTTACTCAGTTAAAATTCCAACGGGTCCATTGAAAGGCCCATTTAGACCCGCTCGTCCGAAACCTCTACAAAAAGGACCGCAAAAATGTTTTATTCAAATATTAGGAGTTCAAATAATTGATTAGGAGATTTTCAACACAATTATATTGCAAAACCTCAATTTCTATAGTTTTTACTCATTTAAAACTCCAACGGGTCCATTGAAAGGCCCATTTCGACCCGCTCATCCGAAACCTCTACAAAAAGGACTGCAAAACAAGTTTTAATCAAATTTTAGGAATTCATGTAATTTATTAGGAGCTTTTCAACACAATTATATTGCAAAACCGCAATTTCTATACTTTTTACTCAGTTAAAATTCCAACGGGCCCATTGAAAGGCCCATTTAGACCTGCTCGTCCGAAACCTCTACAAAAAGGACCGCAAAACAAGTTTTAATCAAATATTAGGAGTTCAAATAATTGATTAGGAGCTTTTCAACACAATTATATTGCAAAACCGCAATTTCTGTACTTTTTACTCAGTTAAAATTCCAACGGGTCCATTGAAAGGCCCATTTAGACCTGCTCGTCCGAAACCTCTACAAAAAGGACCGCAAAAATGTTTTATTCAAATATTAGGAGTTCAAATAATTGATTAGGAGCTTTTGAACACAATTATATTGCAAAACTGCAATTTCTGTACTTTTTACTCAGTTAAAATTCCAACGGGTCCATTGAAAGGCCTATTTCGACCCTCTCGTCCGAAACTCTACAAAAAGGACCGCAAAAATGTTTTATTCAATTATTAGGAGTTCAAATAATTAATTAGGAGCTTTTAAAGACAATTATATTGCAAAACTACAATTTCTGTACTTTTTACTCATTTTAAATTCCAACGGGTCCATTGAAAGACCCATTTCGACCCGCTCGTCTGAAACCTCTACAAAAAGGACTGCAAAACAAGTTTTAAACAAATTTTAGGAGTTCATGTAATTGATTAGGAGCTTTTTAAAACAATTATATTGCAAAACCTCAATTTCTGTACTTTTTACTTAGTTAAAATTCCAACGGGTCCATTGAAAGGCCCATTTCGACCCGATTGTCCGAAACTCTACAGAAAGGACTGCAAAACAAGTTTTAATCAAATTTTAGGAGATCATGTAATTGATTAGGAGCTTTTCAACACAATTATATTGCAAAACCTCAATTTTTGTACTTTTTACTCATTTAAAATTCCAACGGGTCCATTAAAAGGCCCATTTCGACCCGCTCGTCCGAAACTCTACAAAAAGGACTGCAAAACAAGTTTTACTCAAATTTTAGGAGTTCATGTAATTGATTAGGAGCTTTTCAACACAATTATATTGCAAAACCGCAATTTCTGTACTTTTTACTCAGCTAAAATTCCAACGGGTCCATTAAAAGGCCCATTTTGACCCGCTCGTCCGAAACTCTACAAAAAGGACTGCAAAACAAGTTTTAATCAAATTTTAGGAGTTTATGTAATTAATTAGGAGCTTTTGAACACAATTATATTGCAAAACCTCAATTTATGTACTTTTTACTCAGTTAAAATTCCAACGGGTCCATTGAAAGGCCCATTTCTAACGCTCGTCCAAAACCTCTACAAAAAGGACTGCAAAACATGTTTTAATCAAATTTTAGGAGTTCATGTAATTGATTAGGAGCTTTTAAACACAATTATATTGCAAAACCTCAATTTCTGTACTTTTTACTCATTTAAAATTCCAACGGGTCCATTGAAAGGCCCATTTCGACCCGCTCATCCGAAACCTCTACAAAAAGGACTGCAAAACAAGTTTTACTCAAATTTTAGGAGTTCGTGTAATTGATTAGGAGCTTTTCAACACAATTATTTTGGAAAACCTCAATTTTCTGTACTTTTTACTCACTTAAAATTCCAACGGGTCCAATGAAAGGCCCATTTAGACCTGCTCGTTTGAAACCTCTACAAAAAGGACCACAAAAATGTTTTATTCAAATATTAGGAGTTCAAATAATTGATTAGGAGCTTTTGAACACATTTATATTGCAAAACCTCAATTTCTGTACTTTTTACTCAGTTAAAATTCCAAGGGGTCCATTGAAAGGTCCATTTCGACCCGCTCGTCCGAAACCTCTACAAAAAGGACCGCAAAACAAGTTTTAATCAAATATTAGGAGTTCAAATAATTGATTAGGAGCTTTTCAACACAATTATATTGCAAAACCGCAATTTCTGTACTTTTTACTCAGTTAAAATTCCAACGGGTCCATTGAAAGGCCTATTTCGACCCGCTCGTCCGAAACCTCTACAAAATGGACTGCAAAACAAGTTTTAGTCAAATTTTAGGAGTTCATGTAATTGATTAGGAGCTTTTCAACACAATTATATTGCAAAACCGCAATTTCTGTACTTTTTACTCAGTTAAAATTCCAACGGGTCCATTGAAAGGCCCATTTAGACCCGCTCGTCCGAAACCTCTACAAAAAGGACCGCAAAAATGTTTTATTCAAATATTAGGAGTTCAAATAATTGATTAGGAGATTTTCAACACAAATATATTGCAAAACCTCAATTTCTATAGTTTTTACTCATTTAAAACTCCAACGGGTCCATTGAAAGGCCCATTTCGACCCGCTCGTCCGAAACCTCTACAAAAAGGACTACAAAACAAGTTTTAATCAAATTTTAGGAATTCATGTAATTGATTAGGAGCTTTTCAACACAATTATATTGCAAAACCGCAATTTCTATACTTTTTACTCAGTTAAGATTCCAACGGGCCCATTGAAAGGCCCATTTCGACCCGCTCGTCCGAAACCTCTACAAAAAGGACCGCAAAACAAGTTTTAATCAAATATTAGGAGTTCAAATAATTGATTAGGAGCTTTTCAACACAATTATATTGCAAAACCGCAATTTCTGTACTTTTTACTCAGTTAAAAGTCCAACGGGTCTATTGAAAGGCCCATTTAGACCTGCTCGTCCGAAACCTCTACAAAAAGGACCGCAAAAATGTTTTATTCAAATATTAGGAGTTCAAATAATTGATTAGGAGCTTTTGAACACAATTATATTGCAAAACTACAATTTCTGTACTTTTTACTCAGTTAAAATTCCAACGGGTCCATTGAAAGGCCCATTTAGACCTACTCGTCCGAAAACTCTACAAAAAAGACCGCAAAAATGTTTTAATCAAATTTTAGGAGTTCATGTAATTGATTAGGAGCTTTTCAACACAATTATATTGCAAAACCTCAATTTTTGTACTTTTTACTCAGTTAAAATTCCAACGGGTCCATTGAAAGGCCCATTTAGACCCGCTCGTCCGAAACCTCTACAAAAAGGATAGCAAAAATGTTTTATTGAAATATTAGGAGTTCAAATAATTGATTAGGAGCTTTTCAACACAATTATATTGCAAAACCTCAATTTCTGCAGTTTTTACTCATTTAAAACTCCAATGGGTCCATTGAAAGGCCCATTTCGACCCGCTCGTCCGAAACCTCTACAAAAAGGACTGCAAAACAAGTTTTAATCAAATTTTAGGAATTCATGTAATTGATTAGGAGCTTTTCAACACAATTATATTGCAAAACCGCAATTTCTATACTTTTTACTCAGTTAAAATTCCAACGGGCCCATTGAAAGGCCCATTTCGACCCGCTCGTCCGAAACCTCTACAAAAAGGACCGCAAAACAAGTTTTAATCAAATATTAGGAGTTCAAATAATTGATTAGGAGCTTTTCAACACAATTATATTGCAAAACCGCAATTTCTGTACTTTTTACTCAGTTAAAATTCCAACGGGTCCATTGAAAGGCCCATTTAGACCTGCTCGTCCGAAACCTCTACAAAAAGGACCGCAAAAATGTTTTATTCAAATATTAGGAGTTCAAATAATTGATTAGGAGCTTTTGAACACAATTATATTGCAAAACTACAATTTCTGTACTTTTTACTCAGTTAAAATTCCAACGGGTCCATTGAAAGGCCCATTTAGACCTACTCGTCCGAAAACTCTACAAAAAAGACCGCAAAAATGTTTTAATCAAATTTTAGGAGTTCATGTAATTGATTAGGAGCTTTTCAACACAATTATATTGCAAAACCTCAATTTTTGTACTTTTTACTCAGTTAAAATTCCAACGGGTCCATTGAAAGGCCCATTTAGCCCCGCTCGTCCGAAACCTCTACAAAAAGGACAGCAAAAATGTTTTATTGAAATATTAGGAGTTCAAATAATTGATTAGGAGCTTTTCAACACAATTATATTGCAAAACCTCAATTTCTGCAGTTTTTACTCATTTAAAACTCCAATGGGTCCATTGAAAGGCCCATTTCGACCCGCTCGTCCGAAACCTCTACAAAAAGGACTGCAAAACAAGTTTTAATCAAATTCTAGGAATTCATGTAATTGATTAGGAGCTTTTCAACACAATTATATTGCAAAACCGCAATTTCTATACTTTTTACTCAGTTAAAATTCCAACGGGCCCATTGAAAGGCCCATTCAGACCTGCTCGTCCGAAACCTCTACAAAAAGGACCGAAAAACAAGTTTTAATCAAATATTAGGAGTTCAAATAATTGATTAGGAGCTTTTCAACACAATTATATTGCAAAACCGCAATTTCTGTACTTTTTACTCAGTTAAAATTCCATCGGGTCCATTGAAAGGCCCATTTAGACCTGCTCGTCCGAAACCTCTACAAAAAGGACCGCAAAAATGTTTTATTCAAATATTAGGAGTTCAAATAATTTATTAGGAGCTTTTGAACACAATTATATTGCAAAACCTCAATTTCTGTACTTTTTACTAAGTTAAAATTCCAACGGGTCCATTGAAAGGCCCATTTCGACCCGCTCGTCCGAAACCTCTACAAAAAGGACCGCAAAAGAAGTTTTAATCAAATATTAGGAGTTCAAATAATTGATTAGGAGCTTTTCAACACAATTATATTGCAAAACCACAATTTCTGTACTTTTTACTCCGTTAAAATTCCAACGGGTCCATTGAAAGTCCCATTTTGACCCGCTCGTCCGAAACCTCTACAAAAAGGATTGCAAAACAAGTTTTAATCAAATTTTAGGAGTTCATATAATTTATTAGGAGCTTTTCAACACAATTATATTGGAAAACCTCAATTTCTATACTTTTTACACAGTTAAAATTCCAACAGGTAACGGGTGTGGAATGACTCTCAATTCTCTCTCAATTTTTCCGTGGTCTTTGTTGAGTGTTGGCTCGTTTTTCTTGTTTTTTCCTCTTTTTCTGGTCATGCTTCCCTCTTTCTCTCTTTCACCCCTTCCCCCTCACGGCATCTCTCTATCTCCCGCCGGACTTGCCAACAGATCATCAAGATAACAGGAAAATTATGATTTCCTTGGAAATCGGCAAGGGAATGCCAAGGGTCATTCCACCACGCCCCTTTTTCCAATCTGTTTTATATTTTATGTTTTTTCATTTTTCTCCGATTTTCTGGTTTTTTAACATATCTGCCTCCCATCATTGTGAGATCGGGCCTTTTCATCTTCTCCATACCCCTCTAGATCTGTTTCATCGGATAAAGATCTGGAGGTTTTTACTTTCTTTCCCTTCATCTCCATTTTTGGGCGATATCTACAAGATTCCTCCGAAATCTGGTAGGGTCTGACGATTCTGGGTTTTCAAGTCTTCGCCGAACAATCATCTTCCTTCCTAATAGGACTGTCAGATCTCCTTCCTTTGTTTTGGATATGTTTTCAGGCCTATTTTTTATTTTCTATTTTTCCTCTTTTTATTTTCCGTTTTCGTGTTGTTCCGTTTTTGTCCATTATAACTTTTTTCATTCTAGGGTTTCTCCCCTTTTTGTTTTTCATGTTTCTTATCTTAATCGTTGATCTTCCTCTGCAGATTTTGGGTTCTCCATCGTTCGTTGAACGGTCTCCTTCATCTCTAATCAGAATGTCGATTCATCTTCTCGAATCTGCATTTTTTATTTGTTTCATATCTGTATCCCTTCTCTGTTTACCTTTTCTTCTCTGTTTACTTTTTCTATTCCCTTCATTTTTATTTTCATTTTGCAACCGTTACTCACGTATTCTAATTTTCTTTTTTCTCAGACTCATAGGTACCCAGAACTGTTTCTGATCGTTAATCGAGTACTGGAGTCTCTTCTTTCCTCTTTTATTTATCTGGTTTCTTTTATCTATTCTTGCAATATTATCATCCACCATTTGCATGGTCATGCTTTACTATCCTTGTGGTCGTTTGGTAATTACAATTCTTTTTCTCGTTCCTTCTCCCATCATCAATTTAATCTGATAAGTTTAATTATTTTATCTGTGCAATATTACATTTCTCCTTACTGGAATATTTATAATTCTTTGTGGATTTCATATATGGTTCTGCTGCTCCCCTTACCATCATGGTCTCTCATTCTTTTTAAAAAGCTTCATTCTTATCTTAGCATAGTTTGGTATGATTCTACCAAGTCTTTTAACTTAAATCTTATTATTCAATTGCTTAAAACTACTTGAGCCCTTTCAGGGAAAACTTTATCAAACCACTCAGTGGGTACTTTAATTTCTAAGTGTATTTCTATAACTAAGTGTACTTCTACCAATTCAATCTTACGCCTTAAATTTTGTTTTTACAATGTTTCATATTGTTTTCTGCCTTTCATTACCATTATAGAATATCTCACTATGTATATCAGCCCCCACCGACATATCAACCTGTATAATAATTCCTCGGTTATAGTCATAACAATCAGCCTTCATCCTCTCATCCTCATTAGGGCTTTTACTACTTACTCTGTGCATTACCACATTCGAAAACTTACATCGCCCTTATTTTTATACAACATTATAACCACTTCTTTAATTGATGTTCTGGGTATGTCTTATACATCTCATTTGGGTATGGTTTGCAATTTTTATGTTTTGATAAGTTTCCTTTTTTTTAATTTTCCATTACCATTGCTTCCTTTATGCTACATCTTTATTCTATCACCCCTCGTACTTTGTCATCGTTATCAGGTACTTATCACTCTCCCCGTTTTTATTGGGGTATAAACTAGTTGTGGCACATCTACCCTTCGGGCATATCTTCTGTATTTGGTTCTCTTTACTAGTTAATCTAAATTACTTTATTTGGTCTGTCTCTGTTGTTACTCTTGATTATTTTCTCTGATTGTTTCTTTCTCTTTCTTTCCTGGTCATCACTAACTATTAACTTTAACTCTTTCTCTCACAATTTTATTCCAGGTCGTTTAAGTACCTACTCTCTCTATATCTTTATAAATAATACGGCCTGGCGTGCTGGGACCATCTGCTGGTATCTTTTTTTTCTATTCAATATTTAATGGTATATGTAATTATTTTTTATTAGGCCTCATTTATCCCCCTTTTTTGCTCTTTTGGTATGTAATTTATTTCTTATCCCCGCTTCTCTCTATCCCTGGGTTTGTAATTTTATTTATTTCCTGTTTTTTCTTGGTTTCCTTTTTTGCCTGCCTTTATCTGCTTAATTTGCTTTTCTGTTGTTTATCTTTATTGCATGCTATTTATTATTTTTCTTTTAGCCATGCATTAGATATACTTTCTAAGCTTTTCTCCTTAATAAAATTCTTTTCCAATGCCTCATTAGGCGTCTTAAATCTAGCCCTTCTATGGGATTACATCACTACCATCTTTATGATGGAAAATAAATTAAATTTATTAATATCAACGTTTAGATTTTCAAATTCTATCAATTGCCCTTTCATTACCTCATTTATTATTGTAATTATTTTCTATATGACTTATGGGTGATTTAATGAAATTCCTTTTTTACTAACATCTATTATCAAATTATTCATATCCTTTACCCTTTTTAAGGGTCAACTATGTATTTCCTCTTTGCTATTTAATACCTTTGTTTTTCACTATTCCCTCCTTACTACTTTACCGACTTTCACTCATATATTAATTATGGAATTTTGCTCATCACAACCAAATTCTTTAACTCTATTTCCTTTTTTAACCATTATACATCTAGACTATCTCCTTGATTTTAAAAATATCTTTTATACCATTAACTTATTCCATATTTCAAGGATTCTAATTCCTTATTTCTTTCCTCTTCTTTCCACCCTCCATAAGTTAATTATTACTTTCATGGGTATTACTCACATATCCTTTAAAGAATCCAACCTATTACCATCAAAATTTTCAATTCCTTTTTCCTTTTTATTACTTCTGAACCTATACTATTTCCTTATTTATCTAACTATCCTCATTAACATTATATTATTCCATAACTTACGAACTCTAATTTTCTATCCCTTTCCTTTTTCGACTACTTACCATAGATTAACCAACACAATCAACCCCTTTTTATACGATCAACATACTAACACACTACCACAAACCTCTCTCTATCTTGCTATTCCCATTACTCCTTACCAATCATCCATGGCTTCCTCTTCTATTCCCCAACTCAGCTCCATCGACCTTACCAGTGAGGAAGCTGAGCTTCTTTATACCCCCAAATTCGGATGGGACTTTGTCAAAGAGGATCCCAAGCTCTTCCTTTTAGGTTGCTTTATCTCATCCAAACTATTGACATCTACGCTGTCATCAACGCTTTTGAAGGCATATGGAAGCCAAACAATGTGGTATCTATTTCTGTCATCCAAGACAACTTTCTCAAGATTAAATTCAAGGATGTCAAGTCTTGTTATGAAGTCCTCAACCGCGGTCCTTGGCTGTACAAGGATGAATGGCTAGCCATTACCGAATATGACCCGGCTAAACCCATTGGAGATTATTCTTTCAACGTTATGAGAATCTGGATCCGAATCTTCGCTCTTCCTTCCTCCCTCTTTGAAGACATTGATCGATCGCACCTTGTGGGACATGCCCTGGGATCTATGGTTGGTAATGTTATACGAACTGACACTCGAGAAGCTCAAGGAAATATGAAAGACTTCCTGCGGGTTGAAATCTTTCTGAATATCACCAAACCAGTCACCCGTTTCGTATTCATTGGATCCGGGGCCAACAAAACCATGTGTCGCCTTCAATATGAATGCCTTCCCACTTTATGCTCAGGATGTGGTTTAATTAGCCACTCAGTTGAAAACTGCCCTATTCGCTCTTCGCTTGATCTCAACAAGTTGCAATACGGGGAGTGGCTCCGCTACCTCCCACCAAGACGTCGCCCAGTTGGTATTCGAGGGCGCCTTCGCTATGTCGAACCTGATCTCAACCAGAACAATCCTTTACCGAATGGTACCCTCCTTTACTTTATTACCAATTTTTCATCTCTTTCACAGTTTCGATTTAAACTTATTTTATCTTTTTTGTTCTCTCTACTTCCGGTTCTGTACTTATTATTTTCCTCCTCCACAGCTATTCCTGTCCCAACTGCTTCTGCCAACACTAATATTCCCCACAATGAACCGAATGTTATGGGTATATATCACTGTCCTTCTATCATCATTAACCCCCTTATCAAAAAACTTTCGTTTACTAAACTGTTTTGCTTCCAATTTTCTACAGGCTCTCTTAACGAGTGCGATGCTGCATCCTTCTCGGAGCAACCCACCGAGGAAGCTCCCAATACAGATACGACAATGGGTGATGCCCCCTGCCAACGACCAATCTGCTTCAGATTCAAAACAGAAAGCCCCTCTCGAGCCTCAACCCCTAAACACCATCTATCCAATTCCTGAAGATGCTTCAGATGATGAATGGGATGCCACGGATGATGGTGTTCCAAGTCCAACTGCCCAGCAAATTAAGAAAATTGAAGCTGAACTACGTAAGCCCCCTGTTTCTACCGATACCATTTTCAATGATTTTAACCAATGGCTTTTGAAAACTTATCCAAATGATGCAGCTCCTGCCCCTGCTCCAGCCCCACCGAATCGTGGCACTAAACGCCGCTCCCCTATCCAAGTGTCGCTCCCGCCAAAGAAATCCAAACCCTCTGGTTCCACACCAAAGGCTGGGATGAGCAGCTCAAAAAACTCTCCGGCGGCGGCTGATTCCCAGCCCCGCCGAGCAAAATGAGGATCCTATGCTGAAACTGCCAGGGTTTAGGACAAGCCCCGGCGGTTCAACATCTTCGCGACTATGTCCGGTAATCCGTCCCTGATGTTATCTTCTTATGCGAAACAAAACTTAATAATGTGGCTTGTAGCCAACTTTGCCTTTCTTTAGGTTTTATAAACGTTATTAATATTTCCCCTACGGAGGTATTGCTCTTTTCGCTACAAACAATATTAATATTAATTTACTTTCGTACTCTCAGCGCTATATACATACTCAAATCACATCAAACAATTGTAATATGTTTTTCACGGGCATACATGGCCATTCCGAAACTAGCCAAAAATACAAAACTTGGGAAATTATTGATTCCTTAAATGTTAATAATAATAATATTCCCTGGCTTCTAGGAGGGGATTTTAATGAAATCTTATCCAACTCTGAAAAGCAAGGTGGAAGTCGAAGGGCTAGATCACAAATAACCAACTTCCGTCAATGTCTTTCACGCAATAATCTTTTTGACTGTAAGCCAACATCGGGATGGTTTACTTGGACAAAAGTTGGGCCTCTAACTCCAATTATACATGAAATACTAGACCGGTTCATTGCTAACTCGGCCTGGCAGGATATTTTTCCTTCATTTCGCATCACAGCGGAATATGTGGCCAAGTCTGACCACTGCTTCCTGTTTCTTGATACATCCCCTGCGATTACTACTCCACTTCATCGATCACCCAGCACATTCCGATTTGAGAACTGCTGGGCTAATAATGAAGACAATATATCTACCATTAAACGCACTTGGACCAATACCCCTGGAACAGCTATTGATAAAATAAATGATGTTGGTACAAGCCTGGAGGAATGGCGGAATAAACAAAGACTGAAATCCTCCGGCCGTATTAATTTCCTCACCAAGAAAATAAACAAATTCTTATGTCGCCCCTTAAATGCTACAACTGAAGGCATTTATTTAAAATATAGAACTGAACTTAATAAACTTCTAATGGAACAGGAAATTTATTGGGCTCAAAGATCTCGTACACTTTGGCTTTCCCAAGGTGATAAAAATACAAGATTTTTCCATGCACGGGCAAACAATAGAAGGAAAAAAAACTCGATTAATGGTTTTTTTGATTCCAACTCGAACTGGTGTACGGCTGAGTCAGATCTTATGTCTATTGCCTCTAGCTATTTCCAAAATCTCTTTACGTCTTCAAACCCCCAAATCTCTGATAATATACTTAATAAAATTACTCCTTTTATCAATCAATCTATGAATGATAACCTCTTAAGGTCTTTCACCAAGGAAGAAATACTCCATGCTTTCCGGGACATTGATCCTAGGAAAGCCCCTGGTTTGATGGACTACCAAGTAGTTTTTTCCGTCAACAGTGGGACACTGTTGGAGAAGACATTATTAATCTATGCCTTAACTTACTAAATGGCACTACTGATATGTCCTTGGTCAATAAAACTATACTAGTTCTAATTCCCAAAATCCAAGACCCAACTACCATGAAACATCTAAGACCAATCAGTCTTTGCACTGTTCTTTATAAAATAGTTGCTAAAACTATTGTCAACAGAATGAAACAAACAATTCCCCTTTGTATTAGCACTAATCAAGCAGCCTTCGTCCAGGGACGTAACATCTCTGATAACATCCTTGTTGCCCATGAAATTATTCACAATATCAATTCAAGGGCAACTAAATCATCTCAAGGAGCTGCTCTTAAACTAGATATGGAAAAAGCTTTTGATAGAGTTGAATGGTCTTTCTTAGCAAATGTTATGGAACGTATGGGCTTCGCCTCTGACTGGATCTCCCTCATAATGTGATGCATTAACACAGTTTCTTTTTCAGTCAAAATTAATAACTCCTTCTCCCCCTTTTTTCAACCTCAACGTGGTTTACGCCAAGGTGATCCTCTTTCCCCTTTTCTCTTCCTTTTCTGCACACAAGGGCTCTCTGCTTACCTATCTGCTGCTCAACAAACAAACATTCTCCCGGGGCTTGGTGCCTGCAAATATGGACCTAAAGTCAATCATCTTCTCTTTGCTGATGACTGTATGGTTTTCATTAATAATACTACAACTGAAGCTACTCATCTCAAAAGAGCTCTGCAAACTTATGCTGTCGCTTCCGGTCAAGCGGTTAATTTTGAGAAATCAACAATCTTTTATAACCCTCGTACTCCATCCTCTACAAGATCTGCGATCAATAGTCTCCTGCAAGTACGCGAGGTATCTAACCCTGGTGTATACCTAGGTGTTCCTCTTCTCATTGGAAAGAACAAGACTGAATCATTAGGTTTTGTGCGTGATAAAGTTCACGACCGCCTTTCTAGCTGGGATAAACATCTCCTTTCTTTTAGTGGTCGAGAGATCTTCATTAAAGCAGTCCTCCAATCCCTACCTCAATATGTTATGTCTTGTTATCTTCTTCCACAAAACATTATTGACGATATGACTTCAGCTATCAGGCAATATTGGTTGACCGGTAAGTCCAATAAAAAAGGATGGCATATGCTACCATAGAATCATGTTTGTTTACCTAAGGCCGCTGGAGGTATGGGGTTTAAGGACTTACATGACTTCAATGTTGCTCTCTTGGGTAAACAACTATGGAGACTCATTTGTGAACCAGATTCATTATTAGGCCAAATATATCGTGCTAAATATTTCCCTTCTGGGAATATTCTCGATGCCTCCAGGCCCATTCGTAGCTCCTTTGCCTGGCAAGGTATGTATAATGCTCTACAACGTCTCCTTCCAGGTTTCCTATATCGACCAGGTATTAACAGTAATATAAGAGTACATAAAGACATCTGGGGAGGTCCTTCCCCTATTACCCTTACTGGGGATTACGAAATCTCTGATGAAGTCCATATTCGTTGCCGCGATTTCATGCTTCGTAATCAAACTGCTTGGGACCCTGTTAAGGTCCATCGTTATTTTAACCCAACCGATGCTGCTGTTATTCTTAGTATACCAATCATAAATGATCACCGTGACTCTATTCTTTGGTCTCCAAATGATTCGGGTATTTATTCGGTTCGCTCTAGTTATCTCTTTTTACAGCGATCTGTGCTTCCACAAACACCACCTACACGGTTTTGGAAATTTCTGTCCAAAGTCAAGGCCTTGCCTAAGGTCAAAACTTTTGGTTGGCGCATGGCATCTGATGCTCTACCAGTTGGATCCAAAATGCAAGTTTTTTCACCAAATTCGGGGCCTTGTACTATTTGTGGAGGCCACTCGGAGACCATTCTCCATGCTCTTCGTGATTGTGCAGGGGCTTCCGAAGCCCTCCAGCTCTCTGGTATTCCCATAACTCTTTCTAGGAGTTCGGCTAATACCACATTACAATGGTTGGAGGAAGCCGCATATCTCCTATCCGCTGACAAGTTTGGCCTTTTCCTCACTACTATTTGGAACGTTTGGAACAGACGTAATGACTGGGTTCATAATTACCATCTGCAACCATCTTGGCTTACAGCCGTTAACTCCATTAGTTTGCATAATGACTTCTGTAATGCCTCCTCTCCTTCTACCCCAAACACCCTCTATTCTATCTCCTCCATGCTGGAACCCTCCTCCACCTAACCATATAAAAATAAATGTAGATGGGGCTTTTAATCCCTCGACTCGTGCGGCAGCTGTTGGTGCGGTTGCACGTGACTCTACAGGTACAATTGTGGGTGGCCTTGCATTCCCGCTAGGTAGCTGTCTAGATGTCGTTACTTGTGAGGGTGAAAGCCTTCGTGCAGGAATCACCTTCGCCCATTCTCAAGGATAGTCTCGGGTCTTGCTTGAAACTAATTGTGCTTCTATTGCAAATAGGATTAACAATCCTGGACTGGATCTTTATACCTCGGGGCCTCTTCTCCATCAGATTCGAGAGTCTCTCCATGATTTTGATTCAGCATCTGTTTCCTTTGTACGCCGTGAGGCAAATCATGTGGCCCATTCTTTGGCTACCTTTTCGCTTTGTTCTATGACTTCTATGTCTTTTCTTTCTGATATTCCTCATTGTATCAAACATCTTGTAACACATTTCTCTTGATATAATAAAACTTAGGCACTCTTTTCCCCTTTTTAGGGTCCTCTAGCTCTGCTTGAAGGACATTAGTAGGGGTTTTTAACGAGGCCTTTTCCTTCAAAAAAAATTCCAACGGGTCCATTGAAAGGCCCATTTAGACCTGCTCGTCCGAAACCTCTACAAAAAGGACATCAAAAATGTTTTATTCAAATATTAGGAGTTCAAATAATTGATTAGGAGCTTTTCAACACAATTATATTGCAAAACCTCAATTTCTGTACTTTTTACTCATTTAAAATTCCAACGGGTCCATTGAAAGGCCCATTTTAACCCGCTCGTCCGAAACCTCTACAAAAAGGACTGCAAAACAAGTTTTAATCAAATTTTAGGAGTTCATGTAATTGATTAGGAGCTTTTCAACACAGTTATATTGCAAAACCTCAATTTATGTACTTTTTACTCAGTTAAAATTCCAACGGGTCCATTGAAAGGCCCATTTCGACCCGCTCGTCCAAAACCTCTACAAAAAGGACTGCAAAAGAAGTTTTAATCAAATTTTAGGAATTCATGTAATTGATTAGGAGCTTTTCAACACAATTATATTGCAAAACCGCAATTTCTGTACTTTTTACTGAGTTAAAATTCCAACGGGTCCATTGAAAGGACCATTTAGACCTGCTCCTCCGAAACCTCTACAAAAAGGACCGCAAAACAAGTTTTAATCAAATATTAGGAGTTCAAATAATTGATTAGGAGCTTTTCAACACAATTATATTGCAAAACCGCAATTTCTGTACATTTTACTCAGTTAAAATTCCAACGGGTCCATTGAAAGGCCCATTTCGACCCGCTCGTCCGAAAACTCTACAAAAAGGACTGCAAAACAAGTTTTAATCAAATTTTAGGAGTTCATGTAATTGATTAGGAGCTTTTCAACACAATTATATTGCAAAACCTCAATTTTTGTACTTTTTACTTAGTTAAAATTCCAACGGGTCCATTGAAAGGCCCATTTAGACCTGCTCGTCCGAAACCTCTACAAAAAGGACCGCAAAACAAGTTTTAATCAAATATTAGGAGTTCAAATAATTGATTAGGAGCTTTTCAACACAATTATATTGCAAAACCGCAATTTCTGTACATTTTACTCAGTTAAAATTCCAACGGGTCCATTGAAAGGCCCATTTCGACCCGCTCGTCCGAAACCTCTACAAAAAGGACTGCAAAACAAGTTTCAATCAAATTTTAGGAGTTCATGTAATTAATTAGGAGCTTTTCAACACAATTATATTGCAAAACCTCAATTTCTATACTTTTTACTTAGTTAAAATTCCAACGGGTCCATTGAAAGGCCCATTTAGACCTGCTCGTCCGAAACCTCTACAAAAAGGACCGCAAAAATGTTTTATTCAAATATTAGGAGTTCAAATAATTGATTAGGAGGTTTTGAACATAATTATATTGCAAAACCTCAATTTCTGTACTTTTTACTCAGTTAAAATTACAACGGGTCCATTGAAAGGCCCATTTCGATCCGCTCGTCCGAAACCTCTACAAAAAGGACCGCAAAACAAGTTTTAATCAAATATTAGGAGTTCAAATAATTTATTAGGAGCCTTTCAACACAATTATATTGCAAAACCGCAATTTCTGTACTTTTTACTCAGTTAAAATTCCAACGGGTCCATTGAAAGGCCCATTTCAACCCGCTCGTCCGAAACCTCAACAAAAAGGACTGCAAAACAAGTTTTAATCAAATTTTAGGAGTTCATGTAATTGATTAGGAGCTTTTCAACACAATTATATTACAAAACCTCAATTTCTGTACTTTTTACTCAGTTAAAATTCCAACGGGTCCATTGAAAGGCCCATTTAGACCTGCTCGTCCGAAACCTCTACAAAAAGGACCACAAAAATGTTTTATTCAAATATTAGGAGTTCAAATAATTGATTAGGAGCTTTTCAACACAATTATATTGCAAAACCTCAATTTATGTACTTTTTACTCATTTAAAATTCCAACGGGTCTATTGAAAGGCCCATTTCGACCCGCTCGTCCGAAACCTCTACAAAAAGGACTGCAAAACAAGTTTTAATCAAATTTTAGGAGTTCATGTAATTGATTAGGATCTTTTCAACACAATTATATTGCAAAACCTCAATTTATGTACTTTTTACTCAGTTAAAATTCCAACAGGTCCATTAAAAGGCCCATTTCGACCCGCTCGTCCGAAACCTCTACAAAAAGGACTGCAAAACAAGTTTTAATCAAATTTTAGGAGTTCATGTAATTGATTAGGAGCTTTTCAACACAATTATATTGCAAAACCTCAATTTCTGTACTTTTTACTCAGTTAAAATTCCAACGGGTCCATTGAAAGGCCAATTTAGACTTGCTCGTCCGAAACCTCTACAAAAAGGACCGCAAAAATGTTTTATTCAAATATTAGGAGTTCAAATAATTGATAAGGAGCTTTTAAACACAATTATATTGCAAAACCTCAATTTCTGTACTTTTTACTCATTTAAAATTCCAACGGGTCCATTGAAAGGCCCATTTCGACCCGTTCGTCCGAAACCTCTACAAAAAGGACTGCAAAACAAGTTTTAATCAAATTTTAGGAGTTCATGAAATTGATTAGGATCTTTCAACACAATTATATTGCAAAACCTCAATTACTGTACTTTTTACTCAGTTAAAATTCCAACGGGTCCATTGAAAGGCCCATTTCGACCCGCTCGTCCGAAACCTCTACAAAAAGGACTGCAAAACAAGTTTTAATCAGATTTTAGGAGTTCATGTAATTGATTAGGAGCTTTTCAACACAATTATATTGCAAAACCTCAATTTCTATACTTTTTAATCAGTTAAAATTCCAACGGGTCCATTGAAAGGCCCATTTAGACCTGCTCGTCCGAAACCTCTACAAAAAGGATCGCAAAAATGTTTTATTCAAATATTAGGAGTTCAAATAATTGATTAGAAGCTTTTCAACACAATTATATTGCAAAACCTCAATTTTTGTACTTTTTACTCATTTAAAATTCCAACGGGTCCATTGAAAGGCCCATTTCGACACGCTAGTCCGAAACTTCTATAAAAAGGGCTGCAAAACAAGTTTTAATCGAATTTTAGGAGTTCATGTAATTGATTAGGAGCTTTTCAACACAATTATATTGCAAAACCTCAATTTCTGTACTTTTTACTCAGTTAAAATTCCAACGGGTCCATTGAAAGGCCCATTTAGACCTGCTCGTCCGAAACCTCTACAAAAAGGACCGAAAAAATGTTTTATTCAAATATTAGGAGTTCAAATAATTGATTAGGAGATTTTGAACACAATTATAATGCAAAACCTCAATTTCTGTACTTTTTAATCAGTTAAAATTCCAACGGGTCCATTGAAAGGCCCATTTCGACCCGCTCGTCCGAAACCTCTACAAAAATGACTGAAAAACAAGTTTTAATCAAATTTTAGGAGTTCATGTAATTGATTAGGAGCTTTTCAACACAATTATATTGCAAAACCTCAATTTCTATACTTTTTAATCAGTTAAAATTCCAACGGGTCCATTGAAAGGCCCATTTAGACCTGCTCGTCCGAAACCTCAACAAAATGGACCGCAAAAATGTTTTATTCAAATATTAGGAGTTCAAATAATTGATTAGGAGCTTTTCAACACAATTATATTGCAAAACCTCAATTTCTGTACTTTTTACTCATTTAAAATTCCAACGGGTCCATTGAAAGGCCCATTTCAATCCGCTAGTCCGAAACTTCTACAAAAAGGAATGCAAAACAAGTTTTAATCAAATTTTAGGAGTTCGTGTAATTGATTAGGAGCTTTTCAACACAATTATATTGCAAAACCTCAATTTCTGTACTTTTTACTCAGTTAAAATTCCAACGGGTCCATTGAAAGGCCCATTTCGACCCGCTCATCCGAAACCTCTACAAAAAGGACTACAAAACAAGTTTTCATCAAATTTTAGGAGTTCATGTATTTGATTAGGAGCTTTTCAACACAATTATATTGCAAAACCTCAATTTCTGTACTTTTTACTTAGTTAAAATTCCAACGGGTCCATTGAAAGGCCCATTTATACCTGCTCGTCCGAAACCTCTACAAAAAGGACCGCAAAAATGTTTTATTCAAATATTAGGAGTGCAAATAATTGATTAGGAGCTTTTGAACACAATTATATTGCAAAACCTCAATT
Source organism: Hibiscus tridactylites (assembly GCA_958450335.1). Lineage (NCBI taxonomy): Eukaryota > Viridiplantae > Streptophyta > Magnoliopsida > Malvales > Malvaceae > Hibiscus > Hibiscus tridactylites. The sequence continues at coordinate 237,611 of CAUDLX010000107.1, forward strand.
TCTGTACTTTTTACTCATTTAAAATTCCAACGGGTCCATTGAAAGGCCCATTTAGACATGCTCGTCCGAAACCTCTACAAAAAGGACCGCAAAAATGTTTTATTCAAATATTAGGAGTTCAAATAATTGATTAGGAGCTTCTAAACACAATTATATTGCAAAACCTCAATTTCTGTACTTTTTACTCATTTAAAATTCCAACGGGTCCATTGAAAGGCCCATTTAGACCTGCTCGTCCGAAACCTCTACAAAAAGGACCGCAAAAATGTTTTATTCAAATATTAGGAGTTCAAATAATTGATTAGGAGAATTTCAACACAATTATATTGCAAAACCTCAATTTCTGTACTTTTTTCTCATTTAAAATTCCAACGGGTCCATTGAAAGGCCCATTTCAACCCGCTAGTCCGAAACTTCTACAAAAGGACTGCAAAACAAGTTTTAATCAAATTTTAGGAGTTCATGTAATTGATTAGGAGCTTTTGAACACAATTATATTGCAAAACCTCAATTTCTGTACTTTTTAATCAGTTAAAATTCCAACGGGTCCATTGAAAGGCCCATTTAGACCTGCTCGTCCGAAATCTCTACAAAAAGGACCGCAAAAATGTTTTATACAAATATTAGGAGTTCAAATAATTGATTAGGAGCTTTTCAACACAATTATATTGCAAAACCTCAATTTCTGTACTTTTTACTCATTTAAAATTCCAACGGGTCCATTGAAAGGCCCATTTCGACCCGCTCGTCCGAAACCTCTACAAAAAGGACTGCAAAACAAGTTTTAATCAAACTTTAGGAGTTCATGTAATTGATTAGGAGTTTTTCAACAAAATTATATTGCAAAACCTCAATTTCTGTACTTTTTACTCAGTTAAAATTCCAACGGGTCCATTGAAAGGCCCATTTAGTCCTCCTCGTCCGAAACCTCTACAAAAAGGACCGCAAAAATGTTTTATTCAAATATTAGGAGTTCAAATAATTGATTAAGAGCTTTTGAACACAATTATATTGCAAAACCTCAATTACTGTACTTTTTACTCAGTTAAAATTCCAACGGGTTTTTGGATGATGGCCTCGCTGTGCAGCCGTACAAATCCGATACACCACCGGACAAGCGTTTCATTTTGCTTGATGAGGACGCCATCCCGGTGCCAATCGTTGATGACACGGCCACCGAGGAAAGCTCGAACAAAGGTAAAGGTCCGAAGGACAAAGGTAAAGAACCGGTCAATCCAGAATTCGAAGTTTGGTTGGCTGCCACGACCGATAAAGAACCGGATCCTGCGGTCCTTAAGAAGTCTAAGCGCACGTCACCTATTATCACTGGAGGAATTGCCAAACGCCCGCGAACATCTCCTCTGGTTTCCGGTAAAGCAATGAAACAAGGCGACAAAAATCAAAGGAAAGCTGAGATCAGCAGCAAAAACTCTTCGGCGGTGGTTGACGGTCAACCCCGCTGAGAGAAATGAGGGCCATATGTTGGAACTGTCGGGGACTTGGTATGCCATCGGCAGTTCACGAACTTCGTTCTATTATTTTACTCTTATGTCCAGATTTTATTTTTCTTTCAGAAACTCGATTGAATGCTTCTAAGTTTGAATCTCTTAAACTCTATCTTGAAATAGAGGGTTTTTTTTGTTATGGATAGCAGCCCTTCTTGTGCAGGTTTATGCCTGTTCTTTAATAAAAACGTTACATTAGATTTTCTCTCGTCATCAATGAGATACATTGATGTTATTGTGAATGGTTTAAATTGTCGCTTTCGCTTTACTGGTATTTACGGATATGCAGCCACAAACATGAAAAAACACACTTGGGAACTCATTGATTCCCTTAAAACAAAATCAAATCTTCCTTGGCTCATCGGAGGTGACTTAAATGACATCTTAGATGACTCGGAAAAACAAGGTGGCAATCGTAGGCCTCGATCACAAATCCTAAACTTTCGCGATTGTCTAACGAGGAATAATTTGTTTGATTGTAAACCAAACACGGGGTTGGTTCACTTGGACCCGCACGGGGCCTAACGTCAATCCGGTTTGCGAAAGGCTTGACCGTTTCTTGGCATGCTCACAATGGATGCATAAATTTCCCAATTACGGTCATTTTCACTCTTTTTCGCTCGAGTCGGACCATAGTGTCATCATCTTGGACACCGAAAATGCCCCATTAACAAACCACTATACCAAGCAGGTCGTGGATCCTTTTAGGTTTGAAGCCGGTTGGGCTCACGACCCAGCTGGCATCCAAGTTTGTAAACAAACATGGGCTGCCACGCCAGGGTCCATTTTGGACAAATTATCCGCATTGGGCCATAATCTTCAAGAGTGGCAGCATGCTCAACGTAAGTTGTCCACTCTCCGCATGCAACAGTTGCAACGATCCATTAATAATCTTCTACGACGTCGACACCTATCCCGGAAAGCTCTTTCAACGCTTCACAGTGCTAAATTGGAACTCCGGAAATTGACAGTGGCTAAAGAGGCTTACTGGGCTCAACGCTCACGCATCTCCTGGTTAACCAACGGGGATAAAAATACTACCTTCTTCCATGCGAGGGCCACCAAACTACGTAGGAAAAACGCAATCAAGGGTTTAATGGATGAAAACGGAGTTTGGCAGTCTTCCACTGCTAACATATTACAAATTGCATCGTCCTACTTTAAAGGAATTTTTTCATCATCATGTCCGGTGTCCTCTCCGGAATTGCTGAACAATATTCGCCCTACGGTGACCACAGCTATGAATGATACTCTTCTACGCCCTTTCTCGGTAGAAGAGATCCATGCCGCTTTTCTGGATATCAACCCTAAGAAAGCACCCGGTATTGATGGTTTCCCCAGTAGTTTCTACAGACAGCATTGGGATATGATTGGTCCTGATTTCATTTCTCTTTGCATGGATCTCCTACAAGGGAAAGCCGATATGGCATCGGTTAACCGATCGGTAATAGTGCTTATACCTAAGATTTCTGACCCTACCACTATGAAACACTTTCGTCCAATCAGTCTGTGTACTGTCATATACAAGACGGTTTCAAAGGTTCTGGTAAATCGCCTAAAGCTATCCCTCTCTTCTTGTATCAGCGATTCGCAAGCAGCGTTCATTAGCGGACGCAATATTACCGACAATATTTTGATTGCACATGAGCTGGTGCATACCCTTCACTCTAGTGGCACATTGTCCTCCCAAGGGGCGGCTGTCAAACTCGATATGGAAAAGGCCTTTGACAGGGTAGAATGGTCCTTTCTAAGGGATGTCATGCTCCGTATGGGGTTTGCACGAGATTGGGTCAACCTTATCCTACGTTGCGTCTCCTCGGTCTCCTTTTCGGTTAGAATTAATGGCACAATATCGGGGGAATTTTTCCCTACCCGGGGTATCCGTCAAGGTGATCCTCTGTCACCTTTCCTTTTCCTCATTTGCTCCCAAGGGCTCTCAGCGGCTTTGGAAATGGAGCAAAGAGAAGGACGCCTATCGGGACTTAGTGCTAGTCGCCGTGGGCCCAAGGTTACACATCTCCTCTTCGCAGATGATAGTTTGGTGTTCCTTCGCAATGAGCCAGCGGAAGTGGATAGATTGCGTTACGTCCTTTCCCAGTATGCCTCATCTTCTGGCGAAACGGTAAACTTTGATAAGTCTACCGCTTACTGCAGTCGAGGGTGCTCCTCCGCCTTTCTCCATGCTATGCGTTCAACTCTGGGTGTACGCCTAGTGGATGATCCAGGCATATATTTGGGAGTCCCCCTTTTAATCAAAAGGAATAGAACTGCCTCCTTAGGCTTTGTGAGAGATAAAGTCCAATCCCGTATGAGCAAATGGGATAACAGTTTCCTTTCATATAGTGGAAGAGAAATACTCATTAAGGCTGTCGCACAAGCTATGCCACAATATGTGATGTCATGCTACCTCTTACCCCAAAACATAATTGACGACATTACTATGTCCATACGGCGTTACTGGTGGTCAGGGCGTAGTAATAAGCGAGGCTGGCCGCTTTTGTCGTGGGATTCTCTCTGCACACCTAAAAATGTGGGAGGCCTAGGTTTCCGCGACCTGCAATCTTTTAATATTGCCCTTTTAGGGAAGCAAATTTGGCATCTGCTGTCACACCCGGACTCTCTCTTGGCAAGGGTCCTTCGCGCTAAATACTACCCATCAGGCGACCTCCTACAAGCCTCGGCGGACAAGCGAGCTTCGTTTGCTTGGAAAGGTTTGCACCAAGCAATCCACTTTCTTGGGTCTGGTTATTTTTGGCGGCCCGGGGTCAAGAGTTCGATACGTATGCTCAGTGATACCTGGGGTGGGGATAAACCACTTACGCTTTTTGGACAATATATGGATAATGAAGAGCTCCCATTGCGTTGTCGGGATTATATGTTGCGTGACTATGCATCATGGGATGAGTCCAAACTTCGAAATGATTTCGACAAGGATGATGTCGAGAGTATCCTTAGGGTTCCGATTTATCAGGATAGACCGGACAAGCTGGTTTGGGGCCAACATGACTCTGGGAACTATACAGTCAGGTCAGGGTGCTTTTTCCTTCACCAACCTGCGAGACCGGTGACGCGACCTACACGTCTCTGGAAAGTAATATCTAAATCTCCGACTTTACCGAAAATACGCTCCTTCAGTTGGCGAGCGGGCCGTGACGCTTTACCCACTGGGGAAAAGCTCCGAGCGATACATCATACGGATGGACATTGTCCTTTTTGCCCAGCGGTGCTGGAATCCGCTATGCATGCCCTTCGTGATTGCCCAAACGCTCAGGATGTTCTTCGCCTAGTGGGGCTTCCGTCGAGCGTCTATACCAGTCACACCAGCACAATTGTGGCAAGGCTGTCGGAACGAACTTATTGTTTGGACACTTCAGGATTTGCTCTGCTCCTCACAACAATTTGGAATATCTGGAACCGTCGTAATGACTGGGTTCATTCCCAAAGACTTCAGCCAACCTGGCTTACGGCCATGAATGCCACAGGTCTCCTTCAGGAATACGCGGCCGCTAACGCTCTCCCTGCCATGTCAGCCGCCATACCAGCAGCAGCCCCCCACGATGGACGACGCCAAGCCCGGGATGTATAAAGATAAACGTCGACGGAGCCTTCCATCCAGGATCTGGTGATGCAGCTATCGGAGTCATTGCTAGGGATGCACATGGCTCGATTGTTGGAGGATGTGCTGTCCATGAGGCAGGCTGTCATGATGCCACCATGGTCGAGCTACATGCCATCGTTGCGGGTATTATGTTGACCCGTGATAGAGGGTGGGGCGAGGTGCTCATTGAATCCGATTCGGCTACTTTGATCAACAAGCTCTCGCGCACCACTGAGGACAACTCCCTGCTGGGACCATAGATTGCAGATACGCAGGCCTTGCTTAGGTCTTTTCCATTAATCACACTATCTTTTGTACCTAGATCGGCCAATTTTATGGCCCATAACTTAGCCGCTTGGGCTTTACGCTTTACTTCTTCTGTGTACTTTGATTCAGTTGTTCCTGACTGTATTAACGTCGATGTACTGGCTGATTCTCAGCCCTCTTCTTGTTATAATAATAACAACACTCAGGGCACTCTTTCCCCCTTAGGTTCACCCTGTGCTTCGGCACAAGGTGGTTAGAGGGGTTTTTAATGAGGCCCTTTTTCCTCAAAAAAAAAATTCCAACGGGTCCATTGAAAGGCCCATTTAGACCTGCTCATCCGAAACCTCTACAAAAAGGACCGCAAAAATGTTTTATTCAAATATTAGGAGTTCAAATAATTGATTAGGAGCTTTTCAACACAATTATATTGCAAAACCTCAATTTCTGTACTTTTTGCTCATTTAAAATTCCAACGGGTCCATTGAAAGGCCCATTTCGACCCGCTCGTCCGAAACCTCTACAAAAAGGACTGCAAAACAAGTTTTAATCAAATTTTAGGAGTTCATATAATTGATTAGGAGCTTTTCAACACAATTATATTGCAAAACCTCAATTTCTGTACTTTTTACTCATTTAAAATTCCAACGGGTCCATTAAAAGGCCCATTTCGACCCGCTCGTCCGAAACCTCTACAAAAAGGACTGCAAAACAAGTTTTAATCAAATTTTAGGAGTTCATGTAATTGATTAGGAGCTTTTCAACACAATTATATTGCAAAACCTCAATTTATGTACTTTTTACTCAGTTATAATTCCAACGAGTCCATTGAAAGGCCCATTTCGACCCGCTCGTCCGAAACCTCTACAAAAAGGACTGAAAAACAAGTTTTAATCAAATCTTAGGAATTCATGTAATTGATTAGGAGCTTTTCAACACAATTATATTGCAAAACCTCAATTTCTGTACTTTTACTCAGTTAAAATTCCAACGGGTCCATTGAAAGGCCCATTTAGACCTGCTCGTCCGAAACCTCTACAAAAAGGACCGCAAAAATGTTTTATTCAAATATTAGGAGTTCAAATAATTGCTTAGGAGCTTTTCAACACAATTATATTGCAAAACCTCAATTTCTGTACTTTTTACTCATTTAAAATTCCAACGGGTCCATTGAAAGGCCCATTTCGACCCGCTCGTCCGAAACCTCTACAAAAAGGACTGCAAAACAAGTTTTCATCAAATTTTAGGAGTTCATGTAATTGATTAGGAGCTTTTCAACACAATTATATTGAAAAACCTCAATTTATGTACTTTTTACTCAGTTAAAATTCCAACGGGTCCATTGAAAGGCCCATTTAGACCTGCTCGTCTGAAACCTCTACAAAAAGGACCGCAAAAATGTTTTATTCAAATATTAGGAGTTCAAATAATTTATTAGGAGCTTTTAAACACAATTATATTGCAAAACCTCAATTTCTGTACTTTTTACTCATTTAAAATTCCAACGGGTCCATTGAAAGGCCCATTTAGACCTGCTCGTCCGAAACCTCTACAAAAAGGACCGCAAAAATGTTTTATTCAAAAATTAGGAGTTCAAATAATTGATTAGGAGCTATTAAACACAATTATATTGCAAAACCTCAATTTCTGTACTTTTTACTCATTTAAAATTCCAACGGGTCCATTAAAAGGCCCATTTCGACCCGCTCGTCCGAAACCTCTACAAAAAGGACTGCAAAACAAGTTTTAATCAAATTTTAGGAGTTCATGTAATTGATTAGGAGCTTTTCAACACAATTATATTGCAAAACCTCAATTTATGTACTTTTTACTCAGTTATAATTCCAACGGGTCCATTGAAAGGCCCATTTCGACCCGCTCGTCCGAAACCTCTACAAAAAGGACTGAAAAACAAGTTTTAATCAAATCTTAGGAATTCATGTAATTGATTAGGAGCTTTTCAACACAATTATATTGCAAAACCTCAATTTCTGTACTTTTACTCAGTTAAAATTCCAACGGGTCCATTGAAAGGCCCATTTAGACCTGCTCGTCCGAAACCTCTACAAAAAGGACCGCAAAAATGTTTTATTCAAATATTAGGAGTTCAAATAATTGCTTAGGAGCTTTTCAACACAATTATATTGCAAAACCTCAATTTCTGTACTTTTTACTCATTTAAAATTCCAACGGGTCCATTGAAAGGCCCATTTCGACCCGCTCGTCCGAAACCTCTACAAAAAGGACTGCAAAACAAGTTTTCATCAAATTTTAGGAGTTCATGTAATTGATTAGGAGCTTTTCAACACAATTATATTGAAAAACCTCAATTTATGTACTTTTTACTCAGTTAAAATTCCAACGGGTCCATTGAAAGGCCCATTTAGACCTGCTCGTCTGAAACCTCTACAAAAAGGACCGCAAAAATGTTTTATTCAAATATTAGGAGTTCAAATAATTTATTAGGAGCTTTTAAACACAATTATATTGCAAAACCTCAATTTCTGTACTTTTTACTCATTTAAAATTCCAACGGGTCCATTGAAAGGCCCATTTAGACCTGCTCGTCCGAAACCTCTACAAAAAGGACCGCAAAAATGTTTTATTCAAAAATTAGGAGTTCAAATAATTGATTAGGAGCTATTAAACACAATTATATTGCAAAACCTCAATTTCTGTACTTTTTACTCAGTTAAAATTCCAACGGGTCCATTGAAAGGCTTATTTAGACCTGCTCGTCCGAAACCTCTACAAAAAGGACCGCAAAAAATGTTTTATTCAAATATTAGGAGTTCAAATAATTGATTAGGAGCTTTTAAACACAATTATATTGCAAAACCTTAATTTCTGTACTTTTTACTCATTTAAAATTCCAACGGGTCCATTGAAAGGCCCATTTAGACCTGCTCGTCCGAAACCTCTACAAAAAGGACCGCAAAAATGTTTTATTCAAATAATAGGAGTTAAAATAATTGATTAGGAGCTTTTCAACACAATTATATTACAAAACCTCAATTTCTGTACTTTTTACTCTTTTAAAATTCCAACGGGTCCATTGAAAGGCCCATTTAGACCCGCTCGTCCAAAACCTCTACAAAAAGGACTGCGAAACAAGTTTTAATCAAATTTTAGGAGTTCATGTAATTGATTAGGAGCTTTTCAACACAATTATATTGCAAAACCTCAATTTCTGTACTTTTTACTCAGTTAAAATTCCAACGGGTCCATTGAAAGGCCCATTTAGATCCGCTCGTCCGAAACCTCTACAAAAAGGACCGCAAAAATGTTTTAATCAAATATTAGGAGTTGAAATAATTGATTAGGAGCTTTTCAACACAATTATAGTGCAAAACCTCAATTTCTGTATTTTTTACTCATTTAAAATTCCAACGGGTCCATTGAAAGGCCCATTTCGACCCGCTCGTCCGAAACCTCTACAAAAAGGACTGCAAAACAAGTTTTCATCAAATTTTAGGAGTTCATGTAATTGATTAGGAGCTTTTCAACACAATTATATTGAAAAACCTCAATTTATGTACTTTTTACTCAGTTAAAATTCCAACGGGTCCATTGAAATGCCCATTTAGACCTGCTCGTCTGAAACCTCTACAAAAAGGACCGCAAAAATGTTTTATTCAAATATTAGGAGTTCAAATAATTGATTAGGAGCTTTTAAACACAATTATATTGCAAAACCTCAATTTCTATACTTTTTACTCAGTTAAAATTCCAACGGGTCCATTGAAAGGCCCATTTAGACCTGCTCGTCCGAAACCTCTACAAAAAGGACCGCAAAAATGTTTTATTCAAAAATTAGGAGTTCAAATAATTGATTAGGAGCTTTTAAACACAATTATATTGCAAAACCTCAATTTCTGTACTTTTTACTCAATTAAAATTCCAACGGGTCCATTGAAAGGCCTATTTAGACCTGCTCGTCCGAAACCTCTACAAAAAGGACCGCAAAAAATGTTTTATTCAAATATTAGGAGTTCAAATAATTGATTAGGAGCTTTTAAACACAATTATATTGCAAAACCTCAATTTCTGTATTTTTTACTCATTTAAAATTCCAACGGGTCCATTGAAAGGCCCATTTAGACCTGCTCGTCCGAAACCTCTACAAAAAGGACCGCAAAAATGTTTTATTCAAATATTAGGAGTTAAAATAATTGATTAGGAGCTTTTCAACACAATTATATTACAAAACCTCAATTTCTGTACTTTTTACTCATTTAAAATTCCAACGGGTCCATTGAAAGGCCCATTTAGACCCGCTCGTCCAAAACCTCTACAAAAAGGACTGCGAAACAAGTTTTAATCAAATTTTAGGAGTTCATGTAATTGATTAGGAGCTTTTCAACACAATTATATTGCAAAACCTCAATTTCTGTACTTTTTACTCAGTTAAAATTCCAACGGGTCCATTGAAAGGCCCATTTAGATCCGCTCGTCCGAAACCTCTACAAAAAGGATCGCAAAAATGTTTTAATCAAATATTAGGAGTTGAAATAATTGATTAGGAGCTTTTCAACACAATTATATTGCAAAACCTCAATTTCTGTACTTTTTGCTCATTTAAAATTCCAACGGGTCCATTGAAAGGCCCATTTCGACCCGCTCGTCCGAAACCTCTACAAAAAGGACTGCAAAACAAGTTTTAATCAAATTTTAGGAGTTCATGTAATTGATTAGGAGCTTTTCAACACAACTATATTGCAAAACCTCAATTTCTGTACTTTTTACTAAGTTAAAATTCCAACGGGTCCATTGAAAGGCCCATTTAGACCTGCTCATCCGAAACCTCTACAAAAAGGACCGCAAAAATGTTTTATTCAAATATTAGGAGTTCAAATAATTTAGTAGGAGCTTTTAAACACAATTATATTGCAAAACCTCAATTTCTGTACTTTTTACTCATTTAAAATTCCAACGGGTCCATTGAAAGGCCCATTTCGACCTGCTCTTTCGAAACCTCTACAAAAAGGACTGCAAAACAAGTTTTAATCAAATTTTAGGAGTTCATGTAATTGATTAGGAGCTTTTCAACACAATTATATTGCAAAACCTCAATTTCTATACTTTTTAATCAGTTAAAATTCCAACGGGTCCATTGAAAGGCCCATTTAGACCTGCTCGTCCGAAACCTCAACAAAATGGACCGCAAAAATGTTTTATTCAAATATTAGGAGTTCAAATAATTGATTAGGAGCTTTTCAACACAATTATATTGCAAAACCTCAATTTCTGTACTTTTTACTCATTTAAAATTCCAACGGGTCCATTGAAAGGCCCATTTCGATCCGCTAGTCCTAAACTTCTACAAAAAGGAATGCAAAACAAGTTTTAATCAAATTTTAGGAGTTCGTGTAATTGATTAGGAGCTTTTCAACACAATTATATTGCAAAAACTCAATTTCTGTACTTTTTACTCAGTTAAAATTCCAACGGGTCCATTGAAAGGCCCATTTAGACCTGCTCGTCCGATACCTCGACAAAAAGGATCGCAAAAATGTTTTAATCAAATATTAGGAGTTGAAATAATTGATTAGGAGCTTTTCAACACAATTATATTGCAAAACCTCAATTTCTGTACTTTTTACTCATTTAAAATTCCAACGGGTCCATCGAAAGGCCCATTTCCACCCGCTAGTCCGAAACTTCTACAAAAAGGACTGCAAAACAAGTTTTAATCAAATTTTAGGAGTTCATGTAATTGATTAGTAACTTTTCAACACAATTATATTGCAAAACCGCAATTTATGTACTTTTACTCAGTTAAAATTCCGACGGGTCCATTGAAAGGCCCATTTCGACCCGCTAGTCCGAAACTTCTACAAAAAGGACTGCAGAACAAGTTTTAATCAAATTTTAGGAGTTCGTGTAATTGATTAGGAGCTTTTCAACACAATTATATTGCAAAAACTCAATTTCTGTACTTTTTACTCAGTTAAAATTCCAACGGGTCCATTGAAAGGCCCATTTAGACCTGCTCGTCCGAAACCTCTACAAAAAGGACCGCAAAAGTTTTATTGAAATATTAGGAGTTCAAATAATTGATTAGGAGCTTTTCGACACAATTATATTGCAAAACCTCAATTTTTGTACTTTTTACTCGGTTAAAATTCCAACGGGTCCATTGAAAGGCCCATTTAGACCTGCTCGTCCGAAACCTCTACAAAAAGGACCGCAAAAAGTTTTATTGAAATATTAGGAGTTCAAATAATTGATTAGGAGCTTTTCAACACAATTATATTGCAAAACCTCAATTTCTGTACTTTTTACTCAGTTAAAATTCCAACGGGTCCATTGAAAGCACCATTTAGACCTGCTCGTCCGAAACCTCTACAAAAGGACCGCAAAAATGTTTTATTCAAATATTAGGAGTTCAAATAATTGATTAGGAGCTTTTTAACAAAATTATATTGCAAAACCTCAATTTCTGTACTTTTTACTCATTTAAAATTCCAACGGGTCCATTGAAAGGCCTATTTCGACCCGCTAGTCCGAAACTTCTACAAAAAGGAGTGCAAAACAACTTTTAGTCAAATTTTAGGAGTTCCTGTAATTGATTAGGAACTTTTCAACACAATTATATTGCAAAACCGCAATTTTTGTACTTTTTACTCATTTAAAATTCCAACGGGTCCATTGAAAGGCCCATTTAGACCTGCTCGTCCGAAACATCAACAAAAAGGACCGCAAAACAAGTTTTAATCAAATTTTAGGAGTTCATGTAATTGATTAGGAGCTTTTCAACACAATTATATTGCAAAACCTTAATTTTTGTACTTTTTACTAAGTTAAAATTCCAACGGGTCCATTGAAAGGCCCATTTAGACCTGCTCGTCCGAAACCTCTACAAAAAGGACCGCAAAAATGTTTTATTCAAATATTAGGAGTTCAAATAATATATTAGGAGCTTTTCAACACAATTATATTGCAAAATCTCAATTTCTGTACTTTTTACTCAGTTAAAATTCCAACGGGTCCATTGAAAGGCCCATTTAGACCTGCTCGTCCGAAACCTCTACAAAAAGGACCGCAAAAATGTTTTATTCAAATATTAGGAGTTCAAATAATTGATTAGAAGCTTTTCAACGCAATTATATTGCAAAACCTCAATTTATGTACTTTTTACTCAGTTAAAATTCCAACGGGTCCATTGAAAGGCCCATTTAGACCTACTCGTCCGAAACCTCTACATTAAGGACCGCAAAAATGTTTTATTCAAATATTAGGAGTTCATGTAATTGATTATGAGCTTCTCAACACAATTATATTGCAAAACCTCAATTTATGTACTTTTTACTTAGTTAAAATTCCAACGGGTCCATTGAAAGGCCCATTAAGACCTGCTCGTCCGAAACCTCTACAAAAAGGACCGCAAAAATGTTTTATTCAAATATTAGGAGTTCAAATAATTAATTAGGAGCTTTTCAACACAATTATATTGCAAAACCTCAATTTATGTACATTTTACTCAGTTAAAATTCCAACGGGTCCATTGAAAGGCCCATTTCGACCCTCTCGTCCGAAACCTCTACAAAAAGGACCGCAAAACAAGTTTTAATCAAATTTTAGGAGTTCATGTAATTGATTAGGAGCTTTTCAACACAATAATAGTTCAAAACCTCAATTTCTGTACTTTTTACTCAGTTAAAATTCCAACGGGTCCATTGAAAGGCCCATTTCGACCTGCTCGTTCAAAACCTCTACAAAAAGGACCGCAAAAATGTTTTATTCAAATATTAGGAGTTCAAATAATTGATTAGGAGCTTTTCAACACAATTATATTGCAAAACCTCAATTTCTGTACTTTTTACTCATTTAAAATTCCAACGGGTCCATTGAAAGGCCCATTTCGACCCTCTCGTCCGAAACCTCTACAAAAGGACCTTAAAACAAGTTTTAATCAAATTTTAGGAGTTCATGTTATTGATTAGAAGCTTTTCAACACAATTACATTGCAAAACCACAATTTCTGTACATTTTACTCAGTTAAAATTCCAACGGGTCCATTGAAAGGCCCATTTAGACCTGCTCGTCCGAAACCTCTACAAAAGGACCGCAAAATGTTTTATTCAAATATTAGGAGTTCCAATAATTGCTTAGAAGCTTTTCAACACAATTACATTGCAAAACCCCAATTTCTGTACTTTTTACTCAGTTAAAATTCCAACGGGTCCATTGAAAGGCCCATTTAGACCTGCTCGTCTGAAACCTCTACAAAAAGGACCGCAAAACAAGTTTTAATCAAATATTAGGAGTTCAAATAATTGATTAGGAGCTTTTCAACACAATTATATTGCAAAACCTCAATTTTTGTACTTTTTACTCATTTAAAATTCCAACGGGTCCATTGAAAGGCCCATTTCGACCTGCTCGTCCGAAACCTCTTCAAAAAGGACAGCAAAAATGTTTTATTCAAATATTAGGAGTTCAAATAATTGATTAGGAGCTATTCAACACAATTATATTGCAAAACCTCAATTTTTGTACTTTTTACACATTTAAAATTCCAACGGGTCCATTGAAAGGCCCATTTTGACCCGCTCGTCCGAAACCTCTACAAAAAGGATTGCAAAACAAGTTTTAATCAAATTTTAGGAGTTCATGTAATTGATTAGGAGCTTTTCAACACAATTATATTGCAAAACCTCAATTTTTGTACTTTTTACTCAGTTAAAATTCCAACGGGTCCATTGAAAGGCCCATTAAGACCTGCTCGTCCGAAACCTCTACAAAAAGGACAGAAAAAATGTTTTATTCAAATATTAGGAGTTCAAATAATTTATTAGGAGCTTTTCAACACAATTATATTGCAAAACCTCAATTTCTGTACTTTTTACTCAGTTAAAATTCCAACGGGTCCATTGAAAGGCCCATTTCGACCCGCTCGTCCGAAACCTCTACAAAAAGGACTACAAAACAAGTTTTAATGAAATTTTAGGAGTTCATGTAATTGATTAGGAGCTTTTCAACACAATTATATTGCAAAACCTCAATTTCTGTACTTTTTACTCAGTTAAAATTCCAACGGGTCCATTGAAAGGCCCGTTTAGACCTGCTCGTTCAAAACCTCTACAAAAAGGACCGCAAAAATGTTTTATTCAAATATTAGGAGTTCAAATAATTGATTAGGAGCTTTTGAACACAATTATATTGCAAAACCTCAATTTCTGTACTTTTTACTCAGTTAAAATTCCAACGGGTCCATTGAAAGGCCCATTTCGACCCTCTCGTCCGAAACCTCTACAAAAAGGACCGCAAAAATGTTTTATTCAAATATTAGGAATTCAAATAATTGATTAGGAGCTTTTCAACACAATTATATTGCAAAACCTCAATTTATGTACTTTTTACTCAGTTAAAATTCCAACGGGTCCATTGAAAGGCCCATTTAGACCTGCTCGTCCGAAACCTCTACAAAAGGACCGCAAAACGAGTTTTAATCAAATATTAGGAGTTGAAATAATTGATTAGGTGCTTTTCAACACAATTATATTGCAAAACCTAGATTTTTTTTACTTTTTACTCATTTAAAATTCCAACGGGTCCATTGAAAGGCCCATTTCGACCTGCTCGTCCGAAACCTCTACAAAAAGGACAGCAAAAATGTTTTATTCAAATATTAGGAGTTCAAATAATTGATTAGGAGCTTTTCAACACAATTATATTGCAAAACCTCAATTTCTGTACTTTTTACTCATTTAAAATTCCAACGGGTCCATTGAAAGGCCCACTTCGACCCGTTCGTCCGAAACCTCTACAAAAAGGACTGCAAAACAAGTTCTAATCAAATTTTAGGAGTTCATGTAATTGATTAGGAGCTTTTCAACACAATTATATTGCAAAACCTCAATTTCTGTACTTTTTACTCAGTTAAAATTCCAACGGGTCCATTGAAAGGCCCATTTAGACCTGCTCGTCCGAAACCTCTACAAAAAGGACCGCAAATGTAACCCCCTTAACCCGGCCCAGCCGATTGACCCGAATTAAGAAAGTCACACGGGGAAAACCAAAGTCAACCCGAAAGTCAACCTTGATTAACGAACCTTTTTTTTAACTTGTCTAGATGGATATTAACCTTAGTTATGATCATACAAACAACATTCTCAAAGATCATAAACATCAGAGATCAAGCAGGGACCCAATTGAACAATTTACAACTTTAGGGACCAAAATGTAAGTTCTGTAAATTATGAGGCCTTCATCCAAATTAAGGTTACCAACTTGAAATTAATCAGGTTTCATGCATCACTGCCAAATTTCAGCTCAAACGGACATCACAAACTCCTACAATTGCACAAACAAGATTCAGGACCAAAACGCAAACATTCCAAAACATTTAACTGCCATTGTCAGCCCCCAACAGTCGGCTGTTCCGAAACAGGGTGAGCCTGTTTCGAAACACGGGGCCGTTCCGCAACGCGTACCGAAACACGGGCTGGCAGTGGCCTTTCCGTTTCGGAACGGTGTCTCCCGTTTCGGACGCCTGGGCTGATTTAAGGCACCCGTTCCGAAACGACAGCCTCTGTTCCGAAACACCCTGCACAGAATGCAGCAAAAGGCTTCCCTAAACATGCAATTAATCATCCAATCATGCTCCAAATGCTACCAAACTTTACCAGCATGAAATTCATCATATAAGGGATATGCTTGCAACAACAATTCAACATATTAACATCATATAAGAAAAGCCCCAATTCTAATGGCATGCTTCCTACACAAGCTAACCATTCATGCATAAGCCTTCAAAACCAAACACATATAGACCAATTACAAATCCAACATTTCCAACAACATTAAACATACTTAGGGAGTTCATATCATCTCCCAAAACATACACATAGGTCCCCCATTGCCAAATTACCAAAAGCTAAAATGTGTTTAAGGAAACCTTCCATACTTGAGCTTAATCCCACTTGATTGCTTGCCTTCCTTGCTGCCCTCAAAGTACCTTAATGATCTGCATTATTGGTTTAAGAAAATGAAAGAGAGCATAAGCAAAAGCTTAGTGAGGAATGCTCTTTAAAAACCAATCAATAATGCATTTATCAAACACTTTATAAATCATACTTCAAACCATCATATATACATGCTCACTAGCATTCTTAAACAAGCAATACATGCTCCATGTCAATTCATGTCATATTGGCCACAAGTGATAAATTTCATCTTTTAAAACAAGATCAACATAAGACTCACACATGGACTTTTAAACACCATTGTGATCTTATAATTCACAAGAACCACGCAAGGACTTTTAACCACCTTCGTGTTCTTCCCAAGGACTTTTAAACACCTTGGCCCCAAGGACTTTTAAACACCTTGGCCCATGGACTTTTAAACACCATGGCAAGGACCACACAAGGAATTTTAACCACCTTTGTGTCCTCATCAAGAACCATCCAAGGACTTTTAACCACCTTGATGTTCTTAAGTAACAAGGCTCACTCAAGGACTTTTAACCACCTTAGTGACCTTAACAAGAATCATCATGGACTTTTAACCACCATGAAGTTCTTAGAAACCACAAGGCTCACTCAAGGACTTTTAACCACCTTAGTGACCTTAACCTTTTCGAAACATCACTTGCCAATACACATCATTATCATCAAATAATCCACTGTTTTAAAGCATTAAACCAAGCCATAAACATCATGCATTTATAAGCATCAAACCACATTTTAACCATGCTCAAAAACAAGGAACTCTTACCTTGAGCTTCCTTCAACATATGGCTTACAAAATCAGCAATAACCATGCTAAATCATGCTTTCAAAACAGAATTTAAAACATGCAACAAACCACATTGCATAACAGTCAAACCATGGCCACCACTAGAGAGTTTTTCCGAAAACTTACACTTGAGCTTAGCAAAGTTGTTTAGACTTAAACTAAGCTCCCAAGACATTGGTTTCAAAGCCGAAAACCCAATTTCACTCACCGATTCCACTTCGCCTCTTGCCGAAGCACGAATCAAGCTACCGGATCACCATCACTTGGATCCAAAGATGCCTCCCCTGTTTTAAACACATCAAAGCAGAGGATTAATGCATCATCATGCATTAATAGCTTCAATGAAAGCGCCTAAACTCGCTGCTCTCATCCACAATCCATTTTCGGCCACCAAACACAACCGAAAATGCCTCCAAACCACTTCTCAACAAAGCCCGGCCATAAACCATCAAAACAAAACATCCTTTAGCATCATTCAACATCTAAAAAGAACCTAACAACATCCTTATACCTCCAGCAACAACAGAT
Source organism: Hibiscus tridactylites (assembly GCA_958450335.1). Taxonomy (NCBI): domain Eukaryota; kingdom Viridiplantae; phylum Streptophyta; class Magnoliopsida; order Malvales; family Malvaceae; genus Hibiscus; species Hibiscus tridactylites. The sequence continues at coordinate 255,251 of CAUDLX010000107.1, forward strand.
CCACAAGATCACACCAAAAGCAACCAAGAATCACAAGCTAAACTTAGGAAATTCAACCTATCCGGGATTGCATTAATCAAAACTCAATTCCTTATCAAAATAACATTCATTAATCATCAAAAACACATCTCAAATCACAGCTTTAATAGATCCAACGAAAATTCATCAAAAATCACCAAATCTTGCATTTTAAGCCAAGATCCATTTTACAACTTAAAAGCCATTTATAAAACATCAATTAAGGATTGAGAACTTAGGAATTTCAGTAAAGAACTGAGAGTTTAGAGGAGAAGGACGTTCTTACCTCCAAACTTGAGTTTCTCCTCTTTTAGAACCAAAAACCTTGATGAATCAAGTAGCAAATGGTGAGGTTTTGTTGATATGTTGATTAGGAATCAAAAGAGAGTTGAAAGGGAAGATTTAGGTGACAAAATCAGAAGAAATTCTCTGGAGAGAAAGTGTTTGGGTTGAGAGAAAATAAGAGAAAGGAAAATTGAGAAAATAGGAAGTTAGTTACAAAATAGCCAAAAATGATTTCCCTCCACTTTTCTATAGCTTTAAAATCAGAATTAAACCTTAAAATATCTTAGAAAAATCTGGAGAAACTCCCTTTGGGTAAATAGCTCCTTAAAGATTCAAAGTTTCAATCCTTTCTAAAACAGTCACGCAACTTTCAAAAATTACATTTTGGTCACTAGCCAAAATGTCACCCCTCCAAAACTCATTTTGTAAAATTGATTTCACAGTTCACTTATATATATTAAAAAATGATTTTAGAACATTTTTCCATATTTTTAATGCAACCCGAACTAGGCTTTCCTAATTTAACCCTTTTAGATTCGAACAGTACTTTGACCAAACCGGTCAACGCCCAAAACTTCTAAGCCCAAAACCGGGGCGTTACAGCAAAAATGTTTTATTCAAATATTAGGAGTTCAAATAATTGATTAGGAGCTTTTAACCACAATTATATTGCAAAACCTCAATTTCTGTACTTTTTACTCATTTAAAATTCCAACGGGTCCATTGAAAGGCCTATTTCGACCCGCTCGTCCGAAACCTCTACTAAAAGGACTGCAAAACAAGTTTTAATCAAATTTTAGGAGTTCATGAAATTTATTAGGAGCTTTTCAACACAATTATATTGCAAAACCTCAATTTCTGTACTTTTTACTCAGTTAAAATTCCAACGGGTCCATTGAAAGGCCCATTTCGACCCTCTCGTCCGAAACCTCTACAAAAGGACCGCAAAACAAGTTTTAATCAAATTTTAGGAGTTCATGTAATTGATTAGAAGCTTTTCAACACAATTACATTACAAAACCTCAATTTCTGTACTTTTTACTCAACTAAAATTCCAACGGGTCCATTGAAAGGCCAATTTAGACCTGCTCGTTCGAAACCTCTACAAAAAGGACCGCAAAAATGTTTTATTCAAATATTAGGAGTTCAAATAATTGATTAGGAGCTTTTCAACGCAATTATATTGCAAAACCTCAATTTCTGTACTTTTTACTCATTTAAAATTCCAACGGGTCCATTGAAAGGCCCATTTCGACCTACTCGTCCGAAACCTCTACAAAAAGGACAGCAAAAATGTTTTATTCAAATATTATGAGTTCAAAAAATTGATTAGGAGCTTTTCAACACAATTATATTGCAAAACCTCAATTTCTGTACTTTTTACTCATTTAAAATTCTAACGGGTCCATTGGAAGGCCCATTTCAACCCGCTCGTCCGAAACCTCTACAAAAAGGACTGCAAAACAAGTTTTACTCAAATTTTAGGAGTTCATGTAATTGATTAGGAGCTTTTCAACAAAATTATATTGCAAAACCTCAATTTCTGTACTTTTTACTCAGTTAAAATTCCAACGGGTCCATTAAAAGGCCCATTTCGACCCGCTAGTCCGAAACCTCTACAAAAAGGACTGCAAAACAAGTTTTAATCAAATTTTAGGAATTCATGTAATTGATTAGGAGCTTTTCAACACAATTATATTGCAAAACCGCAATTTCTGTACTTTTTACTCAGTTAAAATTCCAACTGGTCCATTGAAAGGCCCATTTAGACCCGCTAGTCCGAAACCTCTACAATAAGGACTGCAAAAATGTTTTATTAAAATATTAGGAGTTCAAATAATTGATTAGGAGCTTTTCAACACAATTATATTGCAAAACCTCAATTTCTGTTCATTTTACTCAGTTAAAATTCCAACGGGTCCATTGAAAGGCCCATTTCGACCCTCTCGTCCGAAACCACTACAAAAAGGACCGCAAAACAAGTTTTAATCAAATTTTAGGAGTTCATGTAATTGATTAGAAGCTTTTCAACACAATTACATTGCAAAACCTCAATTTCTGTACTTTTTACTCAGTTAAAATTCCAACGGGACCATTGAAAGGCCCATTTAGACCTGCTCGTCCGAAACCTCTACAAAAAGGACCGCAAAAATGTTTTATTCAAATATTTGGAGTTCAAATAATTGATTAGAAGCTTTTCAACACAATTACATTGCAAAACCTCAGTTTCTGTTCTTTTTACTCAGTTAAAATTCCAACGGGTCCATTGAAAGGCCCATTTAGACCCGCTAGTCCGAAACCTCTACAATAAGGACTGCAAAAATGTTTTATTCAAATATTAGGAGTTCAAATAATTGATTAGGAGCTTTTCAACACAATTATATTGCAAAACCTCAATTTCTGTACTTTTTACTCAGTTAAAATTCCAACGGGTCCATTGAAAGGCCCATTTAGACCTGCTCGTTCGAAACCTCTACAATAAGGACCGCAAAAATGTTTTATTCAAATATTAGGAGTTCAAATAATTGATTATGAGCTTTTCAACACAATTATATTGCAAAACCTCAATTTCTGTACTTTTTACTCAGTTAAAATTCCAACGGGTCCATTGAAAGGCACATTTAGACCTGCTCGTCCGAAACCTCTACAAAAAGGAACGCAAAAATGTTTTATTAAAATATTAGGAGTTCAAATAATTGATTAGGAGCTTTACAACACAATTATATTGCAAAACCTCAATTTCTGTACATTTTACTCAGTTAAAATTCCATCGGGTCCATTGAAAGGCCCATTTCGACCCTCTCGTCCGAAACCACTACGAAAAGGACCGCAAAACAAGTTTTAATCAAATTTTAGGAGTTCATGTAATTGATTAGAAGCTTTTCAACACAATTACATTGCAAAACCTCAATTTCTGTACTTTTTACTCAGTTAAAATTCCAACGGGTCCATTGAAAGGCCCATTTAGACCAGCTCGTCCGAAACCTCTACAAAAATGACCGCAAAAATGTTTTATTTAAATATTAGGAGTTCAAATAATTGATTAGGAGCTTTTAAACACAATTATATTGCAAAACCTCAATTTCTGTACTTTTTACTCAGTTAAAATTCCAACGGGTCCATTGAAAGGCCCATTTCGACCCGATAGTCCGAAAACTCTACAAAAAGGACTGCAAAACAAGTTTTAATCAAATTTTAGGAATTCATGTAATTGACTAGGAGCTTTTCAACGCAATTATATTGCAAATCCGCAATTTCTGTACTTTTTACTCAGTTAAAATTCCAACTGGTCCATTGAAAGGCCCATTTAGACCCGCTAGTCCGAAACCTCTACAATTAGGACTGCAAAAATGTTTTATTCAAATATTAGGAGTTCAAATAATTGATTAGGAGCTTTTCAACACAATTATATTGCAAAACCTCAATTTCTGTACTTTTTACTCAGTTAAAATTCCAACGGGTCCATTGAAAGGCCCATTTCGACCCTCTCGTCCGAAACCACTACAAAAAGGACCGCAAAACAAGTTTTAATCAAATTTTAGGAGTTCATGTAATTGATTAGAAGCTTTTCAACACAATTACATTGCAAAACCTCAATTTCTGTACTTTTTACTCAGTTAAAATTCCAACGGGACCATTGAAAGGCCCATTTAGACCCGCTCGTCCGAAACCTCTACGAAAAGGACCGCAAAAATGTTTTATTCAAATATTTGGAGTTCAAATAATTGATTAGATGCTTTTCAACACAATTACATTGCAAAACCTCAATTTCTGTACTTTTTACTCAGTTAAAATTCCAACGGGTCCATTGAAAGGCCCATTTAGACCTGCTCGTCCGAAACCTCTACAATAAGGACCGCAAAAATGTTTTATTCAAATATTAGGAGTTCAAATAATTGATTAGGAGCTTTTCAACACAATTATATTGCAAAACCACAATTTTTGTACTTTTTACTCAGTTAAAATTCCAACGGGTCCATTGAAAGGCCCATTTAGACCTGCTCGTCCGAAACCTCTACAAAAAGGACCGCAAAAATGTTTTATTCAAATATTAGGAGTTCAAATAATTGATTAGGAGCTTTTCAACACAATTATATTGCAAAACCTCAATTTTTGTACTTTTTACTCATTTAAAATTCCAACGGGTCCGTTGAAAGGCCCATTTCGACCTGCTCGTCCGAAACCTCTACAAAAAGGACAACAAAAATGTTTTATTCAAATATAAGGAGTTAAAATAATTGATTAGGAGCTTTTCAACATAATTATATTGCAAAACCTCAATTTCTTTACTTTTTACTCATTTAAAATTCCAACGGGTCCATTGAAAGGCCCATTTCGACCTGCTCGTCCGAAACCTCTACAGAAAGGACTGCAAAACAAGTTTTAATCAAATTTTAGGAGTTCATGTAATTGATTAGGAGCTTTTCAACAAAATTATATTGCAAAACCTCAATTTCTGTACTTTTTACTCAGTTAAAATTCCAACGGGTCCATTGAAAGGCCCATTTAGACCTGCTCGTCCGAAACCTCTACAAAAAGGACCGCAAAAATGTTTTATTTAAATATTAGGAGTTCAAATAATTGATTAGGAGCTTTTAAACACAATTATATTGCAAAACCTCAATTTCTATACTTTTTACTCAGTTAAAATTCCAACGAGTCCATTGAAAGGCCCATTTCGACCCGATAGTCCGAAAACTCTACAAAAAGGACTGCAAAACAAGTTTTAATCAAATTTTAGGAATTCATGTAATTGATTAGGAGCTTTTCAACACAATTATATTGCAAAACCGCAATTTCTATACTTTTTACTTAGTTAAAATTCCAACTGGTCCATTGAAAGGCCCATTTAGACCCGCTAGTCCGAAACCTCTACAATAAGGACTGCAAAAATGTTTTATTCAAATATTAGGAGTTCAAATAATTGATTAGGAGCTTTTCAACACAATTATATTGCAAAACCTCAATTTCTGTACTTTTTACTCAGTTAAAATTCCAACGGGTCCATTGAAAGGCCCATTTAGACCTGCTCGTTCGAAACCTCTACAATAAGGACCGCAAAAATGTTTTATTCAAATATTAGGAGTTCAAATAATTGATTATGAGCTTTTCAACACAATTATATTGCAAAACCTCAATTTCTGTACTTTTTACTCAGTTAAAATTCCAACGGGTCCATTGAAAGGCCCATTTAGACCTGCTCGTCCGAAACCTCTACAAAAAGGAACGCAAAAATGTTTTATTAAAATATTAGGAGTTCAAATAATTGATTATGAGCTTTACAACACAATTATATTGCAAAACCTCAATTTCTGTACATTTTACTCAGTTAAAATTCCATCGGGTCCATTGAAAGGCCCATTTCGACCCTCTCGTCCGAAACCACTACGAAAAGGACCGCAAAACAAGTTTTAATCAAATTTTAGGAGTTCATGTAATTGATTAGAAGCTTTTCAACACAATTACATTGCAAAACCTCAATTTCTGTACTTTTTACTCAGTTAAAATTCCAACGGGTCCATTGAAAGGCCCATTTAGACCAACTCGTCCGAAACCTCTACAAAAATGACCGCAAAAATGTTTTATTTAAATATTAGGAGTTCAAATAATTGATTAGGAGCTTTTAAACACAATTATATTGCAAAACCTCAATTTCTGTACTTTTTACTCAGTTAAAATTCCAACGGATCCATTGAAAGGCCCATTTCGACCCGATAGTCCGAAAACTCTACAAAAAGGACTGCAAAACAAGTTTTAATCAAATTTTAGGAATTCATGTAATTGACTAGGAGCTTTTCAACGCAATTATATTGCAAATCCGCAATTTCTGTACTTTTTACTCAGTTAAAATTCCAACTGGTCCATTGAAAGGCCCATTTAGACCCGCTAGTCCGAAACCTCTACAATTAGGACTGCAAAAATGTTTTATTCAAATATTAGGAGTTCAAATAATTGATTAGGAGCTTTTCAACACTATTATATTGCAAAACCTCAATTTCTGTACTTTTTACTCAGTTAAAATTCCAACGGGTCCATTGAAAGGCCCATTTAGACCTGCTCGTTCGAAACCTCTACAAAAAGGAACGCAAAAATATTTTATTAAAATATTAGGAGTTCAAATAATTGATTAGGAGCTTTTGAACACAGATATATTGCAAAACCTCAATTTCTTTACTTTTTACTCAGTTAAAATTCCAACGGGTCCATTGAAAGGCCAATTTCGACCCGCTCGTCCGAAACCTATACAAAAAGGACTGCAAAACAAGTTTTATTCAAATTTTAGGAGTTCAAATAATTGATTAGGAGCTTTTCAACACAATTATATTGCAAAACCTCAATTTCTGTACATTTTACTCAGTTAAAATTCTATCGGGTCCATTGAAAGGCCCATTTCGACCCTCTCGTCCGAAACCACTACAAAAAGGACCGCAAAACAAGTTTTAATCAAATTTTAGGAGTTCATGTAATTGATTAGAAGCTTTTCAACACAATTACATTGCAAAACCTCAATTTCTGTACTTTTTACTCAGTTAAAATTCCAACGGGACCATTGAAAGGCCCATTTAGACCTGCTCGTCCGAAACCTCTACAAAAAGGACCGCAAAAATGTTTTATTCAAATATTTGGAGTTCAAATAATTGATTAGAAGCTTTTCAACACAATTACATTGCAAAACCTCAGTTTCTGTTCTTTTTACTCAGTTAAAATTCCAACGGGTCCATTGAAAGGCCCATTTAGACCCGCTAGTCCGAAACCTCTACAATAAGGACTGCAAAAATGTTTTATTCAAATATTAGGAGTTCAAATAATTGATTAGGAGCTTTTCAACACAATTATATTGCAAAACCTCAATTTCTGTACTTTTTACTCAGTTAAAATTCCAACGGGTCCATTGAAAGGCCCATTTAGACCTGCTCGTTCGAAACCTCTACAATAAGGACCGCAAAAATGTTTTATTCAAATATTAGGAGTTCAAATAATTGATTATGAGCTTTTCAACACAATTATATTGCAAAACCTCAATTTCTGTACTTTTTACTCAGTTAAAATTCCAACGGGTCCATTGAAAGGCACATTTAGACCTGCTCGTCCGAAACCTCTACAAAAAGGAACGCAAAAATGTTTTATTAAAATATTAGGAGTTCAAATAATTGATTAGGAGCTTTACAACACAATTATATTGCAAAACCTCAATTTCTGTACATTTTACTCAGTTAAAATTCCATCGGGTCCATTGAAAGGCCCATTTCGACCCTCTCGTCCGAAACCACTACGAAAAGGACCGCAAAACAAGTTTTAATCAAATTTTAGGAGTTCATGTAATTGATTAGAAGCTTTTCAACACAATTACATTGCAAAACCTCAATTTCTGTACTTTTTACTCAGTTAAAATTCCAACGGGTCCATTGAAAGGCCCATTTAGACCAGCTCGTCCGAAACCTCTACAAAAATGACCGCAAAAATGTTTTATTTAAATATTAGGAGTTCAAATAATTGATTAGGAGCTTTTAAACACAATTATATTGCAAAACCTCAATTTCTGTACTTTTTACTCAGTTAAAATTCCAACGGATCCATTGAAAGGCCCATTTCGACCCGATAGTCCGAAAACTCTACAAAAAGGACTGCAAAACAAGTTTTAATCAAATTTTAGGAATTCATGTAATTGACTAGGAGCTTTTCAACGCAATTATATTGCAAATCCGCAATTTCTGTACTTTTTACTCAGTTAAAATTCCAACTGGTCCATTGAAAGGCCCATTTAGACCCGCTAGTCCGAAACCTCTACAATTAGGACTGCAAAAATGTTTTATTCAAATATTAGGAGTTCAAATAATTGATTAGGAGCTTTTCAACACTATTATATTGCAAAACCTCAATTTCTGTACTTTTTACTCAGTTAAAATTCCAACGGGTCCATTGAAAGGCCCATTTAGACCTGCTCGTTCGAAACCTCTACAAAAAGGAACGCAAAAATATTTTATTAAAATATTAGGAGTTCAAATAATTGATTAGGAGCTTTTGAACACAGATATATTGCAAAACCTCAATTTCTTTACTTTTTACTCAGTTAAAATTCCAACGGGTCCATTGAAAGGCCAATTTCGACCCGCTCGTCCGAAACCTATACAAAAAGGACTGCAAAACAAGTTTTATTCAAATTTTAGGAGTTCAAATAATTGATTAGGAGCTTTTCAACACAATTATATTGCAAAACCTCAATTTCTGTACATTTTACTCAGTTAAAATTCTATCGGGTCCATTGAAAGGCCCATTTCGACCCTCTCGTCCGAAACCACTACAAAAAGGACCGCAAAACAAGTTTTAATCAAATTTTAGGAGTTCATGTAATTGATTAGAAGCTTTTCAACACAATTACATTGCAAAACCTCAATTTCTGTACTTTTTACTCAGTTAAAATTCCAACGGGACCATTGAAAGGCCCATTTAGACCTGCTCGTCCGAAACCTCTACAAAAAGGACCGCAAAAATGTTTTATTCAAATATTTGGAGTTCAAATAATTGATTAGAAGCTTTTCAACACAATTACATTGCAAAACCTCAGTTTCTGTTCTTTTTACTCAGTTAAAATTCCAACGGGTCCATTGAAAGGCCCATTTAGACCCGCTAGTCCGAAACCTCTACAATAAGGACTGCAAAAATGTTTTATTCAAATATTAGGAGTTCAAATAATTGATTAGGAGCTTTTCAACACAATTATATTGCAAAACCTCAATTTCTGTACTTTTTACTCAGTTAAAATTCCAACGGGTCCGTTGAAAGGCCCATTTAGACCTGCTCGTTCGAAACCTCTACAATAAGGACCGCAAAAATGTTTTATTCAAATATTAGGAGTTCAAATAATTGATTATGAGCTTTTCAACACAATTATATTGCAAAACCTCAATTTCTGTACTTTTTACTCAGTTAAAATTCCAACGGGTCCATTGAAAGGCACATTTAGACCTGCTCGTCCGAAACCTCTACAAAAAGGAACGCAAAAATGTTTTATTAAAATATTATGAGTTCAAATAATTGATTAGGAGCTTTACAACACAATTATATTGCAAAACCTCAATTTCTGTACATTTTACTCAGTTAAAATTCCATCGGGTCCATTGAAAGGCCCATTTCGACCCTCTCGTCCGAAACCACTACGAAAAGGACCGCAAAACAAGTTTTAATCAAATTTTAGGAGTTCATGTAATTGATTAGAAGCTTTTCAACACAATTACATTGCAAAACCTCAATTTCTGTACTTTTTACTCAGTTAAAATTCCAACGGGTCCATTGAAAGGCCCATTTAGACCAGCTCGTCCGAAACCTCTACAAAAATGACCGCAAAAATGTTTTATTTAAATATTAGGAGTTCAAATAATTGATTAGGAGCTTTTAAACACAATTATATTGCAAAACCTCAATTTCTGTACTTTTTACTCAGTTAAAATTCCAACGGGTCCATTGAAAGGCCCATTTCGACCCGATAGTCCGAAAACTCTACAAAAAGGACTGCAAAACAAGTTTTAATCAAATTTTAGGAATTCATGTAATTGACTAGGAGCTTTTCAACGCAATTATATTGCAAATCCGCAATTTCTGTACTTTTTACTCAGTTAAAATTCCAACTGGTCCATTGAAAGGCCCATTTAGACCCGCTAGTCCGAAACCTCTACAATTAGGACTGCAAAAATGTTTTATTCAAATATTAGGAGTTCAAATAATTGATTAGGAGCTTTTCAACACAATTATATTGCAAAACCTCAATTTCTGTACTTTTTACTCAGTTAAAATTCCAACGGGTCCATTGAAAGGCCCATTTAGACCTGCTCGTTCGAAACCTCTACAATAAGGACAGCAAAAATGTTTTATTCAAATATTAGGAGTTCAAATAATTGATTAGGAGCTTTTCAACACTATTATATTGCAAAACCTCAATTTCTGTACTTTTTACTCAGTTAAAATTCCAACGGGTCCATTGAAAGGCCCATTTAGACCTGCTCGTCCGAAACCTCTACAAAAAAGAACGCAAAAATGTTTTATTAAAATATTAGGAGTTCAAATAATTGATTAGGAGCTTTTCAACACAATTATATTGCAAAACCTCAATTTCTGTACATTTTACTCAGTTAAAATTCTATCGGGTCCATTGAAAGGCCCATTTCGACCCTCTCGTCCGAAACCACTACAAAAAGGACCGCAAAACAAGTTTTAATCAAATTTTAGGAGTTCATGTAATTGATTAGAAGCTTTTCAACACAATTACATTGCAAAACCTCAATTTCTGTACTTTTTACTCAGTTAAAATTCCAACGGGACCATTGAAAGGCCCATTTAGACCTGCTCGTCCGAAACCTCTACAAAAAGGACCGCAAAAATGTTTTATTCAAATATTTGGAGTTCAAATAATTGATTAGAAGCTTTTCAACACAATTACATTGCAAAACCTCAGTTTCTGTTCTTTTTACTCATTTAAAATTCCAACGGGTCCATTGAAAGGCCCATTTAGACCCGCTAGTCCGAAACCTCTACAATAAGGACTGCAAAAATGTTTTATTCAAATATTAGGAGTTCAAATAATTGATTAGGAGCTTTTCAACACAATTATATTGCAAAACCTCAATTTCTGTACTTTTTACTCAGTTAAAATTCCAACGGGTCCATTGAAAGGCCCATTTAGACCTGCTCGTTCGAAACCTCTACAATAAGGACAGCAAAAATGTTTTATTCAAATATTAGGAGTTCAAATAATTGATTAGGAGCTTTTCAACACTATTATATTGCAAAACCTCAATTTCTGTACTTTTTACTCAGTTAAAATTCCAACGGGTCCATTGAAAGGCACATTTAGACCTGCTCGTCCGAAACCTCTACAAAAAGGAACGCAAAAATGTTTTATTAAAATATTAGGAGTTCAAATAATTGATTAGGAGCTTTACAACACAATTATATTGCAAAACCTCAATTTCTGTACATTTTACTCAGTTAAAATTCCATCGGGTCCATTGAAAGGCCCATTTCGACCCTCTCGTCCGAAACCACTACGAAAAGGACCGCAAAACAAGTTTTAATCAAATTTTAGGAGTTCATGTAATTGATTAGAAGCTTTTCAACACAATTACATTGCAAAACCTCAATTTCTGTACTTTTTACTCAGTTAAAATTCCAACAGGTCCATTGAAAGGCCCATTTAGACCAGCTCGTCCGAAACCTCTACAAAAATGACCGCAAAAATGTTTTATTTAAATATTAGGAGTTCAAATAATTGATTAGGAGCTTTTAAACACAATTATATTGCAAAACCTCAATTTCTGTACTTTTTACTCAGTTAAAATTCCAACGGGTCCATTGAAAGGCCCATTTCGACCCGATAGTCCGAAAACTCTACAAAAAGGACTGCAAAACAAGTTTTAATCAAATTTTAGGAATTCATGTAATTGACTAGGAGCTTTTCAACGCAATTATATTGCAAATCCGCAATTTCTGTACTTTTTACTCAGTTAAAATTCCAACTGGTCCATTGAAAGGCCCATTTAGACCCGCTAGTCCGAAACCTCTACAATTAGGACTGCAAAAATGTTTTATTCAAATATTAGGAGTTCAAATAATTGATTAGGAGCTTTTCAACACAATTATATTGCAAAACCTCAATTTCTGTACTTTTTACTCAGTTAAAATTCCAACGGGTCCATTGAAAGGCCCATTTAGACCTGCTCGTTCGAAACCTCTACAATAAGGACAACAAAAATGTTTTATTCAAATATTAGGAGTTCAAATAATTGATTAGGAGCTTTTCAACACAATTATATTGCAAAACCTCAATTTCTGTACTTTTTACTCAGTTAAAATTCCAACGGGTCCATTGAAAGGCCCATTTAGACCTGCTCGTCCGAAACCTCTACAAAAAAGAACGCAAAAATGTTTTATTAAAATATTAGGAGTTCAAATAATTGATTAGGAGCTTTTCAACACAATTATATTGCAAAACCTCAATTTCTGTACATTTTACTCAGTTAAAATTCTATCGGGTCCATTGAAAGGCCCATTTCGACCCTCTCGTCCGAAACCACTACAAAAAGGACCGCAAAACAAGTTTTAATCAAATTTTAGGAGTTCATGTAATTGATTAGAAGCTTTTCAACATAATTACATTGCAAAACCTCAATTTCTGTACTTTTTACTCAGTTAAAATTCCAACGGGACCATTGAAAGGCCCATTTAGACCTGCTCGTCCGAAACCTCTACAAAAAGGACCGCAAAAATGTTTTATTCAAATATTTGGAGTTCAAATAATTGATTAGAAGCTTTTCAACACAATTACATTGCAAAACCTCAGTTTCTGTACTTTTTACTCAGTTAAAATTCCAACGGGTCCATTGCAAGGCCCATTTAGACCTGCTCGTCCGAAACCTCTACAATAAGGACCGCAAAAATGTTTTATTTAAATATTAGGAGTTCAAATAATTGATTAGGAGCTTTTCAACACAATTATATTGCAAAACCACAATTCTTGTACTTTTTACTCAGTTAAAATTCCAACGGGTCCATTGAAAGGCCCATTTAGACCTGCTCAACCTCTACAATAAGGATCGCAAAAATGTTTTATTCAAATATTAGGAGTTCAAATAATTGATTAGGAGCTTTTCAACACAATTATATTGCAAAACCGCAATTTCTGTACTTTTTACTCAGTTAAAATTCCAACGGGTCCATTGCAAGGCCCATTTAGACCTGCTCGTCCGAAACCTCTACAATAAGGACCGCAAAAATGTTTTATTCAATTATTAGGAGTTCAAATAATTGATTAGGAGCTTTTCAACACAATTATACTGCAAAACCGCAAATTCTGTACTTTTTACTTAGTAAAAATTCCAACGGGTCCATTGAAAGGCCCATTTAGACCTGCTCGTCCGAAACCTCTACAAAAAGGACCGCAAAAATGTTTTATTCAAATATTAGGAGTTAAAATAATTGATTAGTAGCTTTTCAACACAATTATATGGCAAAACCTCAATTTCTGTACATTTTACTCAGTTAAAATTCCAACGGGTCCATTGAAAGGCCCATTTCGACCCTATCGTCCGAAACCTCTACAAAAAGGACCGCAAAACAAGTTTTAATCAAATTTTAGGAGTTCATGTAATTGATTAGAAGCTTTTCAACACAATTACATTGCAAAACCTGAATTTCTGTACTTTTTACTCAGTTAAAATTCCAACGGGTCCATTGAAAGGCCCATTTAGACCTGCTCGTCCGAAACCTCTAAAAAAAGGACCGCAAAACAAGTTTTAATCAAATATTAGGAGTTCAAATAATTCATTAGGAGCTTTTCAACACAATTGTATTGCAAAACCTCAATTTTTGTACTTTTTACTCATTTAAAATTCCAACGTGTCCATTGAAAGGCCCATTTCGACCTGCTCGTCCGAAACCTCTACAAAAAGGACAGCAAAAATGTTTTATTCAAATATTAGGTGTTCAAATAATTGATTAGGAGCTTTTCAATATAATTATACTGCAAAACCTCAATTTCTTTACTTTTTACTCATTTAAAATTCCAATGGGTCCATTGAAAGGCCCATTTCGACCTGCTCATCCGAAACCTCTACAAAAAGGACTGCAAAACAAGTTTTAATCAAATTTTAGGAGTTCATGTAATTCATTAGGAGCTTTTCAACACAATTATATTGCAAAATCTTAATTTCTATACTTTTTACTCAGTTAAAATTCCAACGGGTCCATTGAAAGGCCCATTTAGACCTGCTCATCTGAAACCTCTACAAAAAGGACCGCAAAAATGTTTTATTCAAATATTAGGAGATCAAATAATTGATTAGGAGCTTTTAAACACAATTATATTGCAAAACCTCAATTTCTGTACTTTTTACTCATCTAAAATTCCAACGGGTCCATTGAAAGGCCCATTTCGACCCGCTCGTCCGAAACCTCTACAAAAAGGACTGCAAAACAAGTTTTAATCAAATTTTAGGAGTTCATGAAATTGATTAGGAGCTTTTCAACACAATTATATTGCAAAACCTCAATTTCTGTACTTTTTACTCAGTTAAAATTCCAACGGGTCCATTGAAAGGCCCATTTCGACCCGCTAGTCTGAAACCTCTACAAAAAGTACTGCAAAACAAGTTTTAATCAAATTTTAGGAATTCCTGTAATTGATTAGGAGCTTTTCAACACAATTATATTGCAAAACCGCAATTTCTGTACTTTTTACTCAATTAAAATTCCAACGGGTCCATTGAAAGGCCCATTTAGACATGCTCGTCCAAAACCTCTACAATAAGGACCGCAAAAATGTTTTATTCAAATATTAGGAGTTCAAATAATTGTTTAGGAGCTTTTTAACACAATTATATTGCAAAACCTCAATTTCTGTACTTTTTACTCAGTTAAAATTCCAACGGGTCCATTAAAAGACCCATTTAGACCTTCTCGTCCGAAACCTCTACAAAAAGGACCGCAAAAATGTTTTATTCAAATATTAGGAGTTCAAATAATTGATTAGTAGCTTTTCAACACAATTATATTGCAAAACCTCAATTTCTGTACTTTTTACTCGGTTAAAATTCCAACGGGTCCATTGAAAGGCCCATTTCGACCCTCTCGTCCGAAACCTCTACAAAAAGGACCGCAAAACAAGTTTTAATCAAATTTTAGGAGTTCATGTAATTTATTAGAAGCTTTTCAACAAAATTACATTGCAAAACCTCAATTTCTGTACTTTTTACTCAGTTAAAATTCCAACGGGTCCATTGAAAGGCCCATTTAGACATGCTCGTCCGAAACCTCTAAAAAAAGGACCGCAAAAATGTTTTATTCAAATATTAGGAGTTCAAATAATTGATTAGGAGCTTTCCAACACAATTATATTGCAAAACCTCAATTTTTGTACTTTTTACTCATTTAAAATTCCAACGGGTCCATTGAAAGGTCCATTTCGACCTGCTCGTCCGAAACCTCTACAAAAAGGACAGCAAAAATGTTTTATTCAAATATTAGGAGTTAAAATAATTGATTAGGAGCTTTTCAACATAATTATATTGCAAAACCTCAATTTCTTTACTTTTTACTCATTTAAAATTCCAACGGGTCCATTGAAAGGCCCATTTCGACCCGCTAGTCTGAAACCTCTACAAAAAGTACTGCAAAACAAGTTTTAATCAAATTTTAGGAATTCCTGTAATTGATTAGGAGCTTTTCAACACAATTATATTGCAAAACCGCAATTTCTGTACTTTTTACTCAATTAAAATTCCAACGGGTCCATTGAAAGGCCCATTTAGACATGCTCGTCCAAAACCTCTACAATAAGGACCGCAAAAATGTTTTATTCAAATATTAGGAGTTCAAATAATTGTTTAGGAGCTTTTTAACACAATTATATTGCAAAACCTCAATTTCTGTACTTTTTACTCAGTTAAAATTCCAACGGGTCCATTAAAAGACCCATTTAGACCTTCTCGTCTGAAACCTCTACAAAAAGGACCGCAAAAATGTTTTATTCAAATATTAGGAGTTCAAATAATTGATTAGTAGCTTTTCAACACAATTATATTGCAAAACCTCAATTTCTGTACTTTTTACTCAGTTAAAATTCCAACGGGTCCATTGAAAGGCCCATTTCGACCCTCTCGTCCGAAACCTCTACAAAAAGGACCGCAAAACAAGTTTTAATCAAACTTTAGGAGTTCATGTAATTTATTAGAAGCTTTTCAACAAAATTACATTGCAAAACCTCAATTTCTGTACTTTTTACTCAGTTAAAATTCCAACGGGTCCATTGAAAGGCCCATTTAGACATGCTCGTCCGAAACCTCTAAAAAAAGGACCGCAAAAATGTTTTATTCAAATATTAGGAGTTCAAATAATTGATTAGGAGCTTTTCAACACAATTATATTGCAAAACCTCAATTTTTGTACTTTTTACTCATTTAAAATTCCAACGGGTCCATTGAAAGGCCCATTTCGACCTGCTCGTCCGAAACCTCTACAAAAAGGACAGCAAAAATGTTTTATTCAAATATTAGGAGTTAAAATAATTGATTAGGAGCTTTTCAACATAATTATATTGCAAAACCTCATTTTCTTTACTTTTTACTCATTTAAAATTCCAACGGGTCCATTGAAAGGCCCATTTCGACCTGCTCGTCCGAAACCTCTACAAAAAGGACTGCAAAACAAGTTTTAATCAAATTTTAGGAGTTCATGTAATTGATTAGGAGCTTTTCAACAAAATTATATTGCAAAACCTCAATTTCTGTACTTTTTACTCAGTTAAAATTCCAACGGGTCCATTGAAAGGCCCATTTAGACCTGCTCGTCCGAAACCTCTACAAAAAGGACCGCAAAAATGTTTTATTCAAATATTAGGAGTTCAAATAATTGATTAGGAGCTTTTCAACACAATTATATTGCAAAACCTCAATTTCTGTACTTTTTACTCAGTTAAAATTCCAACGGGTCCATTGAAAGGCCCATTTAGACCTGCTCGTCCGAAACCTCTACAAAAAGGAACGCAAAAATGTTTTATTAAAATATTAGGAGTTCAAATAATTGATTAGGAGCTTTTCAACACAATTATATTGCAAAACCTCAATTTCTGTACATTTTACTCAGTTAAAATTCCATCGGGTACATTGAAAGGCCCATTTCGACCCTCTCGTCCGAAACCACTACAAAAAGGACCGCAAAACAAGTTTTAATCAAATTTTAGGAGTTCATGTAATTGATTAGAAGCTTTTCAACACAATTACATTGCAAAACCTCAACTTCTGTACTTTTTACTTAGTTAAAATTCCAACGGGACCATTGAAAGGCCCATTTAGACCTGCTCGTCCGAAACCTCTACAAAAAGGACCGCAAAAATGTTTTATTCAAATATTTGGAGTTCAAATAATTGATTAGAAGCTTTTCAACACAATTACATTGCAAAACCTCAATTTCTGTACTTTTTACTCAGTTAAAATTCCAACGGGTCCATTGCAAGGCCCATTTAGACCTGCTCGTCCGAAACCTCTACAATAAGGACCGCAAAAATGTTTTATTCAAATATTATGAGTTCAAATAATTGATTAGGAGCTTTTCAACACAATTATATTGCAAAACCACAATTCTTGTTCTTTTTACCCAGTTAAAATTCCAACGGGTCCATTGAAAGGCCCATTTAGACCTGCTCGTCCGAAACCTCTACAAAAAGGACCGCAAAAATGTTTTATTCAATTATTAGGAGTTCAAATAATTGATTAGTAGCTTTTCGACACAATTATATTGCAAAACCTCAATTTCTGTACATTTTACTCAGTTAAAATTCCAACGGGTCCATTGAAAGGCCCATTTCGACCCTCTCGTCCGAAACCTCTACAAAAAGGACCGCAAAACAAGTTTTAATCAAATTTTAGGAGTTCATGTAATTGATTAGAAGCTTTTCAACACAATTACATTGCAAAACCTGAATTTCTGTACTTTTTACTTAGTTAAAATTCCAACGGGTCCATTGCAAGGCCCATTTAGACCTGCTCGTCCGAAACCTCTACAATAAGGACCGCAAAAATGTTTTATTCAAATATTAGGAGTTCAAAAAATTGATTAGGAGCTTTTCAACACAATTATATTGCAAAACCGCAATTTCTGTACTTTTTACTCAGTTAAAATTCCAACGGGTCCATTGCAAGGCCCATTTAGACATGCTCGTCCGAAACCTCTACAATAAGGACCGCAAAAATGTTTTAATCAAATATTAGGAGTTCAAATAATTGATTAGGAGCTTTTCAACACAATTATACTGCAAAACCGCAATTTCTGTACTTTTTACTTAGTTAAAATTCCAACGGGTCCATTGAAAGGCCCATTTAGACCTGCTCGTCCGAAACCTCTACAAAAAGGATCGCAAAAATGTTTTATTCAATTATTAGGAGTTCAAATAATTGATTAGTAGCTTTTCGACACAATTATATTGCAAAACCTCAATTTCTGTACATTTTACTCAGTTAAAATTCAGACGGGTCCATTGAAAGGCCCATTTCGACCCTCTCGTCCGAAACCTCTACAAAAAGGACCGCAAAACAAGTTTTAATCAAATTTTAGGAGTTCATGTAATTGATTAGAAGCTTTTCAACACAATTACATTGCAAAACCTGAATTTCTGTACTTTTTACTCAGTTAAAATTCCAACGGGTCCATTGAAAGGCCCATTTAGACCTGCTCGTCAGAAACCTCTACAAAAAGGACCGCAAAACAAGTTTTAATCAAATATTAGGAGTTCAAATAATTCATTAGGAGCTTTTCAACACAATTGTATTGCAAAACCTCAATTTTTGTACTTTTTACTCATTTAAAATTCCAACGGGTCCATTGAAAGGCCCATTTCGACCTGCTCGTCCGAAACCTCTACAAAAAGGACAGCAAAAATGTTTTATTCAAATATTAGGAGTTCAAATAATTGATTAGGAGCTTTTCGACCTGCTCATCCGAAACCTCTACAAAAAGGACTGCAAAACAAGTTTTAATCAAATTTTAGGAGTTCATGTAATTGATTAGGTGCTTTTCAACACAATTATACTGCAAAATCTCAATTTCTATACTTTTTACTCAGTTAAAATTCCAACGGGTCCATTAAAAGGCCCATTTAGACCTGCTCGTCCGAAACCTCTACAAAAAGGACCGCAAAAATGTTTTATTCAAATATTAGGAGATCAAATAATTGATTAGGAGCTTTTAAACACAATTATATTGCAAAACCTCAATTTCTGTACTTTTTACTCATCTAAAATTCCAACGGGTCCATTGAAAGGCCCATTTCGACCCGCTCGTCCGAAACCTCTACAAAAAGGACTGCAAAACAAGTTTTAATCAAATTTTAGGAGTTCATGAAATTGATTAGGAGCTTTTCAACACAATTATATTGCAAAACCTCAATTTCTGTACTTTTTACTCAGTTAAAATTCCAACGGGTCCATTGAATGGCCCATTTCGACCCGCTAGTCTGAAACCTCTACAAAAAGTACTGCAAAACAAGTTTTAATCAAATTTTAGGAATTCCTGTAATTGATTAGGAGCTTTTCAACACAATTATATTGCAAAACCGCAATTTCTGTACTTTTTACTCAATTAAAATTCCAACGGGTCCATTGAAAGGCCCATTTAGACATGCTCGTCCAAAACCTCTACAATAAGGACCGCAAAAATGTTTTATTCAAATATTAGGAGTTCAAATAATTGTTTAGGAGCTTTTTAACACAATTATATTGCAAAACCTCAATTTCTGTACTTTTTACTCAGTTAAAATTCCAACGGGTCCATTAAAAGACCCATTTAGACCTTCTCGTCCGAAACCTCTACAAAAAGGACCGCAAAAATGTTTTATTCAAATATTAGGAGTTCAAATAATTGATTAGTAGCTTTTCAACACAATTATATTGCAAAACCTCAATTTCTGTACTTTTTACTCAGTTAAAATTCCAACGGGTCCATTGAAAGGCCCATTTAGACCTGCTCGTCCGAAACCTCTAAAAAAAGGACCGCAAAAATGTTTTATTCAAATATTAGGAGTTCAAATAATTGATTAGGAGCTTTTCAACACAATTATATTGCAAAACCTCAATTTCTGTACTTTTTAATCAGTTAAAATTCCAACGGGTCCATTAAAAGACCCATTTAGACCTTCTCGTCCGAAACCTCTACAAAAAGGACCGCAAAAATGTTTTATTCAAATATTAGGAGTTCAAATAATTGATTAGTAGCTTTTCAACACAATTATATTGCAAAACCTCAATTTCTGTACTTTTTACTCAGTTAAAATTCCAACGGGTCCATTGAAAGGCCCATTTAGACCTGCTCGTCCGAAACCTCTACAAAAAGGATCGCAAAAATGTTTTATTTAAATATTAGGAGTTCAAATAATTGATTAGGATCTTTTAAACACAATTATATTGCAAAACCTCAATTTCTGTACTTTTTACTCAGTTAAAATTCCAACGGGTCCATTGAAAGGCCCATTTCGACCCGCTAGTCCGAAAACTCTACAAAAAGGACCGCAAAACAAGTTTTAATCAAATTTTAGGAATTCATGTAATTGATTAGGAGCTTTTCAACACAATTATATTGCAAAACCGCATTTTCTGTACTTTTTACTTAGTTAAAATTCCAACTGGTCCATTGAAAGGCCCATTTAGACCCGCTAGTCCGAAACCTCTACAATAAGGACTGCAAAAATGTTTTATTCAAATATTAGGAGTTCAAATAATTGATTAGGAGCTTTTCAACACAATTATATTGCAAAACAACAATTTTTGTACTTTTTATTTAGTTAAAATTCCAACGGGTCCATTGAAAGGCCCATTTAGACATGCTCGTCCGAAACCTCTACAATAAGGACCGCAAAAATGTTTTATTCAAAAATTAGGAGTTCAAATAATTGATTAGGAGCTTTTCAACACAATTATATTGCAAAACTGCAATTTCTGTACTTTTTACTCAGTTAAAATTCCAACGGGTCCATTGAAAGTCCCATTTAGACCTGCTCGTCCGAAACCTCTACAATAAGGACCGCAAAAATGTTTTATTCAAATATTAGGAGTTCAAATAATTGTTTAGGAGCTTTTCAACACAATTATATTGCAAAACCTCAATTTCAGTACTTTTTACTCAGTTAAAATTCCAACGGGTCCATTAAAAGGCCCATTTAGACTTGCTCGTCCGAAACCTCAACAAAAAGGACCGCAAAAATGTTTTATTCAAGTATTAGGAGTTCAAATAATTGATTAGGAGCTTTTCAACACAATTATATTTCAAAACCTCAATTTCTGTACTTTTTACTCAGTTAAAATTCCTACGGGTCCATTGAAAGGCCCATTTCGACCCGCTGGTCCGAAACCTCTACAAAAAGGACTGCAAAACAAGTTTTAATCAAATTTTAGGAGTTCATGTAATTGATTAGGAGCTTTTCAACACAATTACATTGCAAAACCTCAATTTCTGTACTTTTTACTCAGTTAAAATTCCAACGGGTCCATTGAAAGGCCCATTTCGACCCGCTCCTCCGAAACCTCTACAAAAAGGACTGCAAAACAAGTTTTAATCAAATATTAGGAATTCATGTAATTCATTAGGAGCTTTTCAACACAATTATATTGCAAAACCTCAATTTCTGTACTTTTTACTCAGTTAAAATTCCTACGGGTCCATTGAAAGGCCCATTTCGACCCGCTGGTCCGAAACCTCTACAAAAAGGACTGCAAAACAAGTTTTAATCAAATTTTAGGAGTTCATGTAATTGATTAGGAGCTTTTCAACACAATTACATTGCAAAACCTCAATTTCTGTACTTTTTACTCAGTTAAAATTCCAACGGGTCCATTGAAAGGCCCATTTCGACCCGCTCGTCCGAAACCTCTACAAAAAGGACTGCAAAACAAGTTTTAATCAAATATTAGGAGTTCAAATAATTGATTAGGAGCTTTTCAACACAATTATATTGCAAAACCGCAATTTCTGTACGTTTTACTCAATTAAAATTCCAACGGGTCCATTGAAAGGCCCATTTAGACCTGCTCGTCCGAAACCTCTAAAAAAGGACCGCAAAAATGTTTTATTCAAATATTACGAGTTCAAATAATTGATTAGGAGCTTTTCAACACAATTATATTGCAAAACCTCAATTTCAGTTCTTTTTACTCATTTAAAATTCCAACGGGTCCATTGAAAGGCCCATTTCGGCCCGCTCGTCCGAAACCTCTACAAAAAGGCCTGCAAAACAAGTTTTAATCAAATATTAGGAGTTCAAATAATTGATTAGGAACTTTTGAACACAATAATATTGCAAAAACTCAATTTCTTTACTTTTTACTCATTTAAAATTCCAACGGGTCCATTGAAAGGCCCATTTAGACCTGCTCGTCTGAAACCTCTACAAAAAGGACCGAAAAATTGTTTTATTCAAATATTAGGAGTTCAAATAATTTATTAGGAGCTTTTAAACACAATTAAATTGAAAAACCTCAATTTTATACTTTTTACTCAGATAAAATTCCAACGGGTCCATTGAAAGGCCCATTTAGACCTGCTCGTCCGAAACCTCTACAAAAAGGACCACAAAAAGGTTTTATTCAAATATTAGGAGTTCAAATAATTGATTAGGAGCTTTTCAACACAATTACATTGCAAAACCTCAATTTCTGTACTTTTTACTCATTTAAAATTCCAACGGGTCCATTGAAAGGCCCATTTCGACCCGCTCGTCCGAAACCTCTACAAAAAAGACTGCAAAACAAGTTTTAATCAAATATTAGGAATTCATGTAATTCATTAGGAGCTTTTCAACACAATTATATTGCAAAATCGCAATTTCTGTACTTTTTACTCAGTTAAAATTCCAACGGGTCCATTGAAAGGCCCATTTCGACCCGCTCGTCCGAAACTCTACAAAAAGGACCGCAAAACAAGTTTTAATCAAATATTAGGAGTTCAAATAATTGATTAGGAGCTTTTTAACCCAATTATATTGCAAAACCGCAATTTCTGTACTTTTTACTCATTTAAAATTCCAACGGGTCCATTGAAAGTCCCATTTCGACCTGCTCGTCCGAAACCTCTACAAAAACGACTGCAAATCAAGTTTTAATAAAATATTAGGAGTTCAAATAATTGATTAGGAACTTTTGAACACAATAATATTGCAAAACCTCAATTTCTTTACTTTTTACTCATTTAAAATTCCAACGGGTCCATTGAAAGGCCCATTTAGACCTGCTCGTCTGAAACCTCTACAAAAAGGACCGCAAAATTGTTTTATTCAAATATTAGGAGTTCAAATAATTTATTAGGAGCTTTTAAACACAATTAAATTGAAAAACCTCAATTTTATACTTTTTACTCAGCTAAAATTCCAACGGGTCCATTGAAAGGCCCATTTAGACCTGCTCGTCCGAAACCTCTACAAAAAGGACCACAAAAAGGTTTTATTCAAATATTAGGAGTTCAAATAATTGATTAGGAGCTTTTCAACCCAATTACATTGCAAAACCTCAATTTCTGTACTTTTTACTCATTTAAAATTCCAACGGGTCCATTGAAAGGCCCATTTCGACCCGCTCGTCCGAAACCTCTACAAAAAACACTGCAAAACAAGTTTTAATCAAATATTAGGAATTCATGTAATTCATTAGGAGCTTTTCAACACAATTATATTGCAAAATCGCAATTTCTGTACTTTTTACTCAGTTAAAATTCCAACGGGTCCATTGAAAGGCCCATTTCGACCCGCTCGTCCGAAACTCTACAAAAAGGACCGCAAAACAAGTTTTAATCAAATATTAGGATTTCAAATAATTGATTAGGAGCTTTTCAACCCAATTATATTGCAAAACCGCAATTTCTGTACTTTTTACTCATTTAAAATTCCAACGGGTCCATTGAAAGGCCCATTTCGACCTGCTCGTCCGAAACCTCTACAAAAACGACTGCAAATCAAGGTTTAATAAAATATTAGGAGTTCAAATAATTGATTAGGAACTTTTGAACACAATTATATTGCAAAACCTCAATTTCTGTACTTTTTACTCAGTTAAAATTCCAACGGGTCCATTGAAATGCCCATTTCGACCCGCTCGTCTGAAACCTCTACAAAAAGGACTGCAAAACAAGTTTTAATCAAATATTAGGAGTTCAAATAATTGATTAGGAGCTTTTCAACACAATTATATTGCAAAACCGCAATTTCTGTACTTTTTACTCAGTTAAAATTCCAACGGGTCCATTGCAAGGCCCATTTAGACCTGCTCGTCCGAAACCTCTAAAAAAAGGACCGCAAAAATGTTTTATTCAAATATTAGGAGTTCAAATAATTGATTAGGAGCTTTTCAACACAATTATATTGCAAAACCTCAATTTCAGTTCTTTTTACTCATTTAAAATTCCAACGGGTCCATTGAAAGGCCCATTTCGACCCGCTCGTCCGAAACCTCTACAAAAAGGCCTGCAAAACAAGTTTTAATCAAATATTAGGAGTTCAAATAATTGATTACGAACTTTTGAACACAATAATATTGCAAAACCTCAATTTCTTTACTTTTTACTCATTTAAAATTCCAACGGGTCCATTGAAAGGCCCATTTCGACCCGCTCGTCCGAAACCTCTACAAAAAGGACCGCAAAACAAGTTTTAATCAAATTCTAGGAGTTCATGTAATTGATTAGAAGCTTTTCAACACAATTATATTACAAAACCTCAATTTCTTTACTTTTTACTCAGTTAAAATTCCAACGGGTCCATTGAAAGGTCCATTTAGACCTGCTCGTCCGAAACCTCTATAAAAATGACCGCAAAAATGTTTTATTCAAATATTAGGAGTTCAAATAATTGATTAGGAGATTTTCAACACAATTATATTGCAAAACCTCAATTTCTGTACTTTTTACTCATTTAAAATTCCAACGGGTCCATTGAATGGCCCATTTTGACCCGCTCGTCCGAAACCTCTACAAAAAGAACAAAAAAAATGTTTTATTCATATATTAGGAGTTCAAATAATTTATTAGGAGCTTTTCAACACAATTATATTGCAAAACCTCAATTTCTGTACTTTTTACTCAGTTAAAAATCCAACGGGTCCATTGAAAGGCCCATTTCGACCCGCTCGTCCGAAACCTCTACAAAAAGGACTGCAAAACAAGTTTTAATCAAATTTTAGGAGTTCATGTAATTTATTAGGAGCTTTTCAACACAATTATATTGCAACACCACAATTTCTGTACTTTTTACTCTGTTAAAATTCCAACGGGTCCATTGAAAGGCCCATTTAGACCTGCTCGTCCGAAACCTCTACAAAAAGGACCGCAAAAATGTTTTATTCAAATATTAGGAGTTCAAATAATTGATTAGGAGCTTTTCAACACAATTATATTGCAAAACCTCAATTTCTGTACTTTTTACTCAGTTAAAATTCCAACGGGTCCATTGAAAGGCCCATTTAGACCTGCTCGTCCGAAACCTCTACAAAAAGGAACGCAAAAATGTTTTATTCAAATATTAGGAGTTCATGTAATTGATTAGGAGCTTTTCAACACAATTATATTGCAAAACCTCAATTTCTGTACTTTTTACTCAGTTAAAATTCCAAAGGGTCCATTGAAAGGCCTATTTCGACCTGCTCGTCTGAAACCTCTACAAAAAGGACCACAAAACAAGTTTTAGTCAAATATTAAGAGTTCAAATAATTGATTAGGAGCTTTTCAACACAATTATATTGCAAAACCTCAATTTCTGTACTTTTTACTCAGTTAAAATTCCAACGGGTACATTTCGTTTGGTTTTCTTTTCTATTCTGATTTGGGTTTTCCCCTTATTTTTTTCTCTGGTTTCTTTTTCCATATCTGAGTCTGAGACACCGGCTTGGCCATTTCATTCTCATAAGGATTCTTCCATGGCGTTACAGATACGTTTCTTCAAAATGATTTTCTCCGATTTTTCGTTTCTGGCACTACACCACTCTTTACTTTTATATTATCTAACCCTTTTTTCGAATTTTTGCAGATCCTTTAAATCATTGCAATCGTTCCAGATCTAGTTTCTAGACTCCAGATCCGAGCCTCTCGAGGATTTTCCCTCCCCTGGCGTTTGGTTTCTCTTCAATATGCCATTTTCAGTTCGCTGGTCTTTTAATCCTTTTTGTCCTTTTATTTATTTTCATTATCTGATTACTGTTTGTTTTTTTATTTTTTCTTATTTTTCCTTTCGATTTCCTTTCAGATCATTATCGGAAAATATAAGCAGCCCCAGATGGAGAATCACGGCGGCCGTTCCACCCTGGGTTCTCTTCCCCCATCTGGGTTTTTCCAAACCACGGTGTCGGCTAGGGTTTCCCTTCCCGTTAAAATCATCTCATTTCACTTTAATAATGATTTGTCATATTTTCTTTTTTTGTTCTGTTTGTAGATCTAACATCTTAATTAAATCGTTCTTTTATTCCAGACCCGAGACATCTGCATGCCCCCCACTTCTAAATACGGGCCTTTTTCAGCCGTGCTTTTGTTGCCACCACCGGCGGCGCAAATCTATCCCCTTCTATGTGGGGTTTGGTGGAGGTTTACATCGATGACCGTTCTTTTTCCTCTGGGTTTTCTGCGCCCTCCTAAGCCGTCGGAGCGGCTAGGGTTTCTATCCCTTTTCCTTTTTTCTTTATTTATTTTTTATACAATAATTTATTTATTAATTTTATTTTTTCATCTTTTTTTCCAGATTCGGTTTTCTTCCTATCTCAAAAGAAATGGACTTACTGCCTACCATAGGCAGAACCTCTTGTACGTTTTCTTACCTTATGCTGCCTCTTTATGTTTTCTCTCCTTCATTAGTCCTCCATTAACACATTACTTGTTTGTTTGTTTAGTCATATGCTGGGTCCCTTATTTAGAATCCTCTGTGCATTTTTTAAATTTCTGTTTTTTAATTCTATGCACTCAGTTACATATTATCTTAATTAATATTACAATAGAATTGTGTGATTCACCCGTCTTAGTTATGTTACATATTCATATATTTACTGTGGAAGATACAAGTATCCCCCATTCAATCCTATATCAAGCCCTTCAACGGAATTATCTACAAGCCCATTTTCTGGGATTTTCATTTAAACCTTGCAATCACAATATGCTCCATTCCCTTTTCAATTCACTGGACCTCCTTTTATATGCACATCACTGGTCGTGCACTTTAATATGGATATCACATTGCTACAATGCTATCTCATTGTATTCTATTCCTAACAGAATACCAAATCAAATTAAATGCTTTAATCTAATTTCTTATAATTATTTCATTTCTGAAATTCACCCAAATTTTACTGCTCTGAAATTTCCTTTATACCTCACATGCGGATTGTTTTGTTATCAATGGTATATAATCAATATTTTCTGCTTAGTTAATTCCTGCAATATTATAATTTTGTATTCTTCTCTCCCGATTAATGTTTTCAAGCCTTCTTGCTTTAAAAGTACACTACTTAATCTTTCTGATATGTATGTCGTTACTATTATTTCTAAGTATTTCATTATAGCCATTATAGCTTTGGCTTTATATACATATTTGGTCACAGTTTTAAAAACAAATATTGCTATGAGGCACTTAATCAATATACTTACTGCTATATACTACATGTTTTACTGCTGGCCATCTTCTGAATATAAATATGTCATTTTTAACCTTTGGACTACTATGTGTAATGAATTAATGTACATGGTCTATTCCTTTTACTCTAATTGTTGTTACACTATTTCTGTTTACTTATCCCTAGTCATTACTTCATCCATGATCTTTTCCATGCATCTATATCATTTGGTTATAATAAAATTTCTCTATGTACAAATGATTTTTTTAGTCGTATTCTCACTTGCTGCCTTTCTTTTACTTGCATATGTACCTTCTTTGGACCTATTCGTTACGCTACAACAATGGCACCCCTGATCCACTTCACAATGCAATGCCTCAAGATAATCTGTATTCTCCATTCTTCATCTTTGCCTCGTTTCTGTTTTAATTTATTTATAGTTATAATTAATTGCATTCCCCCTATATTTTTTTGCTCTTTTGGTCTGTAATATCTTTCTTTTCCCCGCTTCCTCTTTCCCCTGGGTTTGTAATTTTTTATGGCTCTTCCTTCTTCCTGCTTTTCTTTTATTTTTTTCTATGCTTTTATTTGCCTGCTTTATTACCATAATTTTGCTATGCATGGTTTCTATTTTTTATTTGATGTATGGTTTTATGTTAATTTACGTTACGATCTGATATACACGAAGGAAGTCTATTCCTACTACACCTTTTTAGGTGAAATTTTACAAGCCCACATTTGGGATTCTCTCCAAACCCTACTAAATAGGCTCTTCCTTCTGATAAACCCTTTTCATACTTCCAATTTTTTAAACAGTTTTATTTCTATTCTACCTATTATTCCAAAAGGTTGGCCAAACTTAACTCCCTTTTTAATATCCCCGTTTCTTTTCGCAATTAATCCCAGAATTTTAATGACTCCTGTTTTTCTAAATTTTTTAATTTATTACCTAATTATTTTCCTTAAATGCTGCCTTTATTCACTTATTTTCAAAACCCCAGCATTACTTTCCTCTATGACGATAGACAAAAATCAGTTCCCTTTATTTATGTTCAAAACCTCCCACTCCCTTATTTACATACTGTTAAATTTATTTGCCACAAATGTTCTATCAATTTTTTCCTTTATTAAAATATTAACCATTATTACAAAATTCTTTTCAGCCTTTCCTTATATACATCCAAAATCCCGAAAATACTCCCATAAAGTATTATTTCATTTATTTTTATATTCTCCTTTACAAACATGTATTTATATGAGGAATATCCTATTAAATCCGATCCTTGATTCACGCCTATTTAACATTTACTCTGAAATCTCCTTATTCACCGTCATATCTAGATCAATTAAGGTAACTTCCTTTCCCATACTCCCTTTTGTTATCAATATTTTCCAACTTTTACGATTTCAAATTTTCTTTCCAACCTCTTTTACTACTTCCCATATTATAGATTACCCAATTGCAATATTTAAGTGCGAACAATTCTCTTATACCAAACCACAAAACCATTCATATCTCTCTAATCCTTACAATCCTCAAGCTTCTTCAATGGCATCTTCTTCTATTCCCCAACTTAGCGCTATCGACCTCACTAATGAGGAAACCGAGCTTCTATACACCCCTGACTTTGGGTGGGATTTCATCAAGGAGGACCCTAAACTCTTTCTCTTTGGTTGCTTCATCTCATCCAAAGTGATCGATATTTACGCTGTCATCAATGCTTTCGAAGGAATATGGAAGCCCAACGAAGTAGTCTCTATTTCTGTCATCCAAGACAACTTCCTTAAGATAAAGTTCAAAGAGCCCAAGAACTATTATGAGGTCCTCAACCGTGGTCCTTGGCTGTAAAGGACGAATGGCTAGCTGTCACTGAGTATGATCCCGCCAAATCTGTTGGAGAATACAACTTCAATATTATGAGAATCTGGATTCGCATCTTCTCTCTCCCTACATCACTCTATGAAGACATCGATCGATCACACCTGGTAGGACATGCCCTAGGGTCAATGGTTAGAAACGTGCTCCGAACCGATACTCGCGAGTTTGAAGGAAACATGAAGGACTTCCTTCGGGTCGAAATTTTATTGGATGTCACCAGACCGGTCACCCACTTCGTTTTCATTGGATCAGGGACCAATAAAATTATGTGCAGAATCCAATACGAACGCCTACCTACTCTCTGTCCTGGTTGTGGTATTATCAGTCACACCACCGAAAACTGCCCTATCCGATCTTCCCTTGATCTCAATAAACTGCAGTACGGAGAATGGCTCCGCTACCTTCCACCAAGACGTCGCCCTGTTGGTATTCGTGGGCGTATCCGTAACGTTGAACCAAATCTCAACCAGAATGTTCCTCCAGTGAATGGTAATCTCTATTCTCTTTCTACGATTACCTTATCTTTTTCTCGATTTAATTCTACAATAATCGTTTTAATATATTTACTTTCTTATTTACCTACAGTGCCCCCCACTAATGTTCCAGTTGTTCCAGCCAATATTAATGTTCCTCCCAATGACCAGAATAATATGGGTACTTTGTTTTTCCCCTCCCTTATCAATCATATTACTTTTATCCCACATTCAATTACTAAACTTGCCTCTACCTATACTCTAATAATAGGTTCTATAAACGAAGGCGACGCTGCCTCATTTATAGAACAAGCCACCGAAGAAGTCCTGAATACGGACACTGCTATGGATGAAGTTCACAACTCTGCCAAAGAATCTGCTGCACATGATCTGAAACAAAAAGCTCCCCTTGAACCCCAGCCTCTGAACACCATCTATCCCATCCCTGAAGATGGATCTGATGACGATTGGGACACTACAGATGATGGTGTTCCTAGCCCAACTGCCCAACAAATAAAAAAGATTGAAGCTGAATTGCGTAAGCCTCCTGCTCCCACCGATACAATTTTTAATGATTTTAACCAATGGTTATTAAAGACTTATCCAAATGATGCAGCCCCTGCACCTGTTCCAGCCCCACCAAACCGAGGTACAAAGCGCCGGTCTCCTATTCAAGTGTCGCTCCCGCCAAAAAAATCCAAACCTTCCGGATCCACCCCTAAAGTTGGGATGAGCAGCTCAAAAAACTCTCCGGCGGCGGCTGACTCCCAGCCCCGCCGAGCAAAATGAGGCTCTTATGTTGGAACTGTCAGGGCCTTGGACAAGCTCCGACGGTTCAACATTTTAGGACATATGTCCAACATACCAGTCCGGATATTATCTTCTTATGTGAAACCAAACTAAATAAAACGGCATGTAGCCGTCTTTGCTTATCTTTAGGTATGTTTGAACTTATTTCAATTCCCCCATCGGAAGGGTGTTCCGGCATCGCTATGTTTTATTCGCATAATATTAATATAAATTTAATTTCGTATTCCAAGCGTAATATACATACTCAAATTACCTTGAACAATTGCACTATGTTTTTTACTGGAATGCATGGACACTCCGAAACTAGTCAAAAATATAAAACATGGGAAATGATAGATTCTTTAAATATAAATAATAATAATACCCCCTGGCTCCTAGGAGGGGACTTCAATGAAATCTTAGCTGATTTTGAAAAACATGGTGGTAATCGAAGAGCAAGATCACAAATAAATAATTTTTGTCACTGTTTATCACGCAACAATCTCTTTGATTGTAAACCAACATCGGGATGGTTTACCTGGACAAAGGTAGGGCCTGCAACCCCAATTATACACGAAAGATTAGATAGATTCTTAGCTAATTCGGCTTGGCAGGATCTCTTCCCTTCCCATCGTATAAACACGGACTATGTAGCCAAATCCGACCATTGTTTTTTACTGCTAGATTTATTCCCTGCGACTGTCACCCCCATCAGCGGCCATCCAACACTTTTCGTTTTGAAAATTGTTGGGCGCATAATGAAGATAATATACATACTATTAAAAGCACTTGGACTAACACCTCTGGAACAGCAATTGAAAAAATTGAAGCTATAGGCACATGTCTGGATGAATGGCAAAATCATGAAAGATTCAAATATACTGGACGGATCAATTTTCTAACCAAAAAAATAAATAAATTCCTCTACCGTCCTTTAAATGCTACGAATGAAGAAATATATATTAAATATAGAACTGAACTAAATAAACTTCTTATGGAACAAGAAGTCAATTGGGCCCAAAGGTCCCGAACACTTTGGCTATCCCAAGGAGACAAAAATACAAGATTCTTCCACGCCCGGGCAACTAATAGGAAAAAGAAAAACTCGATCTCTGGTCTTTTTGACTCAAACTCAAACTGGTGTACGGCTGAATCAGACCTAATGACGATTGCTTCCACATATTTTCAGAATCTATTTACTACATCCAACCCCCAAATTTCGGGTAACATCCTAGGTAAAATTCAATCGTCCATCACTCAAACAATGAACGATACTCTGCTACGGCCCTTCACAAAAGAAGAAATTCTCCTTGCCTTTAAGGACATTGATCCCATGAAAGCACATGGTATAGATGGCCTTCCAAGTAGTTTTTTTCGACAACACTGGGATACGGTAGGTGAAGACGTCACTAATCTTTGCCTTAATCTACTAAGTGGCACCATGGATATGTCCCTAGTCAACAAAACTATCCTAGTCCTAATCCCCAAAATTCAGATCCAAGTTCTATGAGACAATTAAGACCTATCCGTCTATGCACTGTCATATATAAAATAGTTGCTAAAATCATCGTTAATAGGATGAAACAAACAATTCCTTTCTGTATCAGTCCTAATCAAGCAGCTTTTGTCCAGGGTCGCAACATCTCGGATAACATCCTTGTTGCCCATGAAATTATCCACAACATCAACTCAGGTGCAGCTAAATCCTCACAAGGTGCTGCACTTAAACTAGACATGGAAAAAGCCTTTTATAGAGTTGAATGGTCCTTTCTAGCAAATGTTATGGAACGTATGGGGTTTGCCCCAGATTGGATCTCGCTCATAATGCGTTGCATTACCACAGTCTCGTTTTCTATTAAAATTAATAATTCTTTCTCCCCTTTTTTCCAACCTCAACGGGGCTTACGTCAAGGAGACCCCCTATCCCCTTTTTTATTCCTCTTCTGCACACAAGGACTCTCTGCTTATCTATCTGCTGCTCAACAAACTAACATTCTACCAGGACTTGGTGCCTGTAAATATGGGCCCAAAGTCAACCACCTGCTTTTTGCTGACGACTGTATGGTCTTCATCAATAATAATCCAACCGAAGCTTCTCATCTCAAAAGAGCATTGCAAACTTACGCTGCTGCTTCCGGACAAGCGGTTAACTTCGAGAAATCAACAATTTTTTATAATCTGCGTACCCCATCCTCAACAAGAACCGCGATCAATAGCCTTTTGCAAGTACGTGAGGTATCTAACCCTGGTGTCTATCTAGGAATCCCACTTCTTATCGGGAAAAACAAAACTGAGTCTCTTGGATTTGTGCGAGATAAAGTCCATGATCGCCTTTCTAGCTGGGATAAACATCTTCTTTCTTTTAGTGGTCGGGAAATCTTCATTAAGGCAGTCCTACAATCCCTACCACAATATGTTATGTCGTGTTATCTCCTCCCACAGAATATTATTGATGATATGACTTCATCAATCAGACAATATTGGTGGACTGGCAAATCCAACAAAAAAGGTTGGCATATGCTTCCATGGAACCATGTCTGCTTACCTAAGGCTGCCGGGGGCATGGGATTTAAGGATCTGCATGATTTCAATATTGCTCTCCTTGGTAAGCAACTTTGGAGACTAATTTGTGAACCGGACTCGTTATTAGGTCAAATATATCGTTCCAAATACTTTCCGTTTGGCAATATCCTGGATGCCCCCAAGCCCAATCGTGGCTCCTTTGCATGGCAAGGTATGTACAACGCTCTACAGCGCCTCCTCCTAGGATTTCTTTATCGTCCAGGTATTAATAGTAATATCACGATACATAAAGATATATGGGGTGGTTCTTCCCCGATTACCCTCACGGGTAATTACGAAATCTTAGATGAATTCCATATTCGTTGCCGTGACTTTATGATTCGTAATCAAACCGCCTGGGATGCGGCTAAGATCAGGAATTATTTTAACAACGCTGATGCTACATCTATTCTGAGTATTCCTATTATAAACGATCACCGTGATTCTATACTACGGTCTCCTAATGATTCAGGTATTTATTCAGTTCGCTCTGGTTATATTTTCCTACAACGGTCTTTACACCAGCATGCGTCTCCAACACGGTTTTGGAAATTTCTATCCAAAATAAAGGCCTTGCCTAAAGTTAAAACCTTTGGTTGGCGCATGGCATCTGAAGCTCTGCCAGTTGGGGCTAAAATGCAAGTTTTTTCACTAAATTCGGGGCCTTGCCCCATCTGTGGTAGACACTCGGAATCCATCCTCCACGCTCTTCGTGATTGCTCTGGGGCTTCTGAAGCCCTTCAACTTTCTGGTATTCCCATTACTCTTTACAGGAGTGGGGCTACTACACCTCTACAATGGCTAGAGGAAGCGGCACAAACCCTATCCCCTAATTCTTTTGGCCTTTTCCTCACAACTATATGGAACGTTTGGAATAGGCGTAATGACTGGGTCCATAACCACCATTTACAACCACCCTGGTTAATTGCAGTTAATTCCATTAGTTTACATGATAATTTTTGTAAAGCCGTTACGGCTACTAACCCTTCTACCTTTTCTACTCCACATTGGCATCCCCCTCCACTTCACCATATTAAAATCAATGTGGATGGAGCTTTTAACCCATCAACTCGGGCAGCTGCTGTTGGAGCCGTTGCTCGTGATTCTACAGGTACAATCGTGGGTGGGCTTGCGTTTCTGCTAGGTAGCTGTCTGGACGCAGTTACCAGTGAAGGCGAAAGCATTCTTGCTGGTCTCACCTTCGCCCGATCCCAAGGTTGGAATCGGATCATGCTTGAAACCGATTGCGCGTCTCTCGCGAATAGGATCAACAACCCAGCACAAGACCTCTCTACCATGGGACCTCTTATTCATCAGATTCAAACGGCTCTTCATGACTTTGATTTTGATGTTGTCTTCTTTGTACGTCGTGAGGCAAATCAAATGGCCCATACCTTGGCCACTTTTTCTTTAAGTTCTATGACTTCCATGTCTTTTAATTTGGATGTACCTCCTTGTATCCAACATCTTGTAACAAATTATTTATGATTAATAAAATTAGGCACTCCTTTCCCCTTTTTAGGGTCCTCTAACTCTGCTTGAAGGACAGTAGTAGGGGTTTTTAATGAGGCATTTTCTTCAAAAAAAAAATTCCAACGGGTCCATTGAAAGACCCATTTCGACCCGCTCGTCCGAAACCTCTACAAAAAGGACTGCAAAACAAGTTTTAATCAAATATTAGGAGTTCAAATAATTGATTAGGAGCTTTTCAACACAATTATATTGCAAAACCGCAATTTCTGTACTTTTTACTCAGTAAAAATTGCAACGGGTCCATTGAAAGGCCCATTTAGACCTGCTCGTCCGAAACTCTACAAAAAGGACCGCAAAACAAGTTTTAATCAAATATTAGGAGTTGAAATAATTGATTAGGATCTTTTCAACACAATTATATTGCAAAACCGCAATTTCTGTACTTTTTACTCAGTTAAAATTCCAACGGGTCCATTGAAAGGCCCATTTCGACCCGCTCGTCCGAAACCTCTACAAAAGGGACCGCAAAACAAGTTTTAATCAAATTTTAGGAGTTCATGTAATTGATTAGAAGCTTTTCAACACAATTACATTGCAAAACCTCAATTTCTGTACTTTTTACTCAGTTAAAATTCCAACGGGTCCATTGAAAGGCCCATTTAGACCTGCTCGTCCGAAACCTCTACAAAAAGGACCGCAAAAATGTTTTATTCAAATATTAGGAGTTCAAATAATTGATTAGGAGCTTTTAAACACAATTAAATTGAAAAACCTCAATTTTATACTTTTTACTCAGATAAAATTCCAACGGGTCCATTGAAAGGCCCATTTAGACCTGCTCGTCCAAACCTCTACAAAAAGGACCGCAAAAAGGTTTTATTCAAATATTAGGAGTTCAAATAATTGATTAGGAGAACACAATTATATTGCAAAACCTCAATTTCTGTAATTTTTACTCATTTAAAATTCCAGCAGGTCCATTGAAAAGCCCATTTCGACCCACTCGTCCGAAACCTCTACGAAAAGGACTGCAAAACAGGTTTTAATCAAATTTTAGGAATTCATGTAATTGATTAGGAGCTTTTCAACACAATTATATTGCAAAATCGCAATTTCTGTACTTTTTACTCAGTAAAAATTGCAACGGGTCCATTGAAAGGCCCATTTAGACCAGCTCGTCCGAAACTCTACAAAAAGGACCGCAAAACAAGTTTTAATCAAATATTAGGAGTTGAAATAATTGATTAGGAGCTTTTTAACACAATTATATTGCAAAACCGCAATTTCTGTACTTTTTACTCAGTTAAAATTCCAACGGGTCCATTGAAAGGCCCATTTCGACCCGCTCGTCCCAAACCTCTACAAAAGGGACCGCAAAACAAGTTTTAATCAAATTTTAGGAGTTCATGTAATTGATTAGAAGCTTTTCAACACAATTACATTGCAAAACCTCAATTTCTGTACTTTTTACTTTGTTAAAATTCCAAAGGGTCCATTGAAAGGCCCATTTAGACCTGCTCGTCCGAAACGTCTACAAAAAGGACCGCAAAAATGTTTTATTCAAATATTAGGAGTTCAAAATAATTGATTAGGAGCTTTTAAACACAATTAAATTGAAAAACCTCAATTTTATACTTTTTACTCAGATAAAATTCCAACGGGTCCATTGAAAGGCCCATTTAGACCTGCTCGTCCGAAACCTCAACAAAAAGGACCGCAAAAAGGTTTTATTCAAATATTAGGAGTTCAAATAATTGATTAGGAGCTTTTCAACACAATTATATTGCAAAACCTCAATTTCTGTACTTTTTAATCATTTAAAATTCCAACGGGTCCATTGAAAGGCCCATTTTGACCCGCTCGTCCGAAACCTCTACAAAAAGGACTGCAAATCAAGTTTTAATCAAATATTAGGAGTTCAAATAATTGATTAGGAACTTTTGAACACAATTATATTGCAAAACCTCAATTTCTGTACTTTTTACTCAGTTAAAATTCCAACGGGTCCATTGAAAGGCCCATTTCGACCCGCTCGTCCGAAACCTCTACAAAAAGGACCACAAAACAAGTTTTAATCAAATTTTAGGAGTTCATGTAATTGATTAGAAGCTTTTCAACACAATTACATTGCAAAACCGCAATTTCTGTACTCTTTACTCAGTTAAAATTCCAACGGGTCCATTGAAAGGCCCATTTAGACCTGCTCGTCCGAAACCTCTACAAAAAGGACCGCAAAATGTTTTATTCAAATATTAGGAGTTCAAATAATTGATTAGGAGCTTTTAAACACAATTAAATTGAAAAACCTCAATTTTATACTTTTTACTCAGATAAAATTCCAACGGGTCCATTGAAAGGCCCATTTAGACCTGCTCGTCCGAAACCTCAACAAAAAGGACCGCAAAAAGGTTTTATTCAAATATTAGGAGTTCAAATAATTGATTAGGAGGTTTTCAACACAATTATATTGCAAAACCTCAATTTCTGTACTTTTTACTCATTTAAAATTCCAACGGGTCCATTGAAAGGCCCATTTCGACCCGCTCGTCCGAAACCTCTACAAAAAGGACCGCAAAACAAGTTTTAATCAAATTTTAGGAGTTCATGTAATTGATTAGAAGCTTTTCAACACAATTACATTGCAAAACCTATATTTCTGTACTTTTTACTCAGTTAAAATTCCAACGGGTCCATTGAAAGGCCCATTTAGACCTGCTCGTCTGAAACCTCTACAAAAAGGACCGCAAATATGTTTTATTAAAATATTATGAGTTCAAATAATTGATTAGTAGCTTTTAAACACAATTAAATTGAAAAACGTCAATTTTATACTTTTTACTCAGATAAAATTCCAACGGGTCCATTGAAAGGCCCATTTAGACTTGCTCGTCCGAAACCTCTACAAAAAAGACCGCAAAAAGGTTTTATTCAAATATTAGGAGTTCAAATAATTGATTAGGAGCTTTTCAACACAATTACATTGCAAAACCTCAATTTCTGTACTTTTTACTCAGTTAAAATTCCAACGGGTCCATTGAAAGGCCCATTTAGACATGCTCGTCCGAAACCTCTACAAAAAGGACTGCAAAAATGTTTTATTCAAATATTAGGAGTTCAAATAATTGATTAGGAGCTTTTGAACACAATTATATTGCAAAACCTCAATTTTTGTACTTTTTACTCAGTTAAAATTCCAACTGGTCAATCGGCTAAGTCGCGCCGGCGAGGATGCTTCAACCCTTCAGCGGCAGATTCAGACCACTAGATCTTTCTTTGATACTGTACCTGGTTTTAGTTTACTTTATGTACCGCGCACAGCTAATGTTTTAGCTCACTATATAGCCAATTGGGCCCTTCACTTTAAATCATCTTTGTATTTTGGGCCGGGCTTGCCCGATGCTCTACGAACATTTGTACCGGTTGTTAACCAACAACCATGATTTATAATATATTTTGGGCACTCTTTTCCCCTCTTAGGACCCTTGCTGGGCCTGCCCAGTAAGGATTAGTGGGGTTTTTAATGAGGCCCTTTCCTCAAAAAAAAAATTCCAACGGGTCCATTGAAAGGCCCATTTCGACCCGCTCCTCCGAAACCTCTACAAAAAGGACTGCAAAACAAGTTTTAATCAAATATTAGGAATTCATGTAATTCATTAGGAGCTTTTCAACACAATTATATTGCAAAACCGCAATTTCTGTACTTTTTACTCAGTTAAAATTCCAACGGGTCCATTGAAAAGGCCCATTTCGACCCGCTCGTCCGAAACTCTACAAAAAGGACCGCAAAACAAGTTTTAATCAAATATTAGGAGTTCAAATAATTGATTAGGAGCTTTTCAACCCAATTATATTGCAAAACCGCAATTTCTGTACTTTTTACTAAGTTAAAATTCCAACGGGTCCATTGAAAAGCCCATTTCGACCTGCTCGTCCGAAACCTCTACAAAAGGGACCGCAAAACAAGTTTTAATCAAATTTTAGAGTTCATGTAATTGATTAGAAGCTTTTCAACACAATTACATTGCAAAACCTCATTTTCTGTACTTTTTACTCAGTTAAAATTCCAACGGATCCATTGAAAGGCCCATTTAGACCTGCTCGTCCGAAACCTCTACAAAAATGAC
This sequence comes from Hibiscus tridactylites, assembly GCA_958450335.1. Lineage (NCBI taxonomy): Eukaryota > Viridiplantae > Streptophyta > Magnoliopsida > Malvales > Malvaceae > Hibiscus > Hibiscus tridactylites. Next base: position 293,967 of record CAUDLX010000107.1, read on the forward strand.
CACAAAAAGGTTTTATTCAAATATTAGGAGTTCAAATAATTGATTAGGAGCTTTTCAACACAATTATATTGAAAAACCTTAATTTTATACTTTTTACTCAGATAAAATTCCAACGGGTCCATTGAAAGGCCCATTTATACCTGCTCGTCCGAAACATCTACAAAAGGACTGCAAAACAAGTTTTAATCAAATTTTAGGAATTCATGTAATTGTTTAGGAGCTTTTCAACACAATTATATTGCAAAATCGCAATTTCTGTACTTATTACTCAGTTAAAATTCCAACGGGTCCATTGAAAGGCCCATTTAGACCTGCTCGTCCGAAACTCTACAAAAAGGACCGCAAAACAAGTTTTAATCAAATATTAGGAGTTCAAATAATTGATTAGGAGCTTTTCAACACAATTATATTGCAAAACCGCAATTTCTGTACTTTTTACTCAGTTAAAATTCCAACGGGTCCATTGAAAGGCCCATTTCGACCCGCTCGTCCGAAACCTCTACAAAAGGGACCGCAAAACAAGTTTTAATCAAATTTTAGGAGTTCATGTAATTGATTAGAAGCCTTTCAACACAATTACATTGCAAAACCTCATTTTCTGTACTTTTTACTCAGTTAAAATTCCAACGGGTCCATTGAAAGGCCCATTTAGACCTGCTCGTCCGAAACCTCTACAAAAAGGACCGCAAAAATGTTTTATTCAAATATTAGGAGTTCAAATAATTGATTAGGAGCTTTAAAACACAATTAAATTGAAAAACCTCAACTTTATACTTTTTACTCAGATAAAATTCCAACGGGTCCATTGAAAGGCCCATTTAGACCTGCTCGTCCGAAACCTCTACAAAAAGGACCGCAAAAAGGTTTTATTCAAATATTAGGAGTTCAAATAATTGATTAGGAGCTTTTCAACACAATTATATTGCAAAACCTCAATTTCTGTACTTTTTACTCAGTTAAAATTCCAACGGGTCCATTGAAAGGCCCATTTCGACCCGCTCGTCCGAAACCTCTGCAAAAAGGACCGCAAAACAAAATTTAATCAAATTTTAGGAGTTCATGTAATTGATTAGAAGCTTTTCAACACAATTACATTGCAAAACCGCAATTTCTATACTTTTTACTCAGTTAAAATTCCAACGGGTCCATTGAAAGGCCCATTTAGACCTGCTCGTCCGAAACCTCTACAAAAAGGACCGCAAAAATGTTTTATTCAAATATTAGGAGTTCAAATAATTGATTAGGAGCTTTTCAACACAATTATATTACAAAACCGCAATTTCTGTACGTTTTACTAAGTTAAAATTCCAACGGGTCCATTGAAAGGCCCATTTAGACCTGCTCGTCCGAAACCTCTACAAAAAGGACCGCAAAAAGGTTTTATTCAAATATTAGGAGTTCAAATAATTGATTAAGAGCTTTTCAACACAATTATATTGCTAAACCTCAATTTCTGTATTTTTTACTCTTTTAAAATTCCAACGGGTACGGGCAACGGGTGTGATGAAAATTCTCTAAATTTCTCTCTCAATTTTTCTCTCTACTTTTCCCCTTTCTTTTCCCCCCTTCCTCCTTATCTCCGCCCTCTTCCGCCACATCCTCCGCCGTCATCCATTCCTCCTCCTCCCCCTCCCACTGCCATGGTGGTGCTTGCTTAGCACAAACACGATGACAGTAAAAATCACACACCATGCCCGGATGAATTTTTTCTGCCTGTTACTGTTGTGTTTATCACTGGCAATGTTATTGCAATGGCACTGGCCAACCACTACCGATAAGGCAAATGATGCTTTCCAAAAGCATCACTCACATGCTGGGCCACCAGTTTTGGTGCCCTTCGTTTGCCCTGTCTCCTTTTTTAGAGCACAGGAAATTTCCTGGCCTTTACGACCTTGTATCACTTCCCTAAACAACAGCGTCGCGCTGGGGAAATTTCGGTTCCATTCTTTCCCTTATACCGTATCTTCATTAACAGTGAATGAATCTGCCTGCATGCACACGTACACACACGAAGCAATGCAGCAAGTTGGTTCATATCGTTATTCATTACTGTTTTTAGAACAGACCATCAGTATATTATACTACGTATTATTAATTGTCCTATTCCAGACTCATTACAATTCAGAAGCAAGGGTTCTAATGCTTGTTCATGGTCACCACTTGTGTTCCAAAACACTACTGTTCATTTCTAAATCGGATCAAATCGCTGGGAATCCTGCAGCTGCAAGCCGCCGGACGGAAGCTGCATCTCAAACGCTCCACAATTTTAGGAATACGGGATACTGTCAATTAGAGAGTATATTTCTCGTTATGCAATGGAATTTCAAAATTTCATATCCCGGGTCTGCATGGGAACCTAAGCCTCATGCACGTACCCTACTCCCATGCATTTCGGAAGCTTCCCATCAAGTTTTATCAATTCTTAATTTATTCCTATTATTTTGGGATTCTCCGATTTTTGGCGTTTCTCTAGGCAAAATTATAAATTATCACGATTTATCAATTGTGGATAATAAAATTCAAAGTATTTTGGTCATCCCTTATCTGGATAATTCCTTTGAATTTAAATTAATATTCTCTTTTAATCCCATGATTATCAGGAAATCATTTAAATTCAAATTCCCTTTAAATTATCTTGATAAATCCACTCTTTCTAGGATTCTATTTGAATTTAAATTAATACTATCTTTTAATCCCAGGATTATTAAGATATTATTTAAATTCAAATTCTTTTTAAACTATCTTGATAATCCCTTTGAATTTAAATTAATACTCTCTTTTAATCCCATGATTATCAGGAAATTATTTAAATTCATATTTCTTTTAAATTATCTTGATAAATCCACTCATTCTAGTATTCTATTTGAATTTAAATTAATATTATCTTTTAATCCCAAGATTATTAAGATATTATTTAAATTCAAATTCTTTTTAAATTATCTTGATAATCTCTTTGAATTTAAATTAATATTCTGTTTTAATCCCATGATTATCAGGAAATTATTTAAATTCAAATTCCTTTTAAATTATCTTGATATATCCACTCTTTCTAGGATTCTATTTGCATTTAAATTAATATTATAATACAATCCTACGATTAATAGGATTCTATTTAAATTTAAATCAATATTATCCTATTATAATTTGGATTATCCACAACTCTCAAAATTTAAACAATCTTTCCATTTTTTCGAGACCTCCCTTCATTATATACTGGCCTTTGGTCATTTTTTCACACTTTATGCGAGCCAATACAATTGTGTGACACTTACATCCAACCTCGAGCACTCTCTATTGCTACAACGTCCTCAGACGTCCAAACAACCTTTCATGGCCTCCACAGACTCTTTTCTCTCCCGTTTTGACAACCTCCAATTTACGGCGGAGGAGAAAAACGTGATATGTGCACCTGCCTCCACGAAGGCCGCCCCCTCGATGACTACAAGTCGTCTCTCATCGGGAAACTTTTCAACACCAAAGACTTTGATGAGACTGCTTTTGTGCGCCTTTTCACCTCTGTATGGAGAGAGGATAAACTCTCATCGGTAACGAATCTAGGCTTTGGTTATTTCCTTTTTAAGTTTGAAACTAAAGCCTGCAGGGACGACGTTCTAAAACGAGGGCCATGGACCTTCAAGAAAGATTGGCTGGCACTCCTACCAGTCCAGCCAAAACTTACCATTGAAGGCTACAGATACGACCATATGAGAATCTGGGTGCGAATCCATAGGGTGCCAATAGCCATGATGACTGGAGTTACAGTGGCTAATGTCACCGGACGAACCATTGGAAGTGGGATTGGTGCAGTTATAGGGACAGACTCCCGTCAGTCGGATGATGGGAACATGACCCAATTCCTTCGTGTCTATGTTATTATCGATGTACGTCAACCGTTGCATCGGTTTGTAGCTGTACGCATCGAAGAGGACGAAGGCCCTCAAATGTTGCCGCTTCAATATGAGAAGCTACCCACTTTCTGTCACGGGTGCGGCATTCTATGCCATCTTAAAGCCACCTGTGCGGAATTTAAGGATGACAAAACGGAACCTAAGCAGTATGGAGACTGGCTACGTGCCCCTGCTCCGAAGAAAAAGTCTAAAATAACAACCCGAGGCCGGGTATGTTATTTCGAGCCAGCTGGCCCATCAACCAAGCCCTCGATGGCCACCACCGGTACACTACTCTATCTATATATTTCTTCCTTAAGGGATTGGACCATCTCTTTTCTTTTTCTTTATGCATTGCATGCTGCATGCATTTTTATGAAGTTCACACTCAATTTTCTCACCTTTTCCCAGGTGTAGGACCATCAACAAAGAAACCAGCCACATCCGGTATCTTTAGATTATTATAATGCACTTTTATTAGTAGAAATATTTTCTAATATGTATCTACTATATTTTTTTCAATGACGCTATCCTCACTGTCATTTCCTTCATTTCTGCTCCACAGGAACAAACCGCAAAGGAAAAACGGTGGTTGTTGCTGACGCCGCCTCAGCCACGATGTTGTCGGATTCTGCAGCCTCTGAACCAAAGGACGAGGCTACTGCAGTGCCCATAGCTGTCGATGCTGCTAATGCCCCCGATGCTGTGGCACCTACGGGTGCAGACGCGTTGCTGGATCAGACGGCCCCAGTCGCCCCTGATGCACCGATGGCGGACACGGGGAGCGATCCCACTGGACAGCACAACTCACCCACTGGTGGCATTTCAATCGAACCCCTCGATGTGGCCCCTCTTGCTGTTATACCTGCTGATGCGGAATCAGCCAACACTGGAGCTCCCAACACTGCCCAAGTTGCAGGGATTGATGATGCATCATCCACCCCGCCCGACAAACGGTTTGTGTTGATTGATGGTGAAGGTTTCCCGGTGCCCACTGCCGTGCCTGACAAATCTACCACTGCTGGTCACGACAGTAATGTTTATGTTAACCCGAAATTTGAGGATTGGCTTGCTACCACATCGAGCCCTCCGAAGGGTGCAATAGAACCTCGTAAGGAAAAGCGCAGCCCACCCTTAGCTGTGCCCACTACGGCTAAGCGCCCACGCACCTCACCCAAGGTTTCAGCAAGGCCGGCAAAATCCGGAGCGCCAACTAAAAAGACTACCAAACACACTAAAGCTGGGATGAGCAGCAAAATCTCTTCGGCGGCGGTTGATATTCAACCCCGCCAAGAGAAATGAGGCTCTTGTGCTGGAACTGCCGTGGTCTTGGTTCACCAGAGGCAGTTCGAGGGCTTGTTTCGCTAGTCCGGAAATTGGAACCTTCAATTATTTTCTTATCTGAAACTCGGTTGTTTAATTTTAGTTTTGAACGTTTAAAACTTTCTTTAGAAATGACAGGCTGCTTCCATGTGAAAAGTAGCCCAACTTGCTCTGGTTTGTTACTTTTTTTGAATAATAATTTGACTATGGATCTTTTATCGTATTCTGATCGTCACATTGATTCCACTATAACAACTACTGATGATTGCTTTCGATTCACCGGCGTCTATGGGTACGCAGAAACTAGCATGAAATATAAAACGTGGGAGATCATAGACTCTCTTCATAGCAATTCCCCGTTGCCTTGGCTAATTGGTGGGGACCTAAACGACATTTTATCCGACTCTGAAAAACAAGGCGGATGTCGTAGACCACAATCACAAATCACCAACTTTCGAGATTGCCTTGCCCGCAATAGAATCTTTGATTGCAAACCCTGCTCGAGATGGTTCACATGGTCTCGAACGGGGCCAAATGTCACACCCGTTTGTGAACGTCTCGGTCGATTCCTTGCGTGTAATGCATGGCTCAATGCCCACTTAACATTCCAATGCAGGAACGTTTTCTCTCCAGATTCCGATCATTATGTCATTCCCATGGACACCAAACGTGCTGCCCCCCGTGAGGAACGTTCCCAACATGATGGCGATCACTTTCGCTTTGAGTCTTGCTGGGCAAATGACCCATCATGTATCAAAACCTTCCACCAAGCATGGTCAAACGCGTCGGGCACCCTCCTTGACAAATTGACTATTGTTGGGAACCACTTACATGATTGGCAAACGACTCGTCGTTTCAACTCCAACAACCGCATCGCTAAGTTTCAATGTCAGATCAATTCTTACATGCGTAGACGACAACTATCACCTGACATGCTGCTCAATCTACGAGATGCGAAATTGGAACTTTGACGCCTTTTGGATGCAAGAGAAGCCTACTGGCTCAGCGTTCTCGTGTTACCTGGCTATCGCAAGGTGACAAGAACACTTCCTTCTTCCATGCCAGGGCGTCTAAACGAAGGAAAAAGAACACTATATGTGGTCTCTTTGATGTAAACCAAACATGGCATACCGAGAAACCTGAGCTTCTTCGGATTGCCTCGGATTACTTCCAGGTTTTGTTTACATCATCTAGTCTGACTTCCTCTCCCCTTATTCTGGAACACATTAGCCCCGACGTTAATGCCGCAATGAACGACTCGTTGCTTCGACCTTTCACTGAAGACGAGGTAATCACAGCTTTCCGGGATATCGGTCCCAGGAAAGCTCCGGGTTTTGATGGCTTCCCCAGTAGCTTCTACAGGCAATACTGGGATGTCATTGGGCCCGAATTCGTCCAACTTTGTTTACGTCTTTTACGAGGGGAAGAGGGCATGGCAACGGTTAACAAAGCGATTATTGTCCTCATCCTGAAAGTGCCTGACGCTTCAAACATGCGTCAATTTCGGCCGATTAGTTTATGCACTGTCATTTACAAAACCGTTGCCAAGGTTCTTGTGAACCGACTCAAACCTATCTTATCGTCTTGTATCAGTGATGCACAAGCCACTTTTGTTAGTGGCAGGAACATCACTGACAATATTTTGATTGCGCATGAACTTGTTCATACCCTTCATTCTAATAACGCTTCGATCTATCAAGGGGCTGCCTTGAAATTAGACATGGAGAAGGCCTTTGACAAGGTTGAATGGTCTTTTCTTAAAGACGTGATGCTACGCATGGGATTTGCGCCCGACTAGGTACAGTTGCTACTCCGTTGCGTATCAACTGTTTCCTTCTCAGTCCGTCTTAATGGCGCTATCTCCTAAGAATTCTCTCCGACTAGGGGAATTCGGCAAGGTGACCCTCTCTCGCCTTTCCTTTTCTTAATATGCTCCTAAGGGCTTTTAGCGGCTCTTGAGGCCGAATAGCGAGCGGGACGACTCGTTGGCTTACAGGCCAATCGGCAAGGGCCGAAGATTAATCATCTGCTCTTTGCGGATGACAGCATTGTCTTTGTCCGTAATTGCCCAACGGAAGTCCAGCGATTGAAGGAGATTCTTCGTTTGTATGGATCATCCTCAGGCCAATATGTCAACGTTTCTAAATCGACTGCCTTTTGTAGCTCTTCCTGCTCGACAGATTTCTCACAGGCCCTTCAGCATACTCTTGGAATCCGTTTGGTTGACGACCCTGGAACTTATCTGGGGGTCCCTCTTCTCGTTGGGAGGAACCGAACGGCCAGTCTTGGGTTTATTCGTGACAAGGTCAACTCACGTATGGCTAAATGGGATACTAACTTGCTTTCATATAGTGGGCGTGAAGTTCTAATAAAATCAGTAGCACAAGCTTTACCTCAGTACGTCATGTCATGCTATTTGCTTCCGCAAAACATTGTCGACGATGCGACACGCTCAATTCGCCGATACTGGTGGTCGGGCAGAAGTAACAAGAAGGGATGGCCAATGCTATCCTGGAATAGTATGTGTACGCCCAAAGCCGCTGGGGGTATGGGCTTCCGTGACTTACGGGACTTTAATATTGCTCTTCTTGGGAAGCAAATCTGGCGACCGATTCACTCGCCTGATTCCCTACTTGCAAGGGTCCTGCGATCACGCTATTACCCCTCCGGCAATATTCTGGATGCAAAAGCTGACCAACGCGCCTCATTTGCCTGGCGAGGTATATGGCAAGCCTTGCAACGCTTGCAGCCGGGTTTTTTCTGGCGGCCTGGCGTTGATAGTCGTATACGTATCCATCGAGAACACTGGGGTGGGTCCGCTGGTCTCTCCTTTTTTGGTAATTATCAGGATAATGAGGAGATACCCTTGCGCTGCGGTGATTTTATGATCCGAAATCATAACTCTTGGGACGAAAATAAAGTTCGTCAATACTTTGACTGGGATGATGCTGCCAACATATTGCACGTACCGATATCCGATGTACGCCGTGATACTTTACTGTGGGGCTTTCATGATACTAACATATATACCGTACGCTCCGGCTACCTCTTCCTGTGTAGGCCCTCACGGCCCCTTGAGCGCCCGTGCCCACTCTGGAAGATCATTGCTAAATCTAATACACTTCCGAAGGTTCGCACCTTTGGATGGCGGGCAGGGCGGGGTGCTTTACCCACTGGTGACCGGCTTGCGGCTCTTAGAATGGGCACTGGCATGTGCCCGTTCTGTCCATCGATTCTTGAAACTGCGATTCACGCATTTCAGGACTGTCCGGGCGCTGCCAAGGTGCTAGGCCTTGTTGGCTTCCCCTGTGCGTTATGCGACATCACGGCCACCTCAGTTACCCTCTGGCTAGAACAGGGAACTATGCTTCTCTCTCGCGCACAATTCGATCTCCTCCTGACTACCTTGTGGAATCTATGGAACAGGAGGAATGATTGGGTCCATTCTCAGCGACTACAGCCCCCTTGGCTTACTCTGATGAACTCGCAGGAGCTACTTCGCGACTACATCTCGGCCAACTCAGACCATTCCACGACGCGACCGCAGACGGAGCCAGCCCTTTCCCAACCTGTATGGAGACCGCCGCCGGCTGGGACGATCAAAATCAATGTCGATGGCACTTTCAACTCAGCTACGGGATCCGCTGGCATTGGCATTGTGGCTCGTGACGCCTCTGGTGCTATCTCGCTCGGACGGGCTCTATACTTGGACGATACCGCAGATTCTCCATCCGTGGAACTCCACGCTATCACCGCAGGAGTCACACTCGGTGCAGACGCTGGATGGCAGGTTTTCTTCTAGAGTCGGACGCGGCCCTGTTGGTCAATAGGCTGTGTCACGCCGGCGAGGACGCCTCCACCCTTCAGCGGTAGATTCAGACCGCTAGATCTTTCCTCGATATTGTACCTGGTTTATGTTTACTTTATGTACCGCGCACAACTAATGTTTTAGCTCACTATGTAGCCTATTGGGCCCTTCATTCTAAATCCTCTTTGTATTTCGGACCGGGCTTGCCCGATGCTTTGCGAACATTTGTACCGGTTGTTCACCAACCACCATGATTTATAATATATTTGGGCACTCTTTTCCCCTCTTAGGGCCCTTGCTGGGCCAGCCCAGTAAGGATTAGTGGGGTTTTTAATGAGGCCCTTTCCTCAAAAAAAAATTCCAACGGGTCCATTGAAAGGCCCATTTCGACCCGCTCGTCCGAAACCTCTACAAAAAGGACTGCAAAACAAGTTTTAATCAAATTTTAGGAATTCATGTAATTGATTAGGAGCTTTTCAACACAATAATATTGCAAACCGCAATTTCTATACTTTTTACTCAGTTAAAATTCCAACGGGTCCATTGAAAGGCCCATTTAGACCTGCTTGTCCGAAACCTCTACAAAAAGGACCGCAAAACAAGTTTTAATCAAATATTAGGAGTTCAAATAATTGATTAGGAGCTTTTCAATACAATTATATTGCAAAACCGCAATTTCTGTACTTTTTACTCAGTTAAAATTCCAACGGGTCCATTGGAAGGCCCATTTCGACCCGCTCGTCTGAAACCTCTACAAAAAGGACCGCAAAACAAGTTTTAATCAAATTTTAGGAGTTCATGTAATTGATTAGAAGCTCTTCAACACAATTACATTGCAAAACCTCAATTTCTGTACTTTTTACTCAGTTAAAATTCCAACGGGTCCATTGAAAGGCCCATTTAGACCTGCTCCTCCGGAACCTCTACAAAAAGGACCGCAGAAATGTTTTATTCAAATATTAGGAGTTCAAATAATTGATTAGGAGCTTTTAAACAAAATTATATTGAAAAACCTCAGTTTTATACTTTTTACTCAGATAAAATTCCAACGGGTCCATTGAAAGGCCCATTTAGACCTGCTCGTCCGAAACCTCTACAAAAAGGACCGCAAAAAGGTTTTATTCAAATATTAGGAGTTCAAATAATTGATTAGGAGCTTTTCAACACAATTATATTGCAAAACCTCAATTTCTGTACTTTTTACTCAGTTAAAATTCCAACGGGTCCATTGAAAGGCCCATTTCGAACCGCTCGTCCGAAACCTCTACAAAAAGGACTGCAAAACAAGTTTTAATCAAATATTATGAGTTCCAATAATTGATTAGGAGCTTTTGAACACAATTATATTGCAAAACCTCAATTTCTATACTTTTTACTCAGTTAAAATTCCAACGGGTCCATTGAAAGGCTCATATCGACCCGCTCGTCCGAAACCTCTACAAAAAGGACTACAAAACAAGTTTTAATAAAATTTTAGGAGTTCATGTAATTGATTAGAAGCTTTTCAACACAATTACATTGCAAAACCTCAATTTCTGTTCTTTTTACTCAGTTAAAATTCCAACGGGTTCATTGAAAGGCCCATTTAGACCTGCTCGTCCGAAACCTCTACAAAAGGACCGCAAAAATGTTTTATTCAAATATTAGGAGTTCAAATAAACACAATTACATTGCAAAACCTCAATTTCTGTACTTTTTACTTAGTTAAAATTCCAACGGGTCCATTGAAAGGACCATTTAGACCTGCTCGTCCGAAACCTCTACAAAAAGGACTGCAAAACAAATTTTAATCAAATTTTAGGAGTTCATGTAATTGATTAGGAGCTTTTCAACACAATTACATTGCAAAACCTCAATTTATGTACTTTTTACTCAGTTAAAGTTCCAACGGGTCCATGGAAAGGCCCATTTAGACCTGCTCATCCGAAACCTCTACAAAAACGACCGCAAAAATGTTTTATTCAAATATTAGGAGTTCATGTAATTGATTAGGAGGTTTTCAACACAATTATATTGCAAAACCTCAATTTCTGTACTTTTTACTCAGTTAAAGTTCCAACGTGTCCATTGAAAGGCCCATTTCGACCCTCTCGTCCGAATCCTCTACAAAAAGGACCGCAAAAATGTTTTATTCAAATATTAGGAGTTCAAATAATTGATTAGGAGCTTTTCAACACAATTATATTGCAAAACCGCAATTTTTGTACTTTTTACTCAGTTAAAATTCCAACGGGTCCATTGAAAGGCCCATTTAGACCTGCTCGTCCGAAACCTCTACAAAAAGGACCGCAAAAATGTTTTATTCAAATATTAGGAGTTCAAATAATTGATTAGGAGCTTTTCAACACAATTATATTGCAAAACCGCAATTTTTGTACTTTTTACTCAGTTAAAATTCCAACGGGTCCATTGAAAGGCCCATTTAGACCTGCTCGTCTGAAACCTCTACAAAAAGGACCGCAAAAATGTTTTATTCAAATATTAGGAGTTCAAATAATTGATTAGGAGCTTTTGAACACAATTATATTGCAAAACCTCAATTTCTGTACTTTTTACTCAGTTAAAATTCCAACGGGTCCATTGAAAGGCCCATTTCGACCCGCTCATCCGAAACCTCTACAAAAAGGACCGCAAAACAAGTTTTAATCAAATTTTAGGAGTTCATGTAATTGATTAGGATCTTTTCAACACAATTATATTGCAAAACCACAATTTCTGTACTTTTTACTCAGTTAAAATTCCAACGGGTCCATTGAAAGGACCATTTAGACCTGCTCGTCCGAAACCTCTACAAAAAGGACTGCAAAACAAATTTTAATCAAATTTTAGGAGTTCATGTAATTGATTAGGAGCTTTTCAACACAATTACATTGCAAAACCTCAATTTATGTACTTTTTACTCAGTTAAAGTTCCAACGGGTCCATGGAAAGGCCCATTTAGACCTGCTCATCCGAAACCTCTACAAAAACGACCGCAAAAATGTTTTATTCAAATATTAGGAGTTCATGTAATTGATTAGGAGGTTTTCAACACAATTATATTGCAAAACCTCAATTTCTGTACTTTTTACTCAGTTAAAGTTCCAACGTGTCCATTGAAAGGCCCATTTCGACCCTCTCGTCCGAATCCTCTACAAAAAGGACCGCAAAAATGTTTTATTCAAATATTAGGAGTTCAAATAATTGATTAGGAGCTTTTCAACACAATTATATTGCAAAACCGCAATTTTTGTACTTTTTACTCAGTTAAAATTCCAACGGGTCCATTGAAAGGCCCATTTAGACCTGCTCGTCCGAAACCTCTACAAAAAGGACCGCAAAAATGTTTTATTCAAATATTAGGAGTTCAAATAATTGATTAGGAGCTTTTCAACACAATTATATTGCAAAACCGCAATTTTTGTACTTTTTACTCAGTTAAAATTCCAACGGGTCCATTGAAAGGCCCATTTAGACCTGCTCGTCTGAAACCTCTACAAAAAGGACCGCAAAAATGTTTTATTCAAATATTAGGAGTTCAAATAATTGATTAGGAGCTTTTGAACACAATTATATTGCAAAACCTCAATTTCTGTACTTTTTACTCAGTTAAAATTCCAACGGGTCCATTGAAAGGCCCATTTCGACCCGCTCATCCGAAACCTCTACAAAAAGGACCGCAAAACAAGTTTTAATCAAATTTTAGGAGTTCATGTAATTGATTAGGATCTTTTCAACACAATTATATTGCAAAACCACAATTTCTGTACTTTTTACTCAGTTAAAATTCCAACGGGTCCATTGAAAGGCCCATTTAGATCTGCTCGTCCGAAACCTCTACAAAAAGGACCTCAAAAATGTTTTATTCAAATATTAGGAGTTCATATAATTGATTAGGAGCTTTTAAACACAATTATATTGAAAAACCTCAATTTTATACTTTTTACTCAGATAAAACTCCAACGGGTCCATTGAAAGGCTCATTTAGACCTGCTCGTCCGAAACCTCTACAAAAAGGATCGCAAAAAGGTTTTATTCAAATATTAGGAGTTCAAATAATTGATTAGGAGCTTTTCAACACGATTATATTGCAAAACCTCAATTTCTGTACTTTTTACTCAGTTAAAATTCCAACGGGTCCATTGAAAGGCCCATTTAGACCTGCTCGTCCGAAACCTCTACAAAAAGGACCGCAAAAATGTTTTATTCAAATATTACGAGTTCAAATAATTGATTAGGAGCTTTTGAACACAATTATATTGCAAAACCTCAATTTCTGTACATTTTACTCAGTTATAATTCCAACGGGTCCATTGAAAGGCCCATTTCGACCCTCTCGTCCGAAACCTCAACAAAAAGGACCGCAAAACAAGTTTTAATCAAATTTTAGGAATTCATGTAATTGATTAGAAGCTTTTCAACACAATTACATTGCAAAACCTCAATTTCTATACTTTTTACTCAGTTAAAATTCCAACGGGTCCATTGAAAGGCCCATTTAAACCTGCTCGTCCGAAACCTCTACAAAAAGAACCGCAAAAATATTTTATTCAAATATTAGGAGTTCAAATAATTTATTAGAAGCTTTTCAACACAATTACATTGCAAAACCTTAATTTCTGTACTTTTTACTCAGTTAAAATTCCAACGGGTCCATTGAAAGGCCCATTTCAACCCGCTCGTCCGAAACCTCTACAAAAAGGACTACAAAACAAGTTTTAATCAAATTTTAGGAGTTCATGTAATTGATTAGGAGCTTTTCAACACAATTATATTGCAAAACCTCAATTTCTGTACTTTTTACTCAGTTAAAATTCCAACGGGCCCATTGAAAGGCCCATTTAGATCTGATCGTCCGAAACCTCTACAAAAAGGGCCACAAAAATGTTTGATTCAAATATTAGGTGTTCATATAATTGATTAGGAGCTTTTAAACACAATTATATTGAAAAACCTCAATTTTATACTTTTTACTCAGATAAAATTCCAACGGGTCCATTGAAAGGCTCATTTAGACCTGCTCGTCCGAATCCTCTACAAAAAGGACCACTAAAAGGTTTTATTCAAATATTAGGAGTTCAAATAATTGATTAGGAGCTCTTCAACACAATTATATTGCAAAAACTTAATTTCTGTACTTTTTACTCAGTTAAAATTCCAACGAGTCCATTGAAAGGCCCATTTAGATCTGCTCGTCCGAAACCTCTACAAAAAGGACAACAAAAATGTTTTATTCAAATATTAGGAGTTCAAATAATTGACTAGGAGCTTTTCAACACAATTTTATTGCAAAACCTCAATTTATGTACTTTTTACTCAGTTAAAATTCCAACGGGTCCATTGAAAGGCCCATTTCGACCCGCTCTCCGAAACATATACAAAAAGGACCGCAAAACAAGTTTTAATCAAATTTTAGGAGTTCATGTAATTGATTAGGATCTTTTCAACACAATTATATTGCAAAACCTCAATTTCTGTACTTTTTACTCAGTTAAAATTCCAACGGGTCCATTGAAAGGCCCATTTAGATCTGCTCGTCCGAAACATCTAAAAAAAGGACTGCAAAAATGTTTTACTCAAATATTAGGAGTTCATATAATTGATTAGGAGCTTTTAGACACAATTATATTGAAAAACCTCAATTTTATGCTTTTTACTCAGATAAAATTCCAACGGGTCCATTGAAAGGCCCATTTAGACCTGCTCGTCCGAAACCTCTAGAAAAAGGACCACAAAAAGGTTTTATTCAAATATTAGGAGTTCAAATAATTAATTAAGAGCATTTTAACACAATTATATTGCAAAACCTCAATTTTTGTACTTTTTACTGACAATATTTTGATTGCACATGAACTTGTGCATACCCTCCATACTAACACCGCCTCGATATATTAGGGGGCTGCCTTGAAGCTCGATATGGAAAAAGCTTTTGATAAGGTTGAATGGTCTTTTCTTAAAGACGTAATGTTGCGTATGGGATTTGCATCTGACTGGGTACAATTAATACTCCGATGTGTATCCACCGTGTCTTTTTCGGTTCGTCTTAATAGCACTCTATCCAATGAGTTCTTTCCGACTAGGGGAATTCGGCAAGGGGACCCTCTCTCGCCTTTTCTCTTTTTAATATGCTCCCAAGGGCTTTCAGCGGCCCTTGAGGCTGAACAGCATTCGGGACGTCTAATTGGGTTACAGGCCAATAGACGTGGCCCAAGAATTAACCATCTGCTCTTTGCGGATGATAGTATTGTCTTTGTCCGTAACTGCCCAAGGGAAATAGACCAGTTGAAGGAGATTCTCCGGTTGTATGAGGCATCCTCAGGTCAATCAGTCAACTTTTCAAAGTCGACTGCCTTTTGTAGCTCCCTCTGTTCGAGGGACTTTACACATGCGCTACAACATACCCTTGGCATCCGGTTGGTTGATGACCCTGGAACCTATCTAGGAGTCCCTCTGCTCATTGGGAGGAATCGAACGGCCAGTCTTGGTTTCATTAGAGACAAAGTCAATTCCCGCATGACTAAATGGGATACTAACTTGCTGTCGTACAGTGGGCGTGAAGTTCTCATAAAGTCAGTGGCGCAAGCTTTGCCTCAATATGTCATGTCATGTTATTTGCTCCCACAGAACATTGTGGATGATGCGACACGATCAATCCGCCGTTACTGGTGGACGGGCAGGAGTAACAAAAAAGGATGGCCAATGCTCTCCTGGGATACTATGTGCACCCCCAAAGCTGCGGGGGGCATGGGTTTCCGTGATCTACGGGACTTTAATATTGCCCTCCTTGGGAAACAAATCTGGCGACTAATCCACTCGCCCAACTCCTTACTCGCTCGGGTCCTCAAATCACGCTATTATCCCTCCGGGAATATTATGGAGGCAAAAGTCGACCACCGAGCCTCCTATGCTTGGCGAGGTATATGGCAGGCTTTGCAACAATTACAATCCGGTTTCTTCTGGAGACCTGGAATTGATAGTCGTCTGCGCATCCATCGCGATAATTGGGGTGGATCCAGTGGGCTCTCCTTCTTTGGTAGTTATCAAGATAATGAGGAAATACCCTTGCGATGCAGAGAATTTCTGATTCGTCATCATAATGCATGGGATGAACATAAGGTACGTCAATATTTTGACGAAGACGACGTAGCCAACATATTGCACGTACCAATATCTGATGTCCAACGCGATACCTTGCTATGGGGCTTTCATGATACCCAATATATATTCCGTACGCTCCGGTTACCTATTCTTACGTAGGCCCCCACGACCTCTTGAGCGTCCGAACCCTCTATGGAGGATTATTACTAAATCCAACACACTCCCGAAGATCCGCACCTTTGGGTGGCGGGTAGGACGGGGAGCGCTACCCACAGGGGACCGACTTGCGACTATTGGATTAGGCACTGGCATGTGTCCGTTTTGCCCTTCGATGCTCGAATCTGCACTCCATGCTTTCAGGGACTGTCCAGGCGCCGTGGAGACACTCCGCCTTGCAGGTTTCCCGAGCGCACTTCGTGATAGCAGCGCAACCTCGATGTCACTTTGGCTGGAACAAGGAGCTAGGCTCCTCTCTTGCGCACAATTTGATCTCCTCCTAACTACACTGTGGAATCTTTGGAATAGGAGGAATGAGTGGGTCCATTCTCAGCGTTTACAGCCCCCTTGGCTCACCTTGATGAACTCACAGGATCTACTTTGCGACTACCTATCGGCCAAAGCAGACATTCCCACGACGAGGCAGCAGACGACGACAGCACTTTCCCCACCTGTATGGAGGCCGCCACCAGCTGGATCAATCAAAATCAATGTTGATGGTTCTTTCCACCCCTCTACAGGATCGGCTGGTATTGGCATCGTGGCCCGTGATGCTACTGGAGCTATCCTGCTTGGGCGAGCTGTTTTCTTGGACACTATTGCAGATTCTACGTCGGCAGAGCTACGAGCGATATCGGATGGTGTCCATTTAGGTGTGGAAGCGGGTTGGACTGGGTTTCTTCTTGAATCAGATGCGGCCCTGCTGATCAATCGGTTGTGTAGAGCAGGCGAGGATGCCTCCACTCTTCAGCGACAGTTGCAGGATACTAGATCTTTCATTGCCAATGTATCAGGTCTTAGCTTACATTATGTACCGCGTGGAGCTAACGTTTTAGCTCATTCTGTAGCCAATTGGGCTCTGCATTTTCATTCATCCATGTTTTTTGGGTCAGGCTTGCCCGATGCTCTACGAACTTTTGTACCGGTTGTTAACCAACAACCTTGATTTATAATATATTTTTGGGCACTCTTTTCCCCTCCTAGGGCCTTGCTGGGCTAGCCCAGTAAGGATTAGTGGGGTTTTTAATGAGGCCCTTTCTTCAAAAAAAAAAATTCCAACGGGTCCATTGAAAGGCCCATTTAGACTTGGTCGTCCGAAACCTCTACAAAAACGACCGCAAAAATGTTTTATTCAAATATTAGGAGTTCAAATAATTGATTAGGAGCTTTTCAACACAATTATATTGCAAAACCTCAATTTCTGTACTTTTTACTCAGTTAAAATTCCAACGGGTCCATTGAAAGGCCCATTTAGATCTGCTCGTCCGAAACCTCTAAAAAAAGGACCGCAAAAATGTTTTATTCAAATATTAGGAGTTCATATAATTGATTAGGAGCTTTTAGACACAATTATATTGAAAAACCTCAATTTTATGCTTTTTACTCAGATAAAATTCCAACGGGTCCATTGAAAGGCCCATTTAGACCTGCTCGTCCGAAACCTCTACAAAAAGGACCACAAAAAGGTTTTATTCAAATATTAGGAGTTCAAATAATTGATTAAGAGCATTTCAACACAATTATATTGCAAAACCTCAATTTTTGTACTTTTTACTCAGTTAAAATTCCAACGGGTCCATTGAAAGGCCCATTTAGACTTGGTCGTCCGAAACCTCTACAAAAAGGAACGCAAAAATGTTTTATTCAAATATTAGGAGTTCAAAAAATTGATTAGGAGCTTTTCAACACAATTATATTGCAAAACCTCAATTTCTGTACTTTTTACTCAGTTAAAATCCCAACGGGTCCATTGAAAGGCCCATTTCGACCCGCTCGTCCAAAACCTCTACAAAAAGGACTTCAAAACAAGTTTTAATCAAATATCAGGAGTTCAAATAATTGATTAGGAGCTTTTCAACACAATTATATTGCAAAACCTCAATTTCTGTACTTTTTACTTAGTTAAAATTCCAACGGGTCCATTGAAAGGCCCATTTCAACCCGCTCGTCCGAAACCTCTACAAAAAGGACTACAAAACAAGTTTTAATCAAATTTTAGGAGTTCATGTAATTGATTAGGAGCTTTTCAACACAATTATATTGCAAAACCTCAATTTCTGTACTTTTTACTCTGTTAAAATTCCAACGGGTCCATTGAAAGGCCCATTTAGACCTGCTCGTCCGAAACCTCTACAAAAAGGACCGCAAAAATGTTTTATTCAAATATTAGGAGTTCAAGTAATTGATTAGGAGCTTTTGAACACAATTATATTGCAAAATCTCAATTTCTGTACTTTTTACTCAGTTAAAATTCCAACGGGTCCATTGAAAGGCCCATTTCAACCCGCTTGTCCGAAACCTCTACTAAAAGGACCGCAAAACAAGTTTTAATCAAATATTAGGAGTTCAAATAATTGATCAGGAGCTTTTCAACACAATTATATTGCAAAACCGCAATTTCTGTACTTTTTACTCAGTTAAAATTCCAACGGGTCCATTGAAAGGCCCATTTCGACCCGCTCGTCCGAAACCTCTACAAAAAGGACCGCAAAACATGTTTTAATCAAATTTTAGGAGTTCATGTAATTGATTAGGATCTTTTCAACACAATTATATTGCAAAACCACAATTTCTGTACTTTTTACTCAGTTAAAATTCCAACGGGTCCATTGAAAGGCCCATTTAGATCTGCTCGTCCGAAACCTCTACAAAAAGGACTGCAAAAATGTTTTATTCAAATATTAGGAGTTCATATAATTGATTAGGAGCTTTTCAACACAATTATATTGAAAAACCTCAATTTTATACTTTTTACTCAGATAAAATTCCAACGGGTCCATTGAAAGGCCCATTTAGACCTGCTCGTCCGAAACCTCTACAAAAAGGACCACAAAAAGGTTTTATTCAAATATTAGGAGTTCAAATAATTGATTAGGAGCTTTTGAACACAATTATATTGCAAAACCTCAATTTCTGTACTTTTTACTTAGTTAAAATTCCAACGGGTCCATTGAAATGCCAATTTCGACCCGCTCGTCCGAAACCTCTACAAAAAGGACTGGAAAACAAGTTTTAATCAAATATTAGGAGTTCAAATAATTGATTAGGAGCTTTTCAACACAATTATATTGCAAAACCTCAATTTCTGTACTTTTTACTCAGTTAAAATTCCAACGGGTCCAACGGGACCAACGGGGACGAGTGAAATGAAAATTCTCTCTGAACTCTCTCATTTCCTCCCTTTGCTTTTACTCTCTCTCTCTCTCTCCTCCTAACCCTCAACCACCGTCTCCTCCGCCCCATTTTTGAAACTTCACCCCCACAACCACCACCTCACCACCTAACTTTCCCCTTTCGGCCAGCATGCAACCAATGTTATTGGTTTTATGCTACCCAACAGCCACCTCCCCACCACCTTATCCTCTCCACACCGCTGCCTTGCAGCAAACATTCATACAACCCTCAGGAATGGTGCCACGATACGATCAGAGCAGTTTTGGCAAAGGTAAGTACATCTCCTCTGTAACGCCCTGGTTTTGGGCTTGGAAGTCTTAGGCGTTGACCGGATTGGTCAAAGTGCTGTTCGAATCGTAAGAGGTTAAATTAGGAAAGCCTAGTTCGGGTTGCATTAAAAATATGGAAAAATGTTCTAAAATCATCTTTTAATATAATTAAGTGAACTGTGAAATCAATTTTGGAAAATGAGTTTCGGAAGTGTGACATTTTGGCTAGTGACCAAAATGTAATTTTTGAAAGTTTGGTGGCTGTTTTATAAAGGGTTGAAACTTTGAATCTTTAAGGAGCTATTTACCCAAAGGGAGTTTCTCCAGATTTTTCTAAGATATTTTGACTCATAATTCTGATTTTAAAAGTTAACAAAAGGAGGGAAATCATATTTTAGTCATTTTCTCAACTAACTTCCCATTTTCTTTCTCTCTTTTTCTCTCAACCCAAACACTCCATTTCCAGAGTTTTAATTCTGATTTTCTCACCTAAAATCCTCCTTTCAACTCTCAATTGATTGCAAATCAACATATCTTCAAAACCTCTTCAATTGCTACAAGTTTCATCAAGGTTTTCCATTCCAAAAAGAGGAGAAACTCAAGTTTGGAGGTAAGAACGTCCTTCTCCTCTGAACTTCAAGTTCTTTACTGAAATTCCTAAGTTTTCAATCCTAAATTGATGTTTAATTAAAGGCTTTTAAGTTGATTTAAGGATCTTGGCTAATTATGCAAGATTTTGGTGATTTCACATGATTTTCGTTTGATCTGTTAAATCTGTGATTTGAGAGGTGTTTTTGATGTTAAATGATCTCTAAAATGATGTGGAAATGAGTTTTGATTGATGCAATCCCGGATAGGTTGAGTTTCCTAAGTTTAGCTTGTGTTTTAAGGTAGTTTTTTTGTGGTGATCTTGTGGATCTGATGTTGCTGGAGGTATAAGGATGGTTGTAGGTTGTTTTTAGATGTTAAATGATGTTAATGGAAGTGAGGTTTTGCTGGTTTATGGCTGGGCTTTGTTTAGAAGTGTTTTGGATGCATTTTCGGTTGTGTTTGGTGGCCGAAAATGGAGGTTATGTGAGAGCAGCGAGTTTAGGTGCTTTCATTGAAGCAATTAATGCATGATGATGCATTAATCCTCTGCTTTAATGTGTTGAAACAGGGGAGGCATCCTTGGATCCAAGAATTGTTGATCCGGAGGCTTGATTTGGTGCTTTGGCTTGAAGCAAAGTGGAAATCGGTGAGTGCATTTGTGAAAATGGTTTTCGGCTTTGAAACCAAGGTTTTGGGGGCTTAGTTTAAGTCTAAACAACTTTGCTAAGCTCAAGTGTAAGTTTTCGGATTTCTCTCTAAGTGGTGGCCATGTTTTGGTGTGATGCAAAATGATGATTTGCATGATTTGATTACTGTTTTGAAAACATGTTTTAGCATGATAATTGCTGATGTTTTAGCATGATATTTGCTGATGTTTAAAGCCATGTGATGAAGGTAACTATAGGTAGGAGTACCTTGTTTTTATGCATTGATTAAATGTGGATTTGATGCTTTGAAATGCATGATGAAATGGCTTGGTTAAATGCTTTAAAACAGTGGATTATATGATGTATAAGATGTATATTGGCAAGTGATGTTTTGTAAAAGTGAAGGTCACTAAGGTGGTTAAAAGTCCTTGAGTGAGCCTTGTTTCTTAAGATCATCAAGGTGGTTAAAAGTCCTTGGATGAATCTTGTTGCGGACACTAAGGTGGTTAAAAGTCCTTAGGTGCTCCTTTCCATGGTGTTTAAAAGTCCATGGGGCCAAGGTGTTTAAAAGTCCTTGGGGCCAAGGTGTTTAAAAGTCCTTGGGGT
The DNA here is from genome assembly GCA_958450335.1 of Hibiscus tridactylites. NCBI lineage: Eukaryota > Viridiplantae > Streptophyta > Magnoliopsida > Malvales > Malvaceae > Hibiscus > Hibiscus tridactylites. The sequence continues at coordinate 315,565 of CAUDLX010000107.1, forward strand.
GATTCAAGCATTGGACACAAAGGTGGTTAAAAGTCCTTGTGTGGTCCTTATTCATGTTGTTTAAAAGTCCATGGCCAAGGTGTTTAAAAGTCCTTGGGGCCAAGGTGTTTAAAAGTCCTTGGGGAAAGTTATTGAACTTGTTTTATAAATGAAATGTATCACTTGAGCCAATATGACATGTATAGTACATTGAGATGCATGAGATGCATGTTTTAATGATTATGTTGAAGCATGAGATGCTTGTTTAAATGTATTTGAAGCATGGAATTGCTTGAATTAAAGTATGCTTTGAGCATGTACAATGGTTGACTATAAGCATGTTTTGTAAATGGTTTTAATTGCATTATTGAATGGTTTTAAAAGAGCACTCCTCACTAAGCTTTTGCTTACGCTCTCTCGTTTTCTTAATTCAATAATGCAGAGCATTAGAGTACCTTGGAAGGGCAGCAAGAATGGGGAAGCAATCAAGTTCAAGTAAAGCTCAATGTATGAAGGTTTTATAAGTTCTTTTAGCTTTTGGTTGATTTGGCAATGGGGGACCAATGTGTATGTTTTGGGAGGTGTTTGAGACTCCCTGAGTTTGTTAAATGTTGATGAGATTGCTAGTTTTATGATTGGCTTTATATTGCTTGTTTATGAAGGTTATGCATGAATGGCTAGCTTAAGTAGGAAGCATGCTTTGCAAATTGGGGCTTTTCATATGTGTTGTTTAAATGCTTAATTGATGTTGCAATTATGGCTCTTGCATGTTGTATGATTAAGTGATATGGTTTGGTGATGTTAATTTGGAGTTTGAAGCACGTTTGATGTTGGATTTGAGTCGAAATCAGGCAGGGGTTTCGGTACTCGGGCTTGCGTATCGATACGCCTGAGCCAAATATGCTCATTCCTGCCCAGGCGTATCGGTACGGTTGAACAGGTACCGATACCGTATGAAGGCCGTATCGATACCGTTGTTGAAGTTTGGTTACTGCCTTCCCCGCGTATCGGTACGACACGTGGCGTATCGATACCAGACCGTTAAAATCAGTTAAAAGTATCTTTGAATGTTTTGTTTGGTTTACGTTTTGGTCCTGAATCTTGTTTGATCAATTGAATGAGTTTGAGAAGTCCTTTTGAGCTGAAATGTCACAGAGAAGCATGAAACCTGATTAATTTCAAGATGGTAACTTTAATTTGGACTGAGTCCTCATATTTATCAAAATTTACAATTTGGTCCCTAAAGTTGTAATTTGTTCAATTGGGTCCCTGTTTGATCTCTGATGTTTGTGATCTTTTAGTATGTTGTTTGTATGATCACAATTAAGGTTAATGAGCATCTAGACAAGATTAAAAAGAAAAAAAAGGGTCGTTAATCAAGGTTGACTTTCAGGTTGACTTTGGTTTTCCCCGTGTGACTTTCTTAATTCGGGTCAACCGTCTAGACCGGGTTAAGGGGGTTACATTTGGTGGTATCAGAGCTGAGTTTTCGAGTAATTGGGAATGTTTGTATGCGTGATTGAAGCATGGTTTGGTTTGTATGCTTGTTGTATGAAAGCATGTTCAGTGATTTGAGATGATGATGTTTTGAGGTGAATGTTGTGATGATGCATGATGAGGGTACCCATTGCCAAACAAAAGCTAAAGAAATGATGTTGTTTTTGAAAGAAATTGAGCTTGGATACTTGAAATTGCTTACCTTGCTGGTCCTGACTTGTTTTATTTTGTATTGTTATGCATGGTAAAAGTATGGCACCTCGTAGAGAGTTAAGGAGTAGCGCGAGAGCTACAACCCCAGAGGGGAATGTGAATGAAGAGAACACGGGTAGTGCTGTGTTACCTCCTCCTCCACCTGGTGGTGGTGGTGCGGAGAGGGAAAGAGCTGGAGCTGAGGCAGCTGGTGCTAGAGCTGCAGGACCTGAGGTTGGTCAGGGGCAAGCGATGCCTGACATGTCTATGCTGGTACAAGCTATTGCGGGTGCTTTTCGAGCAGCAGTAGCTGGAGCTCAAGGAGCTGGGCATCAGGGAGATGCTGGAGCTAGATTACCCTTAGAGCGTCTGCGCAGTCTTGGTGGGACTGAGTTTAGGGGTATGTCAGCTGAGAGGTCGAAAGCTTGGCTAGAAAGTACCAAGCGTGTCTTGGGACAGATGAGCTGCACTGATGTGTAAAAGCTGGGATGTGTGGTGTCTTTGCTGCAAGGTGATGCTTATACGTGGTGGACGACCACAATCTCTGGGATGGCTGATGCTGATGTTACTTGGACGTTCTTTCAGAATGCGTTCAAGAGGAGATATCTGGGAGTTAGATATCTGGATGAGAAAAAGCGTGAATTCATGTCTCTGACCCAAGGGAGCATGAGTGTGGCTGAGTATGAGGTACAGTTTGACGTCTCAGTCAGTATGCACCGGAGCTGATACCTGATGAGCGCGAGAGGTGCGAAAGGTTCCGTTATGGCTTGGTGACGGAAGTTAAGACCTATATGTTGGCTGCGGAGTACAATGATTTTGATGTGTTGGTTAGTCGATCCAAGGACATTGAGATGAATCTGAGTTTGTCTGCGAAGGGTGCTGGAGCGAGTTCTGGGAAGAGAGCTGCTGAGTATAGTTCCGGTGGACGGAACAAGAGGGGACGCGATCAGAGGTTTCAGTCCTCATCTAAGAGAGGTGGAGGTGCACCTGCTAGGGGTGGCAATGTTAGAGCTGACCCTAGTGCTTGTTGGATTTGTGGTTCTCGTGGTCACTTGAAGCGTGACTGTCCTCGTGCTGGGAGGGAGGTGCAAGCTCCTGTTGTAGCAGCTGGTTATGAGTGCTGGAACTGTGGTTCTGCTGACCACTTGAGGTGAGATTGTCCGAGGATGGCTGGTGGTCAAGAGCGTGCTCCTGTTGTTGCAGCACCGCAGAGAGGTCGTGGGCGCGGCCGTGGTAATTTTCAGAGGCGAGAGGAAGGTGGTCGTGGAGTAGCTCATGTTGTGGCTATTCAACCTGAGGGTGGAGGCCAAGCGAGGGTGTATGCTCAGCGCGAGGGAAGGAATGATGCTGATGTGATTGTAGGTACCTTTACTTTGCAATCCTTGTCATTGCTTTCTTTGATTGATTCTGGATCTACGCATTCATACATTCTTCGTGAGCATGCTGAGTTGCTTGGTTTACCTGTTGAGGCTTTGGATGTTGGTGTTAGAGTCACTAGTTCTTTTGGTGAAACTGTTGTGACTCGTAAGCTTTATAGAAGGTGTCCTTTGGTTGTTCAAGAGCATGTCTTTCATGTTGATCTTATGGAGTTGCCCTTTTATGGTTTTGATGTGATCCTTGGTATGGATTGGCTTGCTGAGCATCGTGCTGTTGTGGATTGTGAGAATAAGCGGGTTTCGCTTAAGCTTGCGGATGATTATGAAGTGGTGGTGGTTGGTGAGAATGTGAAGTTTCTTGCCAATGTTGTTTCTACCTTGGAGGCGAGCAGGATGCTGAGGCAAGGCTGTGAAGCTTTTCTGGCTTTCGTGATGAATCCTTGTTCTAAGGAGTTGAGGGTGCAAGATATCAGGGTTGTGAAGGAGTTTCCTGATGTTTTTCCTGAGGAGTTGCCTGGTTTACCTCCTAGTCGCGAGGTGGAGTTTGGAATTGAGCTGTATGAGAATACCACTCCTGTGTCCATTACTCCCTATAGAATGGCACCTAAGGAGCTGAAGGAGCTGAAGACGCAGTTGCAAGAGCTGCTTGATCGTGGTTTCATCCGGCCGAGTGTGTCGCCTTGGGGTGCTCCTGTCTTGTTTGTGAAGAAGAAAGATGGCACGATGAGGATGTGCATTGATTACCGTCAGCTGAACAAGTTGACCATCAAGAATCGGTATCCTTTGCCGAGGATTGATGATCTCTTTGATCAATTTCGGGGAGCTGCTGTGTTCTCTAAGATTGACTTGAGGTCAGGGTATTATCAGTTGAAAGTGAAGGATGTGGATGTGCCTAAGACAGCTTTCAGGACAAGGTATGGGCATTATGAGTTCCTTGTGATGCCGTTTGGTTTGACAAATGCTTCTGCTGCTTTCATGGACATGATGAATCGTGTTTTTCATGAATACCTGGACAAGTTCGTTGTGGTGTTCATTGATGATATCCTTGTGTACTCGCGTACTGAGGAAGAGCACGAAGAGCATTTAAGGATTGTGCTGCAAGCTTTGTTGGAGAATCAGCTTTATGCTAAGCTGAGCAAGTGTGAGTTCTGGCTTAGAGAGGTGGTGTTTCTTGGGCATGTGGTCTCAGCTGAGGGGATTCGTGTTGATCCTCAGAAGATTGAAGCGGTGATGAACTGGAAAGTTCCTAAGTCTGTTCAGGAGGTTCGTAGTTTCCTTGGTTTGGCAGGATACTACCGAAGGTTTGTGGATGGTTTTTCCAAGATTGCTGCTCCTTTGACGAAGTTGCTGCAGAAAGATGTTAAGTATGAGTGGACAGAAGCGAGACAGCAGGCTTTTGAGAAGCTGAAGATGGCTTTGACTCAAGCTCCTATTTTGATTCAGCCTGAATCAGGGAAAGAGTTTGTAGTCTACAGTGATGCATCCTACGTTGGTTTGGGGTGTGTGCTGATGCAAGAGGGTAAGGTTGTGGCTTATGCGTCGCGGCAGTTGAAGGTGCATGAGCGCAATTATCCTACGCATGATATTGAGCTGGCTGCAGTGGTTTTTGCTCTGAAGATCTGGAGGCATTATCTGTATGGTGAGAAGTGTACGGTGTACACGGATCACAAGAGTTTGAGGTATCTGATGTCTCAGAAGGAGTTGAATCTTAGGCAGCGGCGGTGGTTGGAGTTGCTCAAGGATTATGATCTGACGATAGAGTATCATCCTGGAAAGGCTAATGTTGTTGCGGATGCCTTGAGTAGGAAGGTAGCTGTTGAGCTGAGAGCTATGTTTGCTAGCTTGAGTATATCGCAGGATGGTGGTCTTGTTGCTGAGTTGCAAGTGAAACCATCGTTGGTTCAGTTGATCAAGGATAAGCAGTTGTTGGACGATTCCTTGGTGTCTCATGTTCAGGATATCGCGGAGGGTAGACCTTCGGATTTCTGCTTTAATGAGGATGGAGTGTTGTGTTTTGGTAGTCGAATAGTAGTGCCTGCTGATGCTGAGTTGAGGCGTGCTATTCTGACTGAAGGTCATAGTAGTCCTTTTGCTATGCATCCTGGTAGTACAAAGATGTATCGCGATCTTCATGATGAGTACTTTTGGGTAGGTTTGAAGAAGGATGTTGCAGAGTTCGTGAGCAAGTGTTTGGTGTGTCAGCGAGTTAAGGCTGAACATCAGGTTCCTTCTGGTTTGTTGCAACCGTTGAAAATCCCTGAATGGAAGTGGGAGAGGGTTACCATGGATTTTGTATCTGGTTTACCTTTGTCTCCATCGAAGAAGAATTCTGTTTGGGTGATTGTGGATCGCTTGACGAAGTGTGCGCATTTCTTGCCTGTGCATACTACGTTTTCTTTGGATAAGCTGGCAGAGCTGTACATTGCTGAGGTTGTAAGGTTGCATGGTGTGCCTAAGTCGATCGTGTCGGATAGGGATCCGAGGTTCACATCGCGTTTTTGGCAGTGTTTGCATCAAGCTCTGGGTACAAGGTTGCATTTCAGTACATCCTATCATCCTCAGTCGGATGGCCAGTCTGAGCGAGTTATTCAGATTTTGGAGGATATGTTGAGATGCTGCGTGATAGAGTTCCAAGGTTCTTGGGAGAAGCATCTACCTTTGGTTGAGTTCGCTTATAACAACAGTTTTCAGGCGAGTATACAGATGGCACCTTATGAGGCTCTGTATGGGAGGAAGTGTAGGACTCCTCTTTGTTGGGCTGAAACTGGTCAAAAGTTGGTTTCGATGCCTGCTTTGTTGAAAGGAACCACCGAGAAGGTGAAGCTCATTTGTGAGCGGTTGAAGGCTGCTTCTGATCGGTAGAAATCTTACGCGGATTTGAAGCGTAAGGAGATAGAGTTTGCGGTGGGTGATCGTGTGTTCTTGAAGGTTTCGCCTTGGAAAAAGGTGATGAGGTTTGGTCGGAAGGGTAAGCTGAGCCCTAGATACATTGGACCGTATGAGGTTGTTGAGCGAGTGGGTCCTGTTGCGTATCGGTTGAGGTTACCTCAGGAGCTGGAGAAGATCCATGATGTGTTCCATGTTTCTATGCTCCGGAAGTATAGATCTGATCCTTCGCATGTGATGCCTGTGGAGGAAGTGGAACTGAATCCGGTTTTGACCTATGATGAGGAACCGGTGAAGGTTCTGGATTCAGATAGCAAAGTTCTTCGTGGCAAGACCATTGAGTTGGTGAAGGTGCTGTGGAAGCATCGCGGTGTTGAGGAAGCCACGTGGGAGCGGAAGGAAGACATGCTGAAGCAGTTTCCTTATCTCTTTCCTTCAGGTAAATTTCGAGGACGAAATTTCTTAAGGGGGGGAGAGTTGTAACGCCCCGGTTTTGGGCTTGGAAGTCTTAGGCGTTGACCGGATTGGTCAAAGTGCTGTTCGAATCGTAAGAGGTTAAATTAGGAAAGCCTAGTTCGGGTTGCATTAAAAATATGGAAAAATGTTCTAAAATCATCTTTTAATATAATTAAGTGAACTGTGAAATCAATTTTGGAAAATGAGTTTCGGAAGTGTGACATTTTGGCTAGTGACCAAAATGTAATTTTTGAAAGTTTGGTGGCTGTTTTATAAAGGGTTGAAACTTTGAATCTTTAAGGAGCTATTTACCCAAAGGGAGTTTCTCCAGATTTTTCTAAGATATTTTGACTCATAATTCTGATTTTAAAAGTTAACAAAAGGAGGGAAATCATATTTTAGTCATTTTCTCAACTAACTTCCCATTTTCTTTCTCTCTTTTTCTCTCAACCCAAACACTCCATTTCCAGAGTTTTAATTCTGATTTTCTCACCTAAAATCCTCCTTTCAACTCTCAATTGATTGCAAATCAACATATCTTCAAAACCTCTTCAATTGCTACAAGTTTCATCAAGGTTTTCCATTCCAAAAAGAGGAGAAACTCAAGTTTGGAGGTAAGAACGTCCTTCTCCTCTGAACTTCAAGTTCTTTACTGAAATTCCTAAGTTTTCAATCCTAAATTGATGTTTAATTAAAGGCTTTTAAGTTGATTTAAGGATCTTGGCTAATTATGCAAGATTTTGGTGATTTCACATGATTTTCGTTTGATCTGTTAAATCTGTGATTTGAGAGGTGTTTTTGATGTTAAATGATCTCTAAAATGATGTGGAAATGAGTTTTGATTGATGCAATCCCGGATAGGTTGAGTTTCCTAAGTTTAGCTTGTGTTTTAAGGTAGTTTTTTTGTGGTGATCTTGTGGATCTGATGTTGCTGGAGGTATAAGGATGGTTGTAGGTTGTTTTTAGATGTTAAATGATGTTAATGGAAGTGAGGTTTTGCTGGTTTATGGCTGGGCTTTGTTTAGAAGTGTTTTGGATGCATTTTCGGTTGTGTTTGGTGGCCGAAAATGGAGGTTATGTGAGAGCAGCGAGTTTAGGTGCTTTCATTGAAGCAATTAATGCATGATGATGCATTAATCCTCTGCTTTAATGTGTTGAAACAGGGGAGGCATCCTTGGATCCAAGAATTGTTGATCCGGAGGCTTGATTTGGTGCTTTGGCTTGAAGCAAAGTGGAAATCGGTGAGTGCATTTGTGAAAATGGTTTTCGGCTTTGAAACCAAGGTTTTGGGGGCTTAGTTTAAGTCTAAACAACTTTGCTAAGCTCAAGTGTAAGTTTTCGGATTTCTCTCTAAGTGGTGGCCATGTTTTGGTGTGATGCAAAATGATGATTTGCATGATTTGATTACTGTTTTGAAAACATGTTTTAGCATGATAATTGCTGATGTTTTAGCATGATATTTGCTGATGTTTAAAGCCATGTGATGAAGGTAACTCTAGGTAGGAGTACCTTGTTTTTATGCATTGATTAAATGTGGATTTGATGCTTTGAAATGCATGATGAAATGGCTTGGTTAAATGCTTTAAAACAGTGGATTATATGATGTATAAGATGTATATTGGCAAGTGATGTTTTGTAAAAGTGAAGGTCACTAAGGTGGTTAAAAGTCCTTGAGTGAGCCTTGTTTCTTAAGATCATCAAGGTGGTTAAAAGTCCTTGGATGAATCTTGTTGCGAACACTAAGGTGGTTAAAAGTCCTTAGGTGCTCCTTTCCATGGAGTTTAAAAGTCCATGGGGCCAAGGTGTTTAAAAGTCCTTGGGGCCAAGGTGTTTAAAAGTCCTTGGGGTGATTCAAGCATTGGACACAAAGGTGGTTAAAAGTCCTTGTGTGGTCCTTATTCATGGTGTTTAAAAGTCCATGGCCAAGGTGTTTAAAAGTCCTTGGGGCCAAGGTGTTTAAAAGTCCTTGGGGAAAGTTATTGAACTTGTTTTATAAATGAAATGTATCACTTGAGCCAATATGACATGTATAGTACATTGAGATGCATGAGATGCATGTTTTAATGATTATGTTGAAGCATGAGATGCTTGTTTAAATGTATTTGAAGCATGGAATTGCTTGAATTAAAGTATGCTTTGAGCATGTACAATGGTTGACTATAAGCATGTTTTGTAAATGGTTTTAATTGCATTATTGAATGGTTTTAAAAGAGCACTCCTCACTAAGCTTTTGCTTACGCTCTCTCGTTTTCTTAATTCAATAATGCAGAGCATTAGAGTACCTTGGAAGGGCAGCAAGAAAGGGGAAGCAATCAAGTTCAAGTAAAGCTCAATGTATGAAGGTTTTATAAGTTCTTTTAGCTTTTGGTTGATTTGGCAATGGGGGACCAATGTGTATGTTTTGGGAGGTGTTTGAGACTCCCTGAGTTTGTTAAATGTTGATGAGATTGCTAGTTTTATGATTGGCTTTATATTGCTTGTTTATGAAGGTTATGCATGAATGGCTAGCTTAAGTAGGAAGCATGCTTTGCAAATTGGGGCTTTTCATATGTGTTGTTTAAATGCTGAATTGATGTTGCAATTATGGCTCTTGCATGTTGTATGATTAAGTGATATGGTTTGGTGATGTTAATTTGGAGTTTGAAGCACGTTTGATGTTGGATTTGAGTCGAAATCAGGCAGGGGTTTCGGTACTCGAGCTTGCGTATCGATACGCCTGAGCCAAATATGCTCATTCCTGCCCAGGCGTATCGGTACGGTTGAACATGTACCGATACTGTATGAAGGCCGTATCGATACGGGAAAACTCGTATCGATACCGTTGTTGAAGTTTGGTTACTGCCTTCCCCGCGTATCGGTACGACACGTGGCGTATCGATACCAGACCGTTAAAATCAGTTAAAAGTATCTTTGAATGTTTTGTTTGGTTTACGTTTTGGTCCTGAATCTTGTTTGATCAATTGAATGAGTTTGAGAAGTCCTTTTGAGCTGAAATGTCACAGAGAAGCATGAAACCTGATTAATTTCAAGATGGTAACTTTAATTTGGACTGAGTCCTCATATTTATCAGAATTTACAATTTGGTCCCTAAAGTTGTAATTTGTTCAATTGGGTCCCTGTTTGATCTCTGATGTTTGTGATCTTTTAGTATGTTGTTTGTATGATCACAATTAAGGTTAATGAGCATCTAGACAAGATTAAAAAGAAAAAAAAAGGGTCGTTAATCAAGGTTGACTTTCGGGTTGACTTTGGTTTTCCCCGTGTGACTTTCTTAATTCGGGTCAACCGTCTAGACCGGGTTAAGGGGGTTACATCCTCTCTTTGTTTTTTTAATTTTTTCTCCTTTTATTTACTCTTGTAGTTTTTTATTTATAAAATTCTGGATCAAGCTTTGGCTCGATCACTTAGGCCACATTCTTTATGTCATTAGTGCATTATGGAAGTGGTTCAAGCATCGGCTGGGCCTTGCATTACTCCTAATGCTCCCGGCAGCGGTGCAACTATCCTGGCCCTCGAGGCCTTGTAACCAACTATTCCGTTCCTTTGAATGGAAATTCTCTTGGCCCTCTGGGCCTTTTCAATCTATCGGCTTATTCTCACGAATAACGTCAAACGGGCCATCGAATTGGTGGCAGCTGGAGCCCTTGTGGCTGGTTCCGGGGCATAGAAAGCACGTTCCAAATGCTGGAACCCTTCTATTGCATGCATGGCTTGGATTACACGTCCCTAAAATTGAAGCCCTTATACTGCATGCATGGCACATGCAGACGGTGCTCGCGGTGGCTGCTGCACCAAGAAATTATTTTCACTGGGGACAGGGGCTACTGTCGATACCAGGAGTCGTCGTCCTCCGGCCACCACCACTGCCAATCGGAACTGTCACACCGATATCTCAATTCCGGAATACCTGGAATACGCTGCATCTCGTTCAGCTCCTATTTTTACGGGATTTGGTTACTTTCGAATTCAAATTCAAATTACCATGGGGCCTTCTATTGGGACTTCACCACTGCTCAACAGCAAACTTCCTAAAATCTAGGACATCTGTTGGGAGAAATATTATTGGTTGGTGGATTATATTCAATAAAATAGATTTTGAATTATTATCCTTTAATATAATCCAAGAACCCATATCGGTTACACTCCTAAAAGAAAGGAAAATTATTAGATTCAAAAGTCTTTCCCTCCCTAGATGGATTATCTTCAATCCAAATAATTTTAACCAATTAAATTTTAAATCCCTTTTTTTCGAATTAATTCGAAATTTTTTGGTGGATTATCTCACCTTATCGACTAGAGAGGGCTATTATTGGAGCTACACTTTCTACTGTATCTCCATTCTAGCACTTCACTACATTCGATTCTCATACTCTAGGTCTTCACAACCCTACCTGCAACCAATGGCCTCCTCTGATTCTTTCCTAGATCACTTTGACAACCTGCAGTTTACTGCAGAAGAGCAGGCTGTGGTGTATGCTCCTAAGGCCACGAAGGCCATACCATTGGAGGATCAACGATGCTCAATGTTAGAGAAGCTTTTTCCCACAACCAAACCGGACGACACTGCCCTGGTAAAGGTTTTTACGGCCGTTTGGAAGGAGGATAAACTTATCTCCACCACGATTCTTGGCTCGGGTTACTTCCTGTTCAAGTTTGAATCCGTTGCAAAGGTCAAGGACATCCTTAAAAGAGGGCCATGGACATTCAAGCGTGACTGGATAGCCCTCACCCCCATTCAACCTCAGCTGACGTTGGAGGAATATAAATTTACGCATATGCGGATATAGGTTCGTATCCTGCGTGTGCCCCTAGCGATGATGATAGGCGACACCGTGGCCAATGCATCCGGACGTGCCTTGGGCAGTGGCCTAGGTGCAGTGATAAGCACCGACACACGCAAGGACGATGAAGGGAACCGGGTACAGTTCCTAAGGGTCGGTGTGCTCATCAGTGTCACTAGCCACTCCGGCGTGGTGTAGCACTAGCGGATGAAGAGAATCCGGAAAAGCCTAAAATGCTACCGGTGAGATATGAGAAATTGCCTAATTTTTGTCACGGTTGTGGGATGTTGTTCCATCTCCGTGCAACTTGTGCTGCTTTCAAGGATAAGCCAAGTGCAGGGCTGCCATACAGTGATTGGCTTCGTGCACCTGCCCTTAAACCAAAGGTTAAAACGAACGTCAGAGGCCGGGTCCGTTACTTCGAACCAGGATCCTCTTCTAATCCGCAGGAACACTCCACAGGTTTTTCCCCTTTTTTTCATGATTTTTACAGAATTTGTATGTGGACTGTAGGTTCATTTTCCTATTTTAGGTATGGTTGTTACGCTACATGTATTGGGATTATAGGGTTAAACTCCTATTTTTTTAACGATTACTACAGTACATGTATTTGGCTTATAAGGTTCTTTTCATGTTCCCTTTACCAGTTTTACAGTGCATGTATATGGCTTATAATATGTATGTGGACTGTAGGTTCATTTTCCTATTTTGTGCATGGTTGTTACGCTACATGTATTGGGATTATAGGGTTAAACTCCTATTTTTTCACGATTACTACAGTACATGTATTTGGCTTATAAGGTTCTTGTCATGTCCCTTTTACCGGTTTTACAGTGCATGTTTATGGGATGTAATGTTACTTTATATGGTTGCATCATTTACTGCTATATACTTACAAAAACCTGCATCCTCCACTGTTTCCATTTTAGCGAACACTGGAAAGGACAAGGCTACTACCACCACAGTGGTCGCCCCGGACGTGATGAAGGGAACACCCACGGTGCAACTGGAAGGTGTTACGATGAATCTGGAGGAGGATGATCTGCTGGGTGAGGAGCTTGCCACCTCACCTACTGACGCAGCATCGCCACTGCCGGTAGAAGGGACAGTCCCGGATGCTGCTGTCGATGCAGCTGCTGACCAGCTGGAGCCCCTGGATGTTGCACCAGTGGACATGATCCCAACGGATGAAGAGTCCGTGGTTAACGGCTCGAAGGAGGCTGAAGTGGATGACGACCGCGATGTGCAGCCATACAAGTCTGACACACTGCCGGACAAATGTTTCATCTTGATTGATGAGGATGCTATTCCAATGCCTATCGTGGATGACACGGCCACAGGGGGAAAGCTCGAACACAGGTAAAGGACCGAGGGACAAAGGCAAGGAACCGGTTAATCCGAAATTCGAAGTTTGGTTGGCTGCCACGACGGATAAGGGGTCGGATGCTGCTGCCCTTAAAAAATCTAAACGCACGTCACCTATTATTACCGGAGGGATAGCCAAACAGCCACGGACATCACCTTTGGTTGCTGGTAAAGCAGGAAAACAGCTCGACAAAAATCCAAAGAAAGCTGGGATGAGCAACAAAAACTCTTCGGCGTGGTTGACGGTCAACCCCGCCGAGAGAAATGAGGGCCATATGTTGGAACTGTCGGGGACTTGGTATGCCCTCGGCAGTTCATGAGCTTCGTTCTATTATTTTTCGTCTATGTCCAGATTTCATTTTCCTGTCAGAAACTCGTTTAAACTCGTCTAAGTTTGATTCTCTTAAACTTTATCTTGAAATGATGGGTTTTTTTGCTGTGGATAGCAGCCCTTCTTGTGCAGGTTTATGCCTGCTTTATAATAAAAACATTACATTAGATTTTCTCTCGTCATCGACGAGATATATCGATGTTATTGTGAATGGTTTAAATTGTCGTTTTCGTTTTACTGGTATATACGGTTACGTGGCCACGAACATGAAAAAACACACTTGGGAGCTCATTGACTCCCTTAAAACAAACTCAACTCTTCCATGGCTCATCGGAGGTGACTTAAATGACATCCTGGATGACTCGGAAAAACAAGGTGGTAATCGTAGGCCTCGTTCACAAATCCTCAACTTTCGTGAACGTCTCACACGTAATAATTTGTTTGATTGTAAACCCAACACCGGTTGGTTCACTTGGACCCGCACAGGGCCTCATGTTAACCTGGTATGCGAGAGACTCGACCGTTTTGTGGCATGTTCCCAATGGTTGCACGATTTTCCCAATTTTGGCCATTTTCATTCGTTTTCCCTCGAATCCGACCATAGCATTATCGTTTTGGACACGGACAATGCCACCGTAACGAACCAACATACAACACAGTCCATGGATCATTTTCGATTTGAGGCTTGTTGGGCCCATGACCCAGCAGGCATTCAAGTTTGTAAACAAACATGGGCTGCCACGCCCGGGTCCATTCTGGATAAAATATCCGCATTGGGCCATAACCTCAAAGAATGGCAGCATGCTCAACGTAAACTTTCCACTCTCTGCATGCAAACGCTGCAACGTTCTATAAATGCTCTTCTACGTCATCGCCATCTTTCCCGGAAAGCCCTTTCCACGCTTCACAGTGCTAAATTGGAACTCCGAAAGTTGGCAGCGGCTAAAGAGGCGTACTGGGCTCAACGCTCTCGCATTTCCTGGTTAACCAACGGTGACAAGAATACCACCTACTTCCATGCGAGGGCCACAAAGCGGCGTAGGAAAAACGCAATCCGAGGACTAATGGATGCGAACGGGGTCTGGCAGACCTCCACTGCCGACACGTTACAAATTGCGTCGTCCTACTTTCAAGGAATTTTTTCATCATCTTGTCCGGTGTCTTCACCGGAATTGCTGAACAATATTCGCCCTACAGTGACTACGGATATGAACGCTACTCTTCTACGCCCTTTCACTGTAGATGAAATCCACGCCGCTTTTCTGGATATCAATCCTAAAAAAGCGTCGGGGATTGATGGTTTCCCCAGTAGTTTCTACCGCCAGCACTGGGATATGATTGGTCCTGATTTCCTATCTCTTTGCATGGATCTTCTACATGGGAAAGAAGATATGGCATCGGTTAATCGATCGGTCATTGTGCTTATTCCTAAGATTTCTGACCCCACCACTATGAAGCACTTCAGACCAATCAGTTTGTGTACTGTCATATACAAGACGGTTTCAAAGGTTCTGGTTAATCGCCTTAAATCTACCTTATCTTCTTGTATCAGCGATTCTCAGGCCGCGTTCATCAGCGGACGCAATATCACTGACAACATTCTAATTGCACATGAGTTGGTGCACACTCTTCACTCTAGTGGCACAATGTCCTCCCAAGGGGCTGCTGTCAAGCTAGATATGGAGAAGGCCTTTGATAGGGTCGAATGGTCCTTCTTAAAGGATGTTATGCTCCGTATGGGGTTTGCCAGGGAATGGGTAAATCTCATCCTACGATGTGTCTCTTCGGTCTCCTTTTCGGTACGAGTTAATGGCACACTATCTGAGGAATTCTTCCCTACCAGGGGTATCCGTCAAGGTGACCCTCTATCACCTTTCCTTTTCCTCATTTGTTCCCAGGAGCTCTCTGCGGCTTTGGAAACGGAGCAAAGGGAAGGACGACTATCGGGACTTAGCGCTAGCCGCCATGGGCCCAGGGTTACCCATCTGCTCTTTGCGGATGACAGCATGGTGTTTCTACGCAATGAGCCAACGGAGGTGGATAGATTACGCTACGTCCTCTCCCAGTATGCCTCCTCCTCAGGTCAAACGGTAAATTTTGATAAGTCCACCGCCTACTGCAGTCAGAGGTGTTCCACTGAATTTCTCCGTGCTATGAGTTCAACTTTGGGTGTACGTTTAGTGGATGACCCAGGCATATATTTGGGGGTCCCCCTTTTAATTAAAAGGAATAGGACCGCCTCATTAGGATTTGTGAGGGATAAAGTCCAATCCCGGATGAGTAAATGGGACAGCAGCTTCCTTTCCTATAGTGGGAGAGAAATTCTCATTAAGTCGGTTGCACAAGCAATGCCACAATATGTAATGTCATGTTACCTATTACCACAAAACATCATTGATGACATTACTATGTCTATACGGCGTTACTGGTGGTCAGGGCGCAGTAGTAAGCGAGGTTGGCCGCTTTTATCATGGGACTCCCTCTGCACACCTAAAAATGTGGGAGGCCTAGGTTTCCGCGATCTGCACACATTTAATATCGCCCTTTTGGGGAAGCAAATTTGGCATCTGCTATCACACCCGGACTCTCTCTTGGCACGAGTCTTGCGCGCGAAATACTACCCTTCAGGTGACCTACTGAATGCCTCTGCGGACAAACGGGCGTCGTTTGCATGGAAAGGTATAAATCAAGCAATTCACTCCCTTGGGCCTGGTTATTTTTGGAGGTCAGGAGTCAAGAGTTCAATACGTCTGCTCAGCGATACCTGGGGAGGGGATAAACCGCTTACGCTTTTTGGGCAATATATGGACAATGATGAGCTACCGTTGCGGTGTCGGGATTACATGTCACGTGACTATACGTCCTGGGATGAGTCCAAACTTCGAAGAGACCTTGACAAGGATGATGTCGAATGCATCCTTCGGGTTCCGATTTATCGAAATAGGCCGGATAAGCTTGTTTGGGGACAACATGACTCTGGCAACTATACCGTCAGATTGGGGTACTTCTTTCTACATCAGCCTACGAGGCCGGTGACGTGACCTACCCGTCTCTGGAAAGTAATATCTAAAGCTCCGACTCTACCAAAGGTCCGCTCTTTCAGCTGGCGAGCGGGCCGTGATGCTTTACCCACTGGGGACAAACTACGAGTGATTCATCACACGGATGGACACTGCCCTTTTTGCCCAGCAGTGCTGGAATCCGCTTTACATGCCCTTCGTGATTGCCCAAGTGCCCAGGATGTTCTTCGCCTAGTTGGGCTTCCATCGGTTGTCTATGCCAGCCATACCAGCACAATGGCGACATGGTTATCGGAAGGAACCTACTGTTTGGACAGTACAGGGTTTGCTCTGCTCCTGACAACAATTTGGAATGTCTGGAACCGTCGTAATGACTGGGTTCACTCACAAAGACTTCAGCCTACTTGGCTCACGGCCATGAACGCTACAGGTCTTCTACAGGAATACGCCACCGCAAACACTCTCCCCGCCGTGTCAACAGCCATACCAGCAGCCATACCAGGAGCAGCCCCGCCACGATGGACGCCGCCAGGACCGGGGTATATAAAGATAAATGTTGACGGTGCCTTTCATCCAGGATCCGGTGCTGCCGCTATCGGAGTCATTGCTAGGGATGCTCATGGTTCGATTGTTGGAGGATGTGCTGTCCATGAGGCAGGTTGTCATGATGCCACCATGGTCGAGCTACATGCCATCGTTGCGGGTATCATGTTGACACGAGATAGAGGATGGGGCGAGGTGCTCATCGAGTCCGACTCGGCTACGGTGATCAACAAGCTCTCGCGCACTACTGACGATAACTCCCTGCTGGGACCGCAAATTGCAGATACGAAGGCCTTCCTTAGGTCTTTTCCTTTGATCACTTTATCTTTTGTACCTAGATCAGCCAATTTTGTGGCTCATAATTTAGCCGCTTGGGCTTTACATTCTATTTCTTCGGTGTATTTTGATTCAGTTGTTCCTGACTGTATTAACGTTGATGTACTGGCTGACTCTCAGCCTTTTTATTGTTATAATAATAACATAACTCAGGGCACTCTTTTCCCCTTAGGTTCACCTTGTGCCTCGGCGGAAGGTGGTTAGAGGGGTTTTTAATGAGGCCCGTTTTCTTCAAAAAAAAATTCCAACGGGTCCATTGAAAGGCCCATTTCAACCCGCTCGTCCGAAACCTCTACAAAAAGGACTACAAAATAAGTTTTAATCAAATTTTAGGAGTTCATGTAATTGATTAGGAGCTTTTCAACACAATTATATTGCAAAACCTCAATTTCTGTACTTTTTACTCAGTTAAAATTCCAACGGGTCCATTGAAAGGCCCATTTAGACCTGCTCGTCCGAAACCTCTACAAAAAGGACCGCAAAAATGTTTTATTCAAAAATTAGGAGTTCAAATAATTGATTAGGAGCTTTTCAACACAATTATATTGCAAAACCTCAATTCCTGTACTTTTTACTCAGTTAAAATTCCAACGGGTCCATTGAAAGGCCCATTTTGACCCGCTCGTCCGAAACCTCTACAAAAAGGACTGCAAAACAAGTTTTAATCAAATATTAGGAGTTCAAATAATTGATTAGGAGCTTTTCAACACAATTATATTGCAAAACCTCAATTTCTGTACTTTTTTAATCAGTTAAAATTCCAACGGGTCCATTGAAAGGCCCATTTCAACCCGCTCGTCGGAAACCTCTACAAAAAGGACTATAAAACAAGTTTTAATCAAATTTTAGGAGTTCATGTAATTGATTAGGAGCTTTTCAACACAATTATATTGCAAAACCTCAATTTCTGTACTTTTTACTCAGTTAAAATTCCAACGGGTCCATTGAAAGGCCCATTTAGGCCTGCTCGTCCGAAACCTCTACAAAAACGACCGCAAAAATGTTTTATTCAAATATTAGGAGTTCATGTAATTGATTATGAGCTTCTCAACACAATTATATTGCAAAACCTCAATTTCTGTACTTTTTACTCAGTTAAAATTCCAACGGGTCCATTGAAAGGCCCATTTCGACCCGCTCATCCGAAACCTCTACAAAAAGGACTGCAAAACAAGTTTTAATCAAATATTAGGAGTTCAAATAATTGATTAGGAGCTTTTCAACACAATTATATTGAAAAACCTCAATTTCTGTACTTTTTACTCAGTTAAAATTCCAACGGGTCCATTGAAAGGCCTATTTAGATATGCTCGTCCGAAACCTCTACAAAAAGGACTACAAAAAAAGTTTTAATCAAATATTAGGAGTTCAAATAATTGATTAGGAGCTTTTCAACACAATTATATTGCAAAACCTCAATTTTTGTACTTTTTACTCAGTTAAAATTCCAACGGGTCCATTGAAAGGCCCATTTCGACCCGCTCGTCCGAAACCTCTACAAAAAGGACTGCAAAACAAGTTTTAATCAAATATTAGGAGTTCAAATAATTTATTAGGAGCTTTTCAACACAATTGTATTGCAAAACCTCAATTTCTGTACTTTTTCTCAGTTAAAATTCTAACGGGTCCATTGAAAGGCCCATTTCAACCCGCTCGTCCGAAACCTCTACAAAAAGGACTACAAAACAAATTTTAATCAAATTTTAGGAGTTCATGTAATTGATTAGGAGCTTTTCAAACACAATTATATTGCAAAACCTCAATTTCTGTACTTTTTACTAAGTTAAAATTCCAACGGGTCCATTGAAAGGCCCATTTAGACATGCTCGTCCGAAACCTCTACAAAAAGGACTGCAAAAATGTTTTATTCAAATATTAGGAGTTCAAATAATTGATTAGGAGCTTTTGAACACAATTATATTGCAAAACCTCAATTTTTGTACTTTTTACTCAGTTAAAATTCCAACGGGTCCTTTGAAAGGCCCATTTCGACCCGCTCGTCCGAAACCTCTACAAAAAGAACCGCAAAACAGGTTTTAATCAAATATTAGGAGTTCAAATAATTGATTAGGAGCTTTTCAACACAATTATATTGCAAAACCTCAATTTCTGTACTTTTTACTCAGTCAAAATTCCAACGGGTCCATTGAAAGGCCCATTTCTACCCGCTCGTCCGAAACCTCTACAAAAAGGACCGCAAAACAAGTTTTAATCAAATTTTATGAGTTCATGTAATTTACTAGGAGCTTTCAAACACAATTATATTGCAAAACCTCAATTTCTGTACTTCTTACTCAGTTAAAATTCCAACGGGTCCATTAAAGGCCCATTTAGATCTGCTCGTCCGAAACCTCTACAAAAAGGACCGCAAAAATGTTTTATTCAAATATTATGAGTTCTTATAATTGATTAGGAGCTTTTAAACACAATTATATTGAAAAACCTCAACTTTATACTTTTTACCCATATAAAATTCCAACGGGTCCATTGAAAGGCCCATTTAGACCTGCTCGTCCGAAACCTCTACAAAAAGGACCGCAAAAATGTTTTATTCAAATATTAGGAGTTCATATAATTGATTAGGATCTTTTAAACACAATTATATTGCAAAACCTCAATCTCTGTACTTTTTACTCAGTTAAAATTCCAACGGGTCCATTGAAAGGCCCATTTAGACATGCTCGTCCGAAACCTCTACAAAAAGGACTACAAAACAAGTTTTAATCAAATATTAGGAGTTCAAATAATTGATTATGAGCTTCTGAACACAATTATATTTCAAAACCTCAATTTCTGTACTTTTTACTCAGTTAAAATTCCAACGGGTCCATTGAAAGGCCCATTTCAACCCGCTCGTCCGAAACCTCTACAAAAAGGATTGCAAAACAAGTTTTAATCAAATATTAAGAGTTCAAATAATTGATTAGGAGCTTTTTAACACAATTATATTGCAAAACCTCAATTTCTGTACTTTTTACTCAGTTAAAATTCCAACGGGTCCATTGAAAGGCCCATTTCAACCCGCTCGTCCGAAACCTCTACAAAAAGGACTACAAAACAAGTTTTAATCAAATTTTAGGAGTTCATGTAATTGATTAGGAGCTTTTCAACACAATTATATTGCAAAACCTCAATTTCTGTACTTTTTACTCAGTTAAAATTCCAACGGGTCCATTGAAAGGCCCATTTAGACATGCTCGTCCGAAACCTCTACAAAAAGGACCGCAAAAATGTTTTTTTCAAATATTAGGAGTTCAAATAATTGATTAGGAGCTTTTCAACACAATTATATTGCAAAACCTCAATTTCTGTACTTTTTACTCAGTTAAAATTCCAACAGGTCCATTGAAAGGCCCATTTCGACCCGCTCGTCCGAAACCTCTACAAAAAGGACTGCAAAACAAGTTTTAATCAAATATTAGGAGTTCAAATAATTGATTAGGAGCTTTTCAACACAATTATATTGCAAAACCTCAATTTCTGTACTTTTTACTCAGTTAAAATTCCAACGGGTCCATTGAAAGGCCCATTTCAACCCGCTCGTCCGAAACCTCTACAAAAAGGAATACAAAACAAGTTTTAATCAAATTTTCGGAGTTCATGTAATTGATTAGGAGCTTTTCAACACAATTATTTTGCAAAACCTCAATTTCTGTACTTTTTACTTAGTTAAAATTCCAACGGGTCCATTGAAAGGCCCATTTAGACCTGCTCGTCCGAATCCTCTACAAAAAGGACTGCAAAAATGTTTTATTCAAATATTAGAAGTTCAAATAATTGATTAGGAGCTTTTGAACACAATTATATTGAAAACCTCAATTTCTGTACTTTTTACATAGTTAAAATTCCAACGGGTCCATTGAAAGGCCCATGTTGACCTGCTCATTTGAAACCTCTACAAAAAGGACCGCAAAACAAGTTTGGATCAAATTTTAGGAGTTCATCTAATTGATTAGGAGCTTTTCAACACAATTATATTGCAAAACCTCAATTTCTGTACTTTTTACTCAGTTAAAATTCAAACGGGTCCATTGAAAGGCCTATTTCGACCCGCTCGTCCGAAACCTCGACAAAAAGGACTGCAAAACAAGTTTTAATCAAATATTAGGAGTTCAAATAATTGATTAGGAGCTTTTGAACACAATTATATTGCAAAACCTCAATTTCTGTACTTTTTACTCAGTTAAAATTCCAACGGGTCCATTGAAAGGCCCTTGTCGACCCGCTCGTCTGAAACCTCTACAAAAAGGACCGCAAAACAAGTTTGGATCAAATTTTAGGAGTTCATGTAATTGATTAGGAGCTTTTCAACACAATTATATTGCAAAACCTCAATTTCTGTACTTTTTACTCAGTTAAAATTCCAAGGGGTCCATTGAAAGGCCCATTTCGACCCGCTCGTCCGAAACCTCTACAAAAAGGACTAGAAAACAAGTTTTAATCAAATACTAGGAGTTCAAATAATTGGTTAGGAGCTTTTCAACACAATCATATTGCAAAACCTCAATTTCTGTACTTTTTACCCAGTTAAAATTCCAACGGGTCCATTGATAGGCCTATTTAGACCTGCTCGTCCGAAACCTCTACAAAAAGGACTGCAAAACAAGTTTTAATCAAATATTAGGAGTTCAAATAATTGATTAGGAGCTTTTGAACACAATTATATTGCAAAACCTCAATTTCAGTACTTTTTACTCAGTTAAAATTCCAACGGGTCCATTGAAAGGCCCATTTAGACATGCTCGTCCGAAACCTCTACAAAAAGGACCGCAAAAATGTTTTTTTCAAATATTAGGAGTTCAAATAATTGATTAGGAGCTTTTCAACACAATTATATTGCAAAACCTCAATTTCTGTACTTTTTACTCAGTTAAAATTCCAACAGGTCCATTGAAAGGCCCATTTCGACCCGCTCGTCCGAAACCTCTACAAAAAGGACTGCAAAACAAGTTTTAATCAAATATTAGGAGTTCAAATAATTGATTAGGAGCTTTTCAACACAATTATATTGCAAAACCTCAATTTCTGTACTTTTTACTCAGTTAAAATTCCAACGGGTCCATTGAAAGGCCCATTTCAACCCGCTCGTCCGAAACCTCTACAAAAAGGAATACAAAACAAGTTTTAATCAAATTTTCGGAGTTCATGTAATTGATTAGGAGCTTTTCAACACAATTATTTTGCAAAACCTCAATTTCTGTACTTTTTACTTAGTTAAAATTCCAACGGGTCCATTGAAAGGCCCATTTAGACCTGCTCGTCCGAATCCTCTACAAAAAGGACCGCAAAAATGTTTTATTCAAATATTAGAAGTTCAAATAATTGATTAGGAGCTTTTGAACACAATTATATTGAAAACCTCAATTTCTGTACTTTTTACATAGTTAAAATTCCAACGGGTCCATTGAAAGGCCCATGTTGACCTGCTCGTTTGAAACCTCTACAAAAAGGACCGCAAAACAAGTTTGGATCAAATTTTAGGAGTTCATCTAATTGATTAGGAGCTTTTCAACACAATTATATTGCAAAACCTCAATTTCTGTACTTTTTACTCAGTTAAAATTCAAACGGGTCCATTGAAAGGCCTATTTCGACCCGCTCGTCCGAAACCTCGACAAAAAGGACTGCAAAACAAGTTTTAATCAAATATTAGGAGTTCAAATAATTGATTAGGAGCTTTTGAACACAATTATATTGCAAAACCTCAATTTCTGTACTTTTTACTCAGTTAAAATTCCAACGGGTCCATTGAAAGGCCCTTGTCGACCCGCTCGTCTGAAACCTCTACAAAAAGGACCGCAAAACAAGTTTGGATCAAATTTTAGGAGTTCATGTAATTGATTAGGAGCTTTTCAACACAATTATATTGCAAAACCTCAATTTCTGTACTTTTTACTCAGTTAAAATTCCAAGGGGTCCATTGAAAGGCCCATTTCGACCCGCTCGTCCGAAACCTCTACAAAAAGGACTAGAAAACAAGTTTTAATCAAATACTAGGAGTTCAAATAATTGGTTAGGAGCTTTTCAACACAATCATATTGCAAAACCTCAATTTCTGTACTTTTTACCCAGTTAAAATTCCAACGGGTCCATTGATAGGCCTATTTAGACCTGCTCGTCCGAAACCTTTACAAAAAGGACTGCAAAACAAGTTTTAATCAAATATTAGGAGTTCAAATAATTGATTAGGAGCTTTTGAACACAATTATATTGCAAAACCTCAATTTCAGTACTTTTTACTCAGTTAAAATTCCAACGGGTCCATTGAAAGGCCCATTTCAACCCGCTCGTCCGAAACCTCTACAAAAAGGAATACAAAACAAGTTTTAATCAAATTTTCGGAGTTCATGTAATTGATTAGGAGCTTTTCAACACAATTATTTTGCAAAACCTCAATTTCTGTACTTTTTACTTAGTTAAAATTCCAACGGGTCCATTGAAAGGCCCATTTAGACCTGCTCGTCCGAATCCTCTACAAAAAGGACCGCAAAAATGTTTTATTCAAATATTAGAAGTTCAAATAATTGATTAGGAGCTTTTGAACACAATTATATTGAAAACCTCAATTTCTGTACTTTTTACATAGTTAAAATTCCAACGGGTCCATTGAAAGGCCCATGTTGACCTGCTCGTTTGAAACCTCTACAAAAAGGACCGCAAAACAAGTTTGGATCAAATTTTAGGAGTTCATCTAATTGATTAGGAGCTTTTCAACACAATTATATTGCAAAACCTCAATTTCTGTACTTTTTACTCAGTTAAAATTCAAACGGGTCCATTGAAAGGCCTATTTCGACCCGCTCGTCCGAAACCTCGACAAAAAGGACTGCAAAACAAGTTTTAATCAAATATTAGGAGTTCAAATAATTGATTAGGAGCTTTTGAACACAATTATATTGCAAAACCTCAATTTCTGTACTTTTTACTCAGTTAAAATTCCAACGGGTCCATTGAAAGGCCCTTGTCGACCCGCTCGTCTGAAACCTCTACAAAAAGGACCGCAAAACAAGTTTGGATCAAATTTTAGGAGTTCATGTAATTGATTAGGAGCTTTTCAACACAATTATATTGCAAAACCTCAATTTCTGTACTTTTTACTCAGTTAAAATTCCAAGGGGTCCATTGAAAGGCCCATTTCGACCCGCTCGTCCGAAACCTCTACAAAAAGGACTAGAAAACAAGTTTTAATCAAATACTAGGAGTTCAAATAATTGGTTAGGAGCTTTTCAACACAATCATATTGCAAAACCTCAATTTCTGTACTTTTTACCCAGTTAAAATTCCAACGGGTCCATTGATAGGCCTATTTAGACCTGCTCGTCCGAAACCTCTACAAAAAGGACTGCAAAACAAGTTTTAATCAAATATTAGGAGTTCAAATAATTGATTAGGAGCTTTTGAACACAATTATATTGCAAAACCTCAATTTCAGTACTTTTTACTCAGTTAAAATTCCAACGGGTCCATTGAAAGGCCCATTTCAACCCGCTCGTCCGAAACCTCTACAAAAAGGACTACAAAACAAGTTTTAATAAAATATTAGGAGTTCAAATAATTGATTAGGAGCTTTTCAACACAATTATATTGCAAAATCTCAATTTTTGTACTTTTTACTCAGTTAAAATTCCAACGGGTCCATTGAAAGGCCCATGTCGACCCGCTCGTCTGAAACCTCTACAAAAAGGACCGCAAAACAAGTTTGGATCAAATTTTAGGAGTTCATGTAATTGATTAGGAGCTTTTAAACACAATTATATTGCAAAACCTCAATTTCTGTACTTTTTACTCAGTTAAAATTCCAACGGTTCCATTGGAAGGCCCATTTCGACCCTCTCGTCTGAAACCTCTACAAAAAGGACTGGAAAACAAGTTTTAATCAAATATTAGGAGTTCTAATAATTTATTAGGAGCTTTTCAACAGAATTATATTGCAAAACCTCAATTTCTGTACTTTTTACTCAGTTAAAATTCCAACGGGTCCATTGATAGGCCTATTTAGACCTGCTCGTCCGAAACCTCTACAAAAAGGACTGCAAAACAAGTTTTAATCAAATATTAGGAGTTCAAATAATTGATTAGGAGCTTTTGAACACAATTATATTGCAAAACCTCAATTTCAGTACTTTTTACTCAGTTAAAATTCCAACGGGTCCATTGAAAGGCCCATTTCAACCCGCTCGTCCGAAACCTCTACAAAAAGGACTACAAAACAAGTTTTAATCAAATATTAGGAGTTCAAATAATTGATTAGGAGCTTTTCAACACAATTATATTGCAAAATCTCAAATTTTGTACTTTTCACTTAGTTAAAATTCCAACGGGTCCATTGAAAGGCCCATGTCGACCCGCTCGTCTGAAACCTCTACAAAAAGGACCGCAAAACAAGTTTGGATCAAATTTTAGGAGTTCATGTAATTGATTAGGAGCTTTTAAACACAATTATATTGCAAAACCTCAATTTCTGTACTTTTTACTCAGTTAAAATTCCAACGGTTCCATTGGAAGGCCCATTTCGACCCTCTCGTCCGAAACCTCTACAAAAGGACTGGAAAACAAGTTTTAATCAAATATTAGGAGTTCTAATAATTGGTTAGGAGCTTTTCAACAGAATTATATTGCAAAACCTCAATTTCTGTACTTTTTACTCAGTTAAAATTCCAACGGGTCCATGGAAAGGCCCATTTCAACCCGCTCGTCCGAAACCTCTACAAAAACGACTACAAAACAAGTTTTAATCAAATTTTAGGAGTCCATGTAATTGGTTAGGAGCTTTTCAACACAATTATATTGCAAAACCTCAATTTTTGTGCTTTTTACTCAAGTAAAATTCCAACGGGTCCATTGAAAGGCCCATTTCAACCCGCTCGTCCGAAACCTCTACAAAAAGGACTACAAAACAAGTTTTAATAAAATTTTCGGAGTTCATGTAATTGATTAGGAGCTTTTTAACACAATTATATTGCAAAACCTCAATTTCTGTACTTTTTACTCAGTTAAAATTCCAACGGGTCCATTGAAAGGCCCATTTAGACCTGCTCGTCCGAAACCTCTACAAAAAGGACCGCAAAAATGTTTTATTCAAATATTAGGAGTTCAAATAATAGATTAGGAGCTTTTCAACACAATTATATTGCAAAACCTCAATTTTTGTACTTTTTACTCAGTTAAAATTCCAACGGGTCCATTGAAAGGCCCATTTCGACCCACTCGTCCGAAACCTCTACAAAAAGGACTACAAAACAAGTTTTAATCAAATTTTTGGAGTTCATGTAATTGATTAGGAGCTTTTCAACACAATTATATTGCAAAACCTCAATTTCTGTACTTTTTACTCAGTTAAAATTCCAACGGGTCCATTGAAAGGCCCATTTAGACATGCTCGTCCGAAACCTCTACAAAAAGGACCGAAAAAATGTTTTATTCAAATATTAGGAGTTCAAATAATTGATTAGGAGCTTTTCAACATAATTATATTGCAAAACCTCAATTTCTGTACTTTTTACTCAGTTAAAATTCCAACGGGTCCATTGAAAGGCCCTTGTCGACCCGCTCGTCTGAAACCTCTACAAAAAGGACCGCAAAACAAGTTTGGATCAAATTTTAGGAGTTCATGTAATTGATTAGGAGCTTTTCAACACAATTATATTGCAAAACCTCAATTTCTGTACTTTTTACTCAGTTAAAATTCCAAGGGGTCCATTGAAAGGCCCATTTCGACCCGCTCGTCCGAAACCTCTACAAAAAGGACTAGAAAACAAGTTTTAATCAAATATTAGGAGTTCAAATAATTGATTAGGAGCTTTTGAACACAATTATATTGCAAAACCTCAATTTCTGTACTTTTTACTCAGATAAAATTCCAACGGGTCCATTGAAAGGCCCTTGTCGACCCGCTCGTCTGAAACCTCTACAAAAAGGACCGCAAAACAAGTTTGGATCAAATTTTAGGAGTTCATGTAATTGATTAGGAGCTTTTCAACACAATTATATTGCAAAACCTCAATTTCTGTACTTTTTACTCAGTTAAAATTCCAAGGGGTCCATTGAAAGGCCCATTTCGACCCGCTCGTCCGAAACCTCTACAAAAAGGACTAGAAAACAAGTTTTAATCAAATACTAGGAGTTCAAATAATTGGTTAGGAGCTTTTCAACACAATCATATTGCAAAACCTCAATTTCTGTACTTTTTACCCAGTTAAAATTCCAACGGGTCCATTGATAGGCCTATTTAGACCTGCTCGTCCGAAACCTCTACAAAAAGGACTGCAAAACAAGTTTTAATCAAATATTAGGAGTTCAAATAATTGATTAGGAGCTTTTGAACACAATTATATTGCAAAACCTCAATTTCAGTACTTTTTACTCAGTTAAAATTCCAACGGGTCCATTGAAAGGCCCATTTCAACCCGCTCGTCCGAAACCTCTACAAAAAGGACTACAAAACAAGTTTTAATCAAATATTAGGAGTTCAAATAATTGATTAGGAGCTTTTCAACACAATTATATTGCAAAATCTCAATTTTTGTACTTTTTACTCAGTTAAAATTCCAACGGGTCCATTGAAAGGCCCATGTCGACCCGCTCGTCTGAAACCTCTACAAAAAGGACCGCAAAACAAGTTTGGATCAAATTTTAGGAGTTCATGTAATTGATTAGGAGCTTTTAAACACAATTATATTGCAAAACCTCAATTTCTGTACTTTTTACTCAGTTAAAATTCCAACGGTTCCATTGGAAGGCCCATTTCGACCCTCTCGTCCGAAACCTCTACAAAAAGGACTGGAAAACAAGTTTTAATCAAATATTAGGAGTTCTAATAATTGATTAGGAGCTTTTCAACAGAATTATATTGCAAAACCTCAATTTCTGTACTTTTTACTCAGTTAAAATTCCAACGGGTCCATTGATAGGCCTATTTAGACCTGCTCGTCCGAAACCTCTACAAAAAGGACTGCAAAACAAGTTTTAATCAAATATTAGGAGTTCAAATAATTGATTAGGAGCTTTTGAACACAATTATATTGCAAAACCTCAATTTCAGTACTTTTTACTCAGTTAAAATACCAACGGGTCCATTGAAAGGCCCATTTCGACCCGCTCGTCCGAAACCTCAACAAAAAGGACCGCAAAACAGGTTTTAATCAAATATTAGGAGTTCAAATAATTGATTAGGAGCTTTTCAACACAATTATATTGCAAAACCTCAATTTCTGTACTTTTTACTCAGTCAAAATTCCAACGGGTCCATTGAAAGGCCCATTTCTACCCGCTCGTCCGAAACCTCTACAAAAAGGACCGCAAAACAAGTTTTAATCAAATTTTATGAGTTCATGTAATTTACTAGGAGCTTTCAAACACAATTATATTGCAAAACCTCAATTTCTGTACTTCTTACTCAGTTAAAATTCCAACGGGTCCATTGATAGGCCTATTTAGACCTGCTCGTCCGAAACCTCTACAAAAAGGACTGCAAAACAAGTTTTAATCAAATATTAGGAGTTCAAATAATTGATTAGGAGCTTTTGAACACAATTATATTGCAAAACCTCAATTTCAGTACTTTTTACTCAGTTAAAATTCCAACGGGTCCATTGAAAGGCCCATTTCAACCCGCTCGTCCGAAACCTCTACAAAAAGGACTACAAAACAAGTTTTAATCAAATATTAGGAGTTCAAATAATTGATTAGAAGCTTTTCAACACAATTATATTGCAAAATCTCAAATTTTGTACTTTTTACTCAGTTAAAATTCCAACGGGTCCATTGAAAGGCCCATGTCGACCCGCTCGTCTGAAACCTCTACAAAAAGGACCGCAAAACAAGTTTGGATCAAATTTTAGGAGTTCATGTAATTGATTAGGAGCTTTTAAACACAATTATATTGCAAAACCTCAATTTCTGTACTTTTTACTCAGTTAAAATTCCAACGGGTCCATTGGAAGGCCCATTTCGACCCGCTCGTCCGAAACCTCTACAAAAAGGACTGCAAAAGAAGTTTTAATCAAATATTAGGAGTTCAAATAATTGATTAGGAGCTTTTTAACACAATTATATTGCAAAACCTCAATTTCTGTACTTTTTACTCAGTTAAAATTCCAACGGGTCCATTGATAGGCCTATTTAGACCTGCTCGTCCGAAACCTCTACAAAAAGGACTGCAAAACAAGTTTTAATCAAATTTTAGGAGTCCATGTAATTGATTAGGAGCTTTTCAACACAATTATATTGCAAAACCTCAATTTTTGTGCTTTTTACTCAAGTAAAATTCCAACGGGTCCATTGAAAGGCCCATTTCAACCCGCTCGTCCGAAACCTCTACAAAAAGGACTACAAAACAAGTTTTAATAAAATTTTCGGAGTTCATGTAATTGATTAGGAGCTTTTTAACACAATTATATTGCAAAACCTCAATTTCTGTACTTTTTACTCAGTTAAAATTCCAACGGGTCCATTGAAAGGCCCATTTAGACCTGCTCGTCCGAAACCTCTACAAAAAGGACCGCAAAAATGTTTTATTCAAATATTAGGAGTTCAAATAATAGATTAGGAGCTTTTCAACACAATTATATTGCAAAACCTCAATTTTTGTACTTTTTACTCAGTTAAAATTCCAACGGGTCCATTGAAAGGCCCATTTCGACCCACTCGTCCGAAACCTCTACAAAAAGGACTACAAAACAAGTTTTAATCAAATTTTAGGAGTTCATGTAATTGATTAGGAGCTTTTCAACACAATTATATTGCAAAACCTCAATTTCTGTACTTTTTACTCAGTTAAAATTCCAACGGGTCCATTGAAAGGCCCATTTAGACATGCTCGTCCGAAACCTCTACAAAAAGGACCGAAAAATGTTTTATTCAAATATTAGGAGTTCAAATAATTGATTAGGAGCTTTTGAACACAATTATATTGCAAAACCTTAATTTTTGTACTTTTTACTCAGTTAAAATACCAACGGGTCCATTGAAAGGCCCATTTCGACCCGCTCGTCCGAAACCTCAACAAAAAGGACCGCAAAACAGGTTTTAATCAAATATTAGGAGTTCAAATAATTGATTAGGAGCTTTTCAACACAATTATATTGCAAAACCTCAATTTCTCTACTTTTTACTCAGTCAAAATTCCAACGGGTCCATTGAAAGGCCCATTTCTACCCGCTCGTCCGAAACCTCTACAAAAAGGACCGCAAAACAAGTTTTAATCAAATTTTATGAGTTCATGTAATTTACTAGGAGCTTTCAAACACAATTATATTGCAAAACCTCAATTTCTGTACTTCTTACTCAGTTAAAATTCCAACGGGTCCATTAAAGGCCCATTTAGATCTGCTCGTCCGAAACCTCTACATAAAGGACCGCAAAAATGTTTTATTCAAATATTATGAGTTCAAATAATTGATTAGGAGCTTTTCAACACAATTATATTGCAAAACCTCAATTTTTGTACTTTTTACTCAGTTAAAAGTCCAACGGGTCCATTGAAAGGCTCATTTCGACCCACTCGTCCGAAACCTCTACAAAAAGGACTACAAAACAAGTTTTAATCAAAATTTAGGAGTTCATGTAATTGATTAGGAGCTTTTCAACACAATTATATTGCAAAACCTCAATTTCTGTACTTTTTACTCAGTTAAAATTCCAACGGGTCCATTGAAAGACCCATTTAGACATGCTCGTCCGAAACCTCTACAAAAAGGACCGCAAAAATGTTTTTTTTCAAATATTAGGAGTTCAAATAATTGATTAGGAGCTTTTCAACATAATTATATTGGAAAACCTCAATTTCTGTACTTTTTCTCAGTTAAAATTCCAACGGGTCCATTGAAAGGCCCATTTCGACCCGCTCGTCCGAAACCTCTACAAAAAGGACTGCAAAACAAGTTTTAATCAAATATTAGGAGTTCAAATAATTGATTAGGAGCTTTTCAACACAATTATATTGCAAAACCTCAATTTCTGTACTTTTTACTCAGTTAAAATTCCAACGGGTCCATTGAAAGGCCCATTTCAACCCGCTCGTCCGAAACCTCTACAAAAAGGAATACAAAACAAGTTTTAATCAAATTTTCGGAGTTCATGTAATTGATTAGGAGCTTTTCAACACAATTATTTTGCAAAACCTCAATTTCTGTACTTTTTACTCAGTTAAAGTTCCAACGGGTCCATTGAAAGGCCCATTTAGACCTGCTCGTCCGAATCCTCTACAAAAAGGACCGCAAAAATGTTTTATTCAAATATTAGGAGTTCAAATAATTGATTAGGAGCTTTTGAACACAATTATATTGAAAAACTCAATTTCTGTACTTTTTACATAGTTAAAATTCCAACGGGTCCATTGAAAGGCCCATGTCGACCTGCTCGTTTGAAACCTCTACAAAAAGGACCGCAAAACAAGTTTGGATCAAATTTTAGGAGTTCATGTAATTGATTAGGAGCTTTTCAACACAATTATATTGCAAAACCTCAATTTCTGTACTTTTTACTCAGTTAAAATTCAAACGGGTCCATTGAAAGGCCTATTTCGACCCGCTCGTTCGAAACCTCGAGAAAAAGGACTTCAAAACAAGTTTTAATCAAATATTAGGAGTTCAAATAATTGATTAGGAGCTTTTGAACACAATTATATTGCAAAATCTCAATTTCTGTACTTTTTACTCAGTTAAAATTCCAACGGGTCCATTGAAAGGCCCATTTAGTCCTGCTCGTCCGAAACCTCTACAAAAAGGACCGCAAAAATGTTTTATTCAAATATTAGGAGTTCAAATAATTGATTAGGAGCTTTTGAACACAGCTCATGCAATTGATCAAACAAGATTACACGGGGAAAACCAAAGTCAACCCGAAAGTCAACCTTGATTAACGACCCTTTTTTTTCTTTTTAATCTTGTCTAGATGCTCATTAACCTTAATTGTGATCATACAAACAACATATCAAAAGTTCACAAACATCAGAGATCAAACAGGGACCCAATTGAACAAATTACAACTTTAGGGACCAAATTGTAAATTCTGATAAATTAAAGGACTTAACCCAAATTAAAGTTACCATCTTGAAATTAGTCAGGTTTCATGCTTCTCTGTGAAATTTCAGCTCAAAAGGACATCCACAGCTCATGCAATTGATCAAACAAGATTCAGGACCAAAACGTAAACAAAACGAAACATCCAAAGATACTTTTAACTGATTTTAACGGTCGGGTATCGATACGCCACGCGTCGTATCGATACTCGGGGAAGGCAGAAACCAAACTCTAGCAAGGGTATCGATACCTTCCCCCTGGTATCGATACTCCATTCATATGGTATCGATACCTGTTCAGAGGTATCGATACCCCTGGGCAGAAACTTGCATATTTGGCTCAGGTGTATCGATACCCAAGCCCGAGTATCGATACCCCTGCATGGAAACAACTCGAAAACAGCATCAAACATGCATTAAGCACCAAATTAACATCACCAAACCATAACACTTAATCATACAACATGCAAGGACCTCAATTGCATCAACAATTCAACATTTGAACAACACATGTGAAAAGCCCCAATTCATATAGCATGCTTCCTACTTAAGCTATCATTCAAGCAATAAACCTTCATAAGCAAGCAATAGGAAATCAATCCAGAATCCAGCAATTCAAACAACAATTAACATCCATAGGGAGTCTCAAACACCTCCCAAAACATACACATTGGTCCCCCATTGCCAAATCGACCAAAAGCTAAAATGTTTAACAAAACCTTCCATACATTGAGCTTTACTTGAACTTGTATGCTTGCCTTCTCTTGCTGCCCTCAATGTACTCTAATGCTCTGCATTATTGAATCAAGAAAACGAGAGAGCGTAAGCCAAGCTTAGTGAGGAGTGCTCTTTAAAAACCATTCAATAATGCAATTAAAACCATTTGCAAAACATGCATATATTCAACCTTACACATGCTCAAAGCATACTTAAAAACAAGCAATTCCCATGCTTCCACATTTCATTCAAACAAGCATCTCATGCTTCAACATAAACATTAAAACATGCATCTCATGCATCTCAATGTACTATACATGTCATATTGGCTCAAGTGAAACATTTCATTTATGAAATCAAGTTCAACAACTTTCCCCAAGGACTTTTAAACACCTTGGCCCCAAGGACTTTTAAACACCTTGGCCATGGACTTTTAAACACCATGAAAGGACCACACAAGGACTTTTAACCACCTTTGTGTCCGTAGCTAGAATCACCCCAAGGACTTTTAAACACCTTGGCCCCAAGGACTTTTAAACACCTTGGCCCCATGGACTTTTAAACACCATGGAAAGGAGCACCTAAGGACTTTTAACCACCTTAGAGTCCGCAACAAGATTCATCCAAGGACTTTTAACCACCTTGATGATCTTAGATAACAAGGCTCACTCAAGGACTTTTAACCACCTTAGTGACCTTCACTTTTACAAACCATCACTTGCCAATACACACTTTATACATCATGTAATCCACTGTTTTAAAGCATTTAAACCAAGCCATTTCATCATGCATTTCAAAGCATTAAATCATCATTTAACAATGCATAAAAACAAGGTACTCCAACCTAGAGTCACCTTCAACACATGGCTTAAAACATCAGCATAAATCATGCTAAAACATCAGCAATTAACATGCTTAATCATGCTTTCAAAACAGTGACCAAATCATGCAAAATCATCATTTTACATTACATCAAAACATGGCCACCACTTAAAGAGAGTAATCCGAAAACTTACACTTGAGCTTAGCAAAGTTGTTTAGACTTAAACTAAGCTCCCAAACCTTGGTTTCAAAGCTGAAAACCATTTT
Organism: Hibiscus tridactylites; assembly: GCA_958450335.1. Lineage (NCBI taxonomy): Eukaryota > Viridiplantae > Streptophyta > Magnoliopsida > Malvales > Malvaceae > Hibiscus > Hibiscus tridactylites. The sequence goes on from CAUDLX010000107.1 coordinate 349,152, forward strand.
CACAAATCCACTCACCGATTTCCACTTCGCTTCAAGCCAAAGCACCAAAACAAGCCTCCGGATCAACAATTCTTGGATCCAAGGATGCCTCCCCTGTTTCAACACATTAAAGCAGAGGATTAATGCATCATCATGCATTAATTGCTTCAATGAAAGCATCTAAACTCGCTGCTCTCACTAAACCTCCATTTTCGGCCACCAAACACAACCGAAAATGCATCCGAAACACTTCTAAACAAAGCCCAGCCACAAACCAGCAAAACCTTACTTCCATTAACATCATTTAACATCTAAAAACAACCTACAACCATCCTTATACCTCCAGCAACACCAGATCCACAAGATCACCACAAAAACTACCTTAAAACACAAGCTAAAATTAGGAAACCCAACCTATCCGGGATTGCATCAATCAAGACTCATTTCCACATCAATTTAATGATCATTTAACATCAAAAACACTCCTCAAAACACAGATTTAACAGATCAAACGAAAATCAAGTGAAATCATCAAAATCTTGCATAATTAGCCAAGATCCATAAATCAACCTTAAAACCTTTAATCAAACATCAATTTAGGATTGAAAACTTTAGGAATTTCATTAAAGAACTTGAAGTTCAGAGGAGAAGGACGTTCTTACCTCCAAACTTGTATTTCTCCACTTTTTGGAACCAAAATGCTAGTTGAAACTTGTAGAAATTGAAGAGGTTTTGAAGATATGTTGATTAGCAATCAATTGAGAGTTGAAAGGAGGAATTTAGGTGAGAAAATCAGAAACAAAACTCTGGAAATGGAGTGTTTGGGTTGAGAGAAAAAGAGAGAAAGAAAATAGGTAGTTAAAAGAGAAAATGGCCAAAATAGATTTTTCCCTCCTTTTGATTCTTTTAAAATCAGAATTATGTGTTAAAATATCTTAGAAAAATCTGGAGAAACTCCCTTTGGGTAAATAGCTCCTTAAAGATTCAAAGTTTCAACCCTTTATAAAATAGCCACCAAACTTTCAAAAATTACATTTTGGTCACTAGCCAAAATGTCACACTTCCGAAACTCATTTTCCAAAATTGATTTCACAGTTCACTTAATTATATTAAAAGATGATTTTAGAACATTTTTCCATATTTTTAATGCAACCCGAACTAGGCTTTCCTAATTTAACCTCTTACGATTCGAACAGCACTTTGACCAACCGGTCAACGCTCAAGACTTCCAAGCCCAAAACCGGGGCGTTACAACTCTCCCCCCCTTAAGAAATTTCGTCCTCGAAATTTACCTGAAGGAAAGAGATAAGGAAACTGCTTCAGCATATCATCCTTCCGCTCCCACGTGGCTTCCTCAACACCGCGATGCTTCCACAGCACCTTCACCAACTCAATGGTCTTGCCACGAAGAACTTTGCTATCTGAATCCAGAACCTTCACCGGTTCCTCATCATAGGTTAAATCCGGATTCAATTCCACTTCCTCCACAGGCAACACATGCGAAGGATCAGATCTATACCTCCGAAGCATAGAAACATGGAACACATCATGAATCTTCTCCAGCTCCTGAGGTAACCTCAACCGATACGCAACAGGACCTACACGCTCAACAACCTCATACGGTCCAATGTATCTAGGGCTCAGCTTACCCTTCCGACCAAACCTCATCACCTTCTTCCAAGGCGAAACCTTCAAGAACACGCGATCACCCACCGCAAACTCTATCTCCTTACGCTTCAAATCCGCGTAAGACTTCTGCCGATCAGAAGCAGCCTTCAACCGCTCACAAATGAGCTTCACCTTCTCGGTAGTCCCTTTCAACAAAGCAGGCATCGAAACCAACTTTTGACCAGTTTCAGCCCAACACAGAGGAGTCCTACACTTCCTCCCATACAGAGCCTCATAAGGTGCCATCTGTATACTCGCCTGATAACTGTTGTTGTAAGCGAACTCAACCAAAGGCAGATGCTTCTCCCAAGAAACTTGGAACTCTATCACACAACATCTCAACATATCTTCCAAAATCTGAATAACTCGCTCAGACTGGCCATCCGACTGAGGATGATAGGATGTACTGAAATGCAACCTTGTACCCAGAGCTTGATGCAAACACTGCCAAAAACGCGATGTGAACCTCGGATCCCTATCCGACACGATCGACTTAGGCACACCATGCAACCTCACAACCTCGGCAATGTACAGCTCTGCCAGCTTATCCAAAGAAAACGTAGTATGCACAGGCAAGAAATGCGCACATTTCGTCAGGCGATCCACAATCACCCAAACAGAATTCTTCTTTGATGGAGACAAAGGCAAACCAGATACAAAATCCATGGTAACCCTCTCCCACTTCCATTCAGGAATCTTCAACGGTTGCAACAAACCAGAAGGAACCTGATGTTCAGCCTTAACTCGCTGACACACCAAACACTTGCTCACGAACTCTGCCACATCCTTCTTCAGACCTACCCAATAGTACTCATCACGAAGATCGCGATACATCTTTGTACTACCAGGATGCATAGCAAAAGGACTGCTATGACCTTCAGCCAGAATAGCACGCCTCAACTCAGCATCTGCAGGCACTACTATCCGACTACCAAAACACAACACTCCATCTTCGTTAAAACAGAAATCCGAAGGTCTACCCTCCGCGATATCCTGAACATGAGACACCAAGGAATCATCCAACAACTGCTTATCCTTGATCAACTGAACCAACGAAGGTTTCACTTGCAACTCAGCAACAAGACCACCATCCTGCGATATGCTCAAGCTAGCAAACATAGCTCTCAACTCAACAGCTACCTTTCTACTCAAGGCATCCGCAACAACATTGGCCTTTCCAGGATGATACTCTATCGTCAGGTCATAATCCTTGAGCAACTCCAACCAACGTCGCTGCCTGAGATTCAACTCCTTCTGAGACATCAGATACCTCAAACTCTTGTGATCCGTGTACACAGTACACTTCTCACCATACAGATAATGCCTCCAGATCTTCAGAGCAAAAACCACTGCAGCCAGCTCAATGTCATGCGTAGGATAATTGCGCTCATGCACCTTCAACTGCCGCGACGCATAAGCCACAACCTTACCCTCTTGCATCAGCACACACCCCAAACCAACATAGGATGCATCACTGTAGACTACAAACTCTTTCCCTGATTCAGGTTGAATCAAGATAGGAGCTTGCGTCAAAGCCATCTTCAGCTTCTCAAAAGCTTGCTGCCTCGCTTCTGTCCACTCATACTTAACATCTTTCTGCAGCAACTTCGTCAAAGGAGCAGCAATCTTGGAAAAACCATCCACAAACCTTCGGTAGTATCCTGCCAAACCAAGGAAACTACGAACCTCCTGAACAGACTTAGGAACTTTCCAGTTCATCACTGCTTCAATCTTCTGAGGATCAACACAAATCCCCTCAGCTGAGACCACATGACCAAGAAAAACCACCTCTCTAAGCCAGAACTCACACTTGCTCAACTTAGCATAAAGCTGATTCTCCAACAAAGCTTGCAACACAATCCTCAAATGCTCTTCGTGCTCTTCCTCAGTACGCGAGTACACAAGGATATCATCAATGAACACCACAACGAACTTGTCCAGGTATTCATGAAAAACACGATTCATCATGTCCATGAAAGCAGCAGGAGCATTTGTCAGACCAAACGGCATCACAAGGAACTCATAATGCCCATACCTTGTCCTGAAAGCTGTCTTAGGCACATCTACATCCTTCACCTTCAACTGATAATACCCTGACCTCAAGTCAATCTTAGAGAACACAGCAGCTCCCCGAAATTGATCAAAGAGATCATCAATCCTCGGCAAAGGATACCGATTCTTGATAGTCAACTTGTTCAGCTGACGGTAATCAATGCACATCCTCATCGTGCCATCTTTCTTCTTCACAAACAAGACAGGAGCACCCCAAGGCGAAACACTCGGCCGGATGAAACCACGATCAAGCAACTCTTGCAACTGCGTCTTCAGCTCCTTCAGCTCTTTGGGTGCCATTCTATAGGGAGTAATGGACACAGGAGTGGTATTCTCATACAGCTCAATACCAAACTCCACCTCGCGGTTAGGAGGTAAACCAGGCAACTCCTCAGGAAAAACATCAGGAAACTCCTTCACAACCCTGATATCTTGCACCCTCAGCTCCTTCGAACTAGGGTTCATCACAAAAGCTAGAAAAGCTTCACAACCTTGCCTCAGCATCCTGCTCGCCTCCAAGGTAGAAACAACATTGGCAAGAAACTTCACATTCTCACCAACCACCACCACTTCATAATCATCCGCAAGCTTAAGCGAAACCCGCTTATTCTCACAATCCACAACAGCACGATGCTCAGCAAGCCAATCCATACCAAGGATCACATCAAAACCATAAAAGGGCAACTCCATAAGATCAACATGAAAGACATGCTCTTGAACAACCAAAGGACACCTTCTAAAAAGCTTACGAGTCACAACAGTTTCACCAAAAGAACTAGTGACTCTAACACCAACATCCAAAGACTCAACAGGCAAACCAAGCAACTCAGCATGCTCACGAAGAATGTATGAATGCGTAGATCCAGAATCAATCAAAGAAAGCAATGACAAGGATTGCAAAGTAAAGGTACCTGCAATCACATCAGCATCATTCCTTCCTTCGCGCTGAGCATACACCCTCGCTTGGCCTCCACCCTCAGGTTGAATAGCCACAACATGAGCTACTCCACGCCCACCTTCATCTCGCCTCTGAAAATTACCACGGCCGCGCCCACGACCTCTCTGCGGTGCTGCAACAACAGGAGCACGCTCTTGACCACCAGCCATCCTCGGACAATCACGTCTCAGATGATCAGCTGAACCACAGTTCCAACACTCATAACCAGCTGCCACCACAGGAGCTTGCACCTCCCTCCCAGCACGAGGACAGTCACGTCTCAAGTGACCACGGGAACCACAAATCCAACAAGCACTAGGGTCAGCTCTAGCATTGCCACCCCTAGCAGGTGCACCTCCACCTCTCTTAGACGAAGACTGAAACCTCTGATCACGCCCTCTCTTGTTCCGTCCACCGGAACTATACTCTGCAGTTCTCTTCCCAGAACTAGCTCCAGCACCCTTAGCAGACAAACTCAGATTCATCTCAATGTCCTTTGATCGACTAACCAACACATCGAAATCATTGTACTCTGCAGCCAACATATAGGTCTTAACTTCCGTCACCAAGCCATAACGGAACCTTTCGCACCTCTCGCGCTCATCAGGTATCAGTTCCGGTGCATACTGGCTAAGACGTACGAACTGTACCTCATACTCCGCCACACTCATGCTCCCTTGGGTCAGAGACATGAATTCACGCTTCTTCTCATCCAGATATCTAACTCCCAGATATCTCCTCTTGAACGCATGCTGAAAGAACGTCCAAGTAACATCAGCATCAGCCATCCCAGAGATTGTGGTCGTCCACCAGGTATAAGCATCACCTTGCAGCAGTGACACCACACATCCCAGCTTTTGCACATCAGTGCAACTCATCTGTCCTAAGACACGCTTGGTACTCTCCAACCATGCTTCTGACCTCTCAGCCGACATACCCCTAAACTCAGTCCCACCAAGACTGCGCAAACGTTCCAAGGGTAGTCTAGCACCAGCATCTCCTTGATGCCCAGCTCCTTGAGCTCCAGCTACTGCTGCTCGAAACGCACCCGCAATAGCTTGTACCAGCACAGACATGTCAGGCATCGCTTGCCCTTGACCAACTTCAGGTCCTGCAGCTCCAGCACCAGCTGCCTCAGCTCCAGCTCTTTCCCTCTCCGCACCACCACCACCAGGTGGAGGAGGAGGTATCACAGCACTACCCGTGTGCTCATCATTCACATTCCCCTCCGGGGTCGTAGCTCTCACGCTACTCCTTAACTCTCTACGTGGTGCCATACTTTACCATGCATAACAATACAAATAAAACAAGTCAGGACCAGCAAGGTAAGCAAATTCCAAGTATTCAAGCTCAATTTCTTTCAAAAACAACATCATCTCTTTAGCTTTTGTTTGGCAATGGGTACCCTCATCATGCTTCATCACAACATGCATCACATACACATCATCATCACAAATCACTTAACATGCTTTCTCACAACAAGCATACATACCAAACCATGCTTCAATCATGCATACACACATTCCCAATTACTCGAGAACTCAGCTCTGATACCACCAAATGTAACCCCCGCAGCCCGGTCTAGACGGTTGACCCGAACTACGAAGATTACACGGGGAAAACCAAAGTCAACCCGAAAGTCAACCTTGATTAACGACCCTTTTTTTTTCTTTTTAATCTTGTCTAGATGCTCATTAACCTTAATTGTGATCATACAAACAACATATCAAAAGTTCACAAACATCAGAGATCAAACAGGGACCCAATTGAACAAATTACAACTTTAGGGACCAAATTGTAAATTCTGATAAATTAAAGGACTTAACCCAAATTAAAGTTACCATCTTGAAATTAGTCAGGTTTCATGCTTCTCTGTGAAATTTCAGCTCAAAAGGACATCCACAGCTCATGCAATTGATCAAACAAGATTCAGGACCAAAACGTAAACAAAACGAAACATCCAAAGATACTTTTAACTGATTTTAACGGTCGGGTATCGATACGCCACGTGTCGTATCGATACTCGGGGAAGGCAGAAACCAAACTCTAGCAAGGGTATCGATACCTTCCCCCTGGTATCGATACTCCATTCATATGGTATCGATACCTGTTCAGAGGTATCGATACCCCTGGGCAGAAACTTGCATATTTGGCTCAGGTGTATCGATACCCAAGCCCGAGTATCGATACCCCTGCATGGAAACAACTCGAAAACAGCATCAAACATGCATTAAGCACCAATTTAACATCACCAAACCATAACACTTAATCATACAACATGCAAGGACCTCAATTGCATCAACAATTCAACATTTGAACAACACATGTGAAAAGCCCCAATTCATATAGCATGCTTCCTACTTAAGCTATCATTCAAGCAATAAACCTTCATAAGCAAGCAATAGGAAATCAATCCAGAATCCAGCAATTCAAACAACAATTAACATCCATAGGGAGTCTCAAACACCTCCCAAAACATACACATTGGTCCCCCATTGCCAAATCGACCAAAAGCTAAAATGTTTAACAAAACCTTCCATACATTGAGCTTTACTTGAACTTGTATGCTTGCCTTCTCTTGCTGCCCTCAATGTACTCTAATGCTCTGCATTATTGAATCAAGAAAACGAGAGAGCGTAAGCCAAGCTTAGTGAGGAGTGCTCTTTAAAAACCATTCAATAATGCAATTAAAACCATTTGCAAAACATGCATATATTCAACCTTACACATGCTCAAAGCATACTTAAAAACAAGCAATTCCCATGCTTCCACATTTCATTCAAACAAGCATCTCATGCTTCAACATAAACATTAAAACATGCATCTCATGCATCTCAATGTACTATACATGTCATATTGGCTCAAGTGAAACATTTCATTTATGAAATCAAGTTCAACAACTTTCCCCAAGGACTTTTAAACACCTTGGCCCCAAGGACTTTTAAACACCTTGGCCATGGACTTTTAAACACCATGAAAGGACCACACAAGGACTTTTAACCACCTTTGTGTCCGTAGCTAGAATCACCCCAAGGACTTTTAAACACCTTGGCCCCAAGGACTTTTAAACACCTTGGCCCCATGGACTTTTAAACACCATGGAAAGGAGCACCTAAGGACTTTTAACCACCTTAGAGTCCGCAACAAGATTCATCCAAGGACTTTTAACCACCTTGATGATCTTAGATAACAAGGCTCACTCAAGGACTTTTAACCACCTTAGTGACCTTCACTTTTACAAACCATCACTTGCCAATACACACTTTATACATCATGTAATCCACTGTTTTAAAGCATTTAAACCAAGCCATTTCATCATGCATTTCAAAGCATTAAATCATCATTTAACAATGCATAAAAACAAGGTACTCCAACCTAGAGTCACCTTCAACACATGGCTTAAAACATCAGCATAAATCATGCTAAAACATCAGCAATTAACATGCTTAATCATGCTTTCAAAACAGTGACCAAATCATGCAAAATCATCATTTTACATTACATCAAAACATGGCCACCACTTAAAGAGAGTAATCCGAAAACTTACACTTGAGCTTAGCAAAGTTGTTTAGACTTAAACTAAGCTCCCAAACCTTGGTTTCAAAGCTGAAAACCATTTTCACAAATCCACTCACCGATTTCCACTTCGCTTCAAGCCAAAGCACCAAAACAAGCCTCCGGATCAACAATTCTTGGATCCAAGGATGCCTCCCCTGTTTCAACACATTAAAGCAGAGGATTAATGCATCATCATGCATTAATTGCTTCAATGAAAGCATCTAAACTCGCTGCTCTCACTAAACCTCCATTTTCGGCCACCAAACACAACCGAAAATGCATCCGAAACACTTCTAAACAAAGCCCAGCCACAAACCAGCAAAACCTTACTTCCATTAACATCATTTAACATCTAAAAACAACCTACAACCATCCTTATACCTCCAGCAACACCAGATCCACAAGATCACCACAAAAACTACCTTAAAACACAAGCTAAAATTAGGAAACCCAACCTATCCGGGATTGCATCAATCAAGACTCATTTCCACATCAATTTAATGATCATTTAACATCAAAAACACTCCTCAAAACACAGATTTAACAGATCAAACGAAAATCAAGTGAAATCATCAAAATCTTGCATAATTAGCCAAGATCCATAAATCAACCTTAAAACCTTTAATCAAACATCAATTTAGGATTGAAAACTTTAGGAATTTCATTAAAGAACTTGAAGTTCAGAGGAGAAGGACGTTCTTACCTCCAAACTTGTATTTCTCCACTTTTTGGAACCAAAATGCTAGTTGAAACTTGTAGAAATTGAAGAGGTTTTGAAGATATGTTGATTAGCAATCAATTGAGAGTTGAAAGGAGGAATTTAGGTGAGAAAATCAGAAACAAAACTCTGGAAATGGAGTGTTTGGGTTGAGAGAAAAAGAGAGAAAGAAAATAGGTAGTTAAAAGAGAAAATGGCCAAAATAGATTTTTCCCTCCTTTTGATTCTTTTAAAATCAGAATTATGTGTTAAAATATCTTAGAAAAATCTGGAGAAACTCCCTTTGGGTAAATAGCTCCTTAAAGATTCAAAGTTTCAACCCTGTATCCTTTTCTTTAAGTATCCTTTTCTCTTTATTCTCTGCCATATTCGCTATAAGCCTCTCTGATGCTGGGCTATTGAATTTTAATCTGGCTTTCGACTTATGTTCATACCCTTTTTTAAACATCTATAATTTTAACTTCCATATCAATTTAGTTTATTTCATCATTTTTTATTATTTTCAATCATTATATTACATTCTCATGAACTCTAGCTCTTTATTCTCTATAAGCCTCAATTTGCATGTTCTGTTTTCTTCATTAGTTCTCTCTATCTCTACTGATCTCTATTTACCAGCCCTTCAAGGGAAAATTACTCAAGCCCAACCTTTGGGATTATTCAATTTTTATCACTCCTTTCCTATATACCAAGCTAAATCTTTGATGTATAATGTCTTACTCCAACTTTTATGTCTGACAGTTATTCTTAGAGTCATGGCGAAATATAGATGTTCTAATCGGTCTCATGTTTTTAGAACCATCTTCCCAACTTTGTTAAAATATGCTTCTATAAATCTCATGGTTGCTTTAATGATTCTGAACTATATATATATTATTACTAGTACCATTACTTGTCATATATACATTATTAACATAACTAATACATATCTAATATGTTTCTATCAATCTTTATTTTCTGTTCCAGTCTGCATACATTGCATCACTATATTCTATTACTCCATAGCTAACCCATTCCGTACCATATCATTTATTCATTTAGTATGGACTGCTAAACCTATTCACAAAGGTTCTCTTATATGCACTTTTGCCTTCTTGCAGACCTTGAAACCAGATGACAACATTACCATGCAATTTTGTAGGCCTTTCAACTCTTCATGCTGCATCACTCTTTGGCTTTGTAATTATGTTAATGTAGTTAATTTAATCTGCCTTCCCCCCATCATTTTTTTGCTCATTTGGTCTGTATTAAATTTCTACTCCCCGCTTCCTCCTTTCCCTGGGTCTGTAATTATTTTGTGTTGCTTTTCCTTTGCTTTCCTTTCCTTTATGATTTTTATTTGGTTGTTCGTTAATCTTAGATGCATGCCTCTAGGATATTTCTTTGAGTTACATGCTTCTGTCTGCCTGCTTCGTGTATGTAATTTTGTATGTTTTATTTTCTGCTCAACCGACATTATAGTTTGTGACTACTTCTACACCTTACTAGGTGACCTCTCTCTAGCCCTTTCAAGGGATTTTATAACTACCCTATTCTTTAGGGGCTACCTCTCTTCTCACTGCTTACAAAACCTCAAACTACTATTCTTATCCCTCCTCAATTTTCCCAATAAATATTTATGGTGGAACTCTATACTTATTATCGGTTTTAATTTTCAAAAATTTCCCAGTATAACAATCTTATATATAGCTGTTAGATTCCATATCTTTCTGGTTCTATCATGGTTTACAAGTCATGTACCTAATAATATTACTTTTAAATCATATATAATCTATTTAATACAATTTACTTTATTCCTAAATTCACAACCATTAAACCTTGTCGTTTCTTTTATTATAATAACACCATTAATGGAATTATTATCAGTACTTTCCTTGTTTTATTTTCTATTAAATGCATCTCCTAAATTTTCTCTCCGCCTTAAATATATAGCCTTTACAATATCTATTATTTTCTCCATGAATAATTCTGTCTTCCCTAAGTTATTACTCTTAATTATCAAAAATTTACCTTATATTACTATAGCTACTATAATCCTTCTCCTTTCCAGCCAATATCTCAGTCGTACTTTTTTCAAAATACAGTTAAAGGTTTACAAAAATTCTAATATATATTTAAGCTACTTTCCTTTAATAACTTTTAGAGTCTCTTCTTTTTCATGGTCTTTTATTTCATTTAAGGAATATACATTAATTATCTTTCTTTCTGATATTAGTAGCTTCAATCTATTACAATCACTAAATATCCCTCTGAATCTTTATCAACCCACTTTCCATATTTTACCACCCTTAGCTGCTTTCGTTCTATTTATATACTTGTATTAGAAATACACCAACACAACACAAATCCTACCCTTCTCGTATTCATTATACCCTCTAATTTCCTTAATGGCTTCTTCTTCATCCATCCCCCAACTCAACTCGATCAATCTCACCAATGAAGAATCAAATCTGCTCTACACCCCTGATTTTGATTTCATCAATGAAGATCCCAAACTCTTTGTCATTGGTCGATTCATATCGTCCAAACCTCTTGATATTCATGATGTTATCAACGCCTTCGAAGGAATCTGGAAACCTAATGAAGTTGTATCCATCTCAGTGATACAAGATAACTTTCTCAAGATCAAGTTCAAGGAAATCAAGAACTGCTATGAAATTCTCAATCGTGGACCCTGGCTGTACAAGGATGAATGGCTCGCAGTCACCGAATACGTCCCAGCCAAATCCTTAACAGACTACAATTTTACAACTATGAGAATCTGGATCAGAATTTTCTCCCTTCCTGATTCACTATTTGCTGACATAGATCGATCCCATCTGGTGGGACATGCTTTAGGATCGATGGTGGGCAATGTTCTCCGAACGGATACTCGCCAAGTTGATGGGAATATGGTGGAATTCCTTCGTGTTGAAATCTTTCTCAATATTACAAGACCTGTTACTCGCTTCGTGTTCATCGGTTCCGGTGAACACAGAATAATGTGTCGCCTGCAGTATGAACGACTTCCAATTCTATGCCCCGGCTGCGGTATCATAAGTCATACCTTCGAAAACTGTCCTATCCGTTCTACAATCGACCCCAACAAACTACAATACGGAGATTGGCTCCGTTACATTCCTCCTAGACGTCGCCCAGTTGGAATTCGAGGGCGTATCCGTAATGTTGAACCAAATCTGATTCCGAACATTCCCCAAGCTAATGGTATATCTCTTTTAATTTTTATAATTACAGCTGCTTTTATCTACTCTCCCTTATCAAATTTTCTTTCAAATTTCCCCGCAGCAAATCTGATGAATAACCCGGCTGCCCCGGTAAATCCTACAGTTCCTCCCAATGACCAGAATAATCTGGGTAATCCTCTCTACTCATTTATCATCCTTTTTACAAATAATTGCAAATCTCTAATACTTCTCTTTTTCCTATATAAAGGCTCTTTAAATGATGGCGATGCTGCCTCATTTACGGAACAAGTTACCGAAGATGCCCAAAATGTCGACATGACTATGGAAGATGGCCCCACTACTGTCACCGATCCCCCTGTTGCCGATCTGAAACAAAAAGCTCCTCTTGTGCCTCAGCCATTGAATACCATCTATCCAATTCCGGAAGATGGTTCTGATGATGATTGGGAAACCAATGATGACTATGGTGTTCCCAGCCCTACTGCCGAACAAATCAAAAGATTTGACTCTGAATCGAGTAAGCCCTCTAAACCCACTGATCCATTATTAAATGAATTTAATCAGTGGTTGCTTAAAACTTACCCAAATGATGCACTCCCTGCACCTGCTCCTGTTCCAGCACCTGCACCAGCCCCTGCACCGACCCAAACTAACCGAGGCATGAAACGCCGCTCACCAATTCAAGTATCGCTCCCGCCGAAAAAATCCAAACAATCAGGATCTACTCCAAAAGCTGGGATGAGCAGCTCTAAAAACTCTCCGGCGGCGGCTGACTCCCAGCCCCGCCGAGCAAAATGAAGATCCTCTGCTGGAACTGTCAGGGTCTTGGACAAGCCCCGACGGTTCAACATCTCAGATCCTATGTCCAACGTACCAACCCTAATATTATCTTTTTATGTGAAACCAAATTGAATAATGCGGAATGTAACCGCTTATGTCTTTCATTAGGTATGTTAGACATTATTTCTATTCCCCCCTCGGAAGGGTGTTCCGGAATTTCTTTATTCGCCGCAAATGATATCAATATAAGTTTAATTTCCTATTCGCTGCGTTATATTCACATTCAAATTACGAATAATAACAGCACTATGTTTTTTACTGGAATGCATGGATTTTCGGAAACCAGCCAAAAATATAAAACATGGGAATTAATTGATTCCTTATACACTTCAACTAAAGATAAACCTTGGCTTATCGGAGGAGATCTCAATGAGATCTTAAAAGATTCAGAAAAACAAGGGGGTCCCCGCAGAGCTAGATCCCAAATAAAAAATTTTCGAAACTGTTTAACTCGAAACAACCTATTCGATTGCAAACCTACCTCGGGATGGTTTACATGGACAAAAGTAGGTCCCATAACCCCAGTAATTCATGAACGACTCGACCGATTTGTAGCTAACTATGCTTGGAAAGATCTCTACCCTAACCATCGTATAATTACGGATTATGTCGCAAAATCCGACCACTGTTTCCTTCTTCTTGAAATTGATAAACTAACTAACACACTCAAATCTCAAAATCCCAAAAATTTCAGATTTGAAAATTGTTGGGCTAATAATAAAGATAACATCCAAACAATTAAAAGGGCATGGGCTGACACCCCCGGTACGGCCATCAATAAAATCAAAGCGGTAGGAACATACTTAGATGACTGGCAAAACCAACAACGTTTTAAAACAACAGGACGTATTAAATTCCTTACCAAAAAAATCAACAAACTTCTCTATCGCCCCTTAACAACTACTAATAAACATATTTATTTAAATTATAGAACGGAATTAAATAAACTCTTAACTGAACAAGAAGCTTATTGGGCTCAAAGATCTCGAACACTTTGGCTATCCCAAGGGGACAAAAATACCAAATTCTTCCATGCCAGAGCTTCTAATCGAAATAAGAAAAATTCTATTATAGGGCTTTATGATGCCAATTCCAATTGGTGCACCTCGGAATCTGAAATAATGGATATAGCCTCGAATTATTTCCAAAACCTATTTACAACCTCTAATCCCCAACTCTCGGAAATTATTCTAGACAAAATCCACCCCTCCATTAATTCTTCAATGAACGACAATCTTCTCAAGCCGTTCACCAGAGAAGAAATTCTACATGCCTTTAAAGATATTGACCCTAGGAAGGCTCCTGGTGCCGACGGTCTACCTAGTAGTTTCTTTCGACAACACTGGGACACAGTTGGTGACGATGTCCTTAATCTTTGCATGGATTTATTAAATGGCAACGCCGATATGGCCTTAGTTAATAAAACTATACTGGTGCTAATTACCAAAGTTAAGGATCCAACATCCATGAAACAACTCAGACCAATTAGCCTATGTACTGTTCTCTATAAAATTGTTGCCAAAACAATTGTAAATAGAATGAAACAGGCTATACCTCTTTGTATTAGCCCTAATCAAGCTGCCTTTGTCCAGGGACGCAATATTTCTGATAATATCCTTGTTGCGCATGAAATTATTCACAACATCAATTCTGGTGCAACTAAATCCTCGCAAGGAGCTGCTCTCAAGCTTGACATGGAAAAAGCTTCTGATAAAGTTGAATGGTCTTTCCTTGCAAATGTTATGACACGTATGGGCTTTGCATCCGGTTGGATTGATCTTATAATGCGTTGTATATCTACTGTCTCTTTCTCAGTTAAAATCAATAATTTCTTTTCACCTACATTTCAACCTCAACGTGGTCTCCGTCAGGGGGACCCTCTATCCCCTTTTCTTTTCCTATTTTGCACTTAGGGTCTCTCGGCTTATTTAGCGGCTGCCCAACAAACTAATATACTTCCAGGTCTAGGAGCATGTAAACATGGGCCCAAAGTTAACCACCTACTTTTTGCAGATGATTGCATGGTATTTATAAATACCAATCAATCAGAAGCATCCCTTCTGAAACACGCTCTTCAAGTATATGCTAATGCATTTGGTCAAGCAATAAACTTCGAGAAATCAACAATTTTTTATAACCCTCGTACACCTTATGCTACAAGAACTGCAATCAATAGCCTTTTACAAGTACGTGAAGTTTCTAACCCCGGAGTATACCTCGGTATCCCGCTCCTCATAGGAAAAAATAAAACTGAATCTCTAGGGTTTGTACGAGATAAAGTACATGATCGACTCTCTAGCTGGGACAAACACCTGCTATCCTTTAGTGGCAGAGAGATTTTTATCAAAGCAGTCTTACAATCTCTCCCTCAGTATGTAATGTCTTGCTATCTTCTACCACACAATATCACCGACGATATGACTACATCAATCCGCCAATACTGGTGGACAGGTAAATCCAACAAAAAAGGTTGGCACATGTTACCGTGGAACCGGATATGTTTACCCAAATCCGCAGGTGGCATGGGCTTCAAAGACCTACACGATTTCAACATCGCTCTTCTGGGCAAGCAAATCTGGAAACTAATTTGCGAACCAGACTCATTGTTAGGACAAATATATCGTTCCAAATATTTCCCTTCAGGTAACATCCTAGATGCACCGAAACCTAGTAGGGGCTCCTTTGCCTGGCAAGGTATATACAACGCTCTGCAGCGCCTTTTCCCTGGCTTTCTTCATCGCCCTGGTATAAACAGTAATATTAGAATTCACAAAGACATATGGGGTGGGTCTTCACCGATTGAGCTAACTGGGGATTATGAAATCTCCGATGAATTTTACATCCGTTGTCGGGATTTCATGATCCGCAATCAAACTGCCTGGGATACAGTAAAATTGTACAATTATTTCAATCCAATTGATGCAGATGCCATTCTTCGTATCCCCATCATAAATGATCAACGAGATTCAATTTTATGGTCTCCCAATGATTCAGGTATCTACTCAGTTCGCTCTGGATATATTTTCTTACAACGCTCCTTACCCCAACCTTCGCCTCCTACACGGTTATGGAAATTTTTATCTAAAATAAAAGCTTTACCCAAAGTCAAAACTTTTGGATGGCGTATGGCATCTAATGCTCTACCCGTTGGATCCAAAATGCAAGTTTTCTCCCCTAGCTCGGGGTTATGTCCTATCTGTGGTAGTCACTCGGAATCAATTCTTCATGCGCTTCGTGATTGCCCTGGGGCTGCTGAAGCCCTACAAATTAGTGGTATTCCCACCTCCCTCTATAAGAGTATAGCTCCTTCTCCCTTACATTGGTTAGAGGAAGCTGCCTCTTCAATTTCTTCTGATAAATTTGGTCTCTTTCTTACAGTATTATGGAATATTTGGAACAGACGTAATGATTGGATTCACAACCACCATCTACAACCCTCATAGCTAATTGCAGTCAATTCAATTAGTTTACATGATGAATTTTGTAAATCTTTAATCTCTTCCGATCCACCTACATCAACTATTACTAATCCCTCATGTTATCCTCCATCTAATTATATCAAAATTAATGTGGATGGTGCTTTTAACCCTTCAACTCGTGCAGCAGTTGTCGACGTTGTTGCTCGTGACCCTGCCGGAGCAGTCGTGGGTGGTCTTGCTTTCCCTCTTGGTAGCCGTCAGGACGCTATCACCAGTGAGGGGGAAAGCATCCTTGCTGGTCTCACTTTTGCCCGTTCTCAAGGATGGAATCGTATCATGATCGAAACGGACTGCGCCTCTCTTGCGAATAGGATCAACAATCCTGCTCAGGACCTATCTACTATGGGACCAACTATTCTTCAGATTCAAGCTGCTCTTCCTGACTTCGACTTTATTTCCATTTCTTTTGTACGCCGAGAGGCAAATATTATAGCTCATACGTTGGCTACTTTTTCTCTGAATTCTATGACTTCTACGTCATTTGAATCGGATGTTCCCCATTGTATCCATCATCTTGTAACAAATATTCATTGATTAATAATAATTGGGCACTCTTTTCCCCTTTTTAGGGTCCTCTAGCTCTGCTTGAAGGACAGTAGTAGGGGTTTTTAATGAGGCCTTTTCTTCAAAAAAAAAATTCCAACGGGTCCATTGAAAGGCCCATTTAGACCTGCTCGTCCGAAACCTCTTTAAAAAGGACCGCAAAAATGTTTTATTCAAATATTAGGAGTTCAAATAATTGATTAGGATCTTTTCAACACAATCATATTGCAAAACCTTAATTTCTGTACTTTTTACTAAGTTAAAATTCCAACGGGTCCATTGAAAGGCCCATTTAGACCTGCTCGTCCGAAACCTCTACAAAAAGGACCGCAAAAATGTTTTATTCAAATATTAGGAGTTCAAATAATTGAATAGGAGCTTTTCAACACAATTATATTGCAAAACCTCAATTTCTGTACTTTTTACTCAGTTAAAATTCTAACGGGTCCATTGAAAGGCCCATTTAGACCTGCTCGTCCGAAACCTCTTTAAAAAGGACCGCAAAAATGTTTTATTCAAATATTAGGAGTTCAAATAATTGATTAGGAGCTTTTCAACACAATCATATTGCAAAACCTCAATTTCTGTACTTTTTACTAAGTTAAAATTCCAACGGGTCCATTGAAAGGCCCATTTAGACCTGCTCGTCCGAAACCTCTACAAAAAGGACCGCAAAAATGTTTTATTCAAATATTAGGAGTTCAAATAATTGATTAGGAGCTTTTCAACACAATCATATTGCAAAACCTCAATTTCTGTACTTTTTACTAAGTTAAAATTCCGACTGGTCCATTGAAAGGCCCATTTAGACATGCTCGTCCGAAACCTCTACAAAAAGGACCGCAAAAATGTTTTATTCAAATATTAGGAGTTCAAATAATTGATTAGGAGCTTTTGAACACAATTGTATTGCAAAACCTCAATTTCTGTACTTTTTACTCAGTTAAAATTCCAACGGGTCCATTGAAAGGCCCATTTCGACCCGCTCGTCCGAAACCGCTACAAAAAGGACCACAAAACAAGTTTTAGTCAAATATTAGGAGTTCAAATAATTGATTAGGAGCTTTTCAACACAATTATATTGCAAAACCGCAATTTCTGTACTTTTTACTTAGTTAAAATTCCAACGGGTCCATTGAAAGGCCCATTTAGACCTCCTTGTCCGAAACCTCTACAAAAAGGACCGCAAAAATGTTTTATTCAAATATTAGGAGTTCAAATAATTGATTAGGAGCTTTTGAACACAATTATATTGCAAAACCTCAATTTTTGTACTTTTTACTCAGTTAAAATTCCAACGGGTCCATTGAAAGGCCCATTTCGACCCGCTCGTCCGAAACCTCTACAAAAAGGACTGCAAAACAAGTTTTAATCAAATATTAGGAGTTCAAATAATTGATTAGGAGCTTTTCAACACAATTATATTGCAAAACCTCAATTTCTGTACTTTTTACTCAGTTAAAATTCCAACGGGTCCATTGAAAGGCCCAATTCAACTCGCTCGTCCGAAACCTCTACAAAAAGGACTACAAAACAAGTTTTAATCAAATTTTAGGAGTTCATGTAATTGATTAGGAGCTTTTCAACACAATTATATTGCAAAACCTCAATTTCTGTACTTTTTACTCAGTTAAAATTCCAACGGGTCCATTGAAAGGCCCATTTAGACATGCTCGTCCGAAACCTCTTTAAAAAGGACCGCAAAAATGTTTTATTCAAATATTAGGAGTTCAAATAATTGATTAGGAGCTTTTCAACACAATCATATTGCAAAACCTCAATTTCTGTACTTTTTACTAAGTTAAAATTCCAACAGGTCCATTGAAAGGCCCATTTAGACATGCTCGGCCGAAACCTCTACAAAAAGGACCGCAAAAATGTTTTATTCAAATATTAGGAGTTCAAATAATTTATTAGGAGCTTTTGAACACAATTATATTGCAAAACCTTAATTTTTGTACTTTTTACTCAGTTAAAATTCCAACGGGTCCATTGAAAGGCCCATTTCGACCCGCTCGTCCGAAACCTCTACAAAAAGGACTGCAAAACAGGTTTTAATCAAATATTAGGAGTTCAAATAATTGATTAGGAGCTTTTCAACACAATTATATTGCAAAACCTCAATTTCTGTAATTTTTACTCAGTTAAAATTCCAACGGGTCCATTGAAAGGCCCATTTCGACCCGCTCGTCCGGAACCTCTACAAAAAGGACTGCAAAACAAGTTTTAATCAAATTTTATGAGTTCATGTAATTTACTAGGAGCTTTTAAACACAATTATATTGCAAAACCTCAATTTCTGTACTTTTTACTCAGTTAAAATTCCAACGGGTCCATTGAAAGGCCCATTTAGATCTGCTCGTTCGAAACCTCTACAAAAAGGACCGCAAAAATGTTTTATTCAAATATTATGAGTTCATATAATTTATTAGGAGCTTTTAAACACAATTATATTTGAAAAACCTCAACTTTATACTTTTTACCCATATAAAATTCCAACGGGTCCATTGAAAGGCCCATATAGACCTGCTCGTCCGAAACCTCTACAAAAAGGACCGCAAAAATGTTTTATTCAAATATTAGGAGTTCATATAATTGATTAGGAGCTTTTAAACACAATTATATTGCAAAACCTCAATTTTATACTTTTTACTCAGTTTAAAATTCCAACGGGTCCATTGAAAGGCCTATTTAGACCTGCTCGTTCGAAACCTCTACAAAAAGGACCGCAAAAAGGTTTTATTCAAATATTAGGAGTTCAAATAATTGATTAGGAGCTTTTCAACACAATTATATTGCAAAACCTCAATTTCTGTACTTTTTACTCAGTTAAAATTCCAACGGGTCCATTGAAAGGCCCATTTAGACCTGCTCGTCCGAAACCTCTTTAAAAAGGACCGCAAAAATGTTTTATTCAAATATTAGGAGTTCAAATAATTGGTTAGGATCTTTTCAACACAATCATATTGCAAAACCTCAATTTCTTTACTTTTTACCAAGTTAAAATTCCAACGGGTCCATTGAAAGGCCCATTTCAACCCGCTCGTCCGAAACCTCTACAAAAGGACAACAAAACAAGTTTTAATCAAATTTTAGGAGTTCATGTAATTGATTAGGAGCTTTTCAACACAATTATATTGCAAAACCTCAATTTCTGTACTTTTTACTCAGTTAAAATTCTAACGGGTCCTTTGAAAGGCCCATTTAGACCTGCTCGTCCGAAACCACTTTAAAAAGGATCGCAAAAATGTTTTATTCAAATATTAGGAGTTCAAATAATTGATTAGGAGCTTTTCAACACAATCATATTGCAAAATCTCAATTTCTGTACTTTTTACTAAGTTAAAATTCCAACGGGGTCCATTGAAAGGCCCATTTCAACCCGCTCGTCCGAAACCTCTACAAAAAGGACAACAAAACAAGTTTTAATCAAATTTTAGGAGTTCATGTAATTGATTAGGAGCTTTTCAACACAATTATATTGCAAAACCTCAATTTCTGTACTTTTTACTCAGTTAAAATTCTAACGGGTCCATTGAAAGGCCCATTTAGACCTGCTCGTCTGAAACCACTATAAAAAGGACCGCAAAAATGTTCTATTCAAATATTAGGAGTTCAAATAATTGATTAGGAGCATTTCAACACAATCATATTGCAAAACCTCAATTTCTGTACTTTTTACTAAGTTAAAATTCCAACGGGTCCATTGAAAGGCCCATTTAGACCTGCTCGTCCGAAACCTCTACAAAAAGGACCGCAAAAAATGTTTTATTCAATATTAGGAGTTCAAATAATTGATTAGGAGCTTTTCAACTCAATTATATTGCAAAACCTCAATTTCTATACTTTTTACTCAGTTAAAATTCCAACGGGTCCATTGAAAGGCCCATTTTCAACCCGCTAGTCCGAAACCTCTACAAAAGGACTGCAAAAGAAGTATTAATCAAATTTTAGGAGTTCATGTAATTGATTAGGAGCTTTTCAAGACAATTATATTGCAAAATCTCAATTTCTGTACTTTTTACTCAGTTAAAATTCCAACGGGTCCATTGGAAGGCCCATTTCGACCCCGCTCGTCCGAAACCTCTACAAAAAGGACTGCAAAAGAAGTTTTAATCAAATATTAGGAGTTCAAATAATTGATTAGGAGCTTTTGAACACAATTATATTGCAAAACCTTAATTTTTGTACTTTTTACTCAGTTAAAATTCCGACGGGTCCATTGAAAGGCCCATTTCGACCCGCTCGTCCGAAACCTCTACAAAAAGGACTGCAAAAAACAAGTTTTAATCAAATTGTAGGAGTTCAAATAATTCATTAGGAGCTTTTCAACACAATTATATTGCAAAACCTCAATTTCTGTACTTTTTTACTCAGTTAAAATTCCAACGGGTCCATTGAAAGGCCCATTTAGACCTGCTCGTCCGAAACCTCTTTAAAAAGGACCGCAAAAATGTTTTATTCAAAATTAGGAGTTCAAATAATTGATTAGGAGCTTTTCAACACAATCATATTGCAAAACCTCAATTTCTGTACTTTTTACTAAGTTAAAATTCCAACAGGTCCATTGAAAGGCCCATTTAGACATGCTCGGCCGAAACCTCTACAAAAAGGACCGCAAAAATGTTTTATTCAAATATTAGGAGTTCAAATAATTTATTAGGAGCTTTTGAACACAATTATATTGCAAAACCTTAATTTTTGTACTTTTTACTCAGTTAAAATTCCAACGGGTCCATTGAAAGGCCCATTTCGACCCGCTCGTCCGAAACCTCTACAAAAAGGACTGCAAAACAGGTTTTAATCAAATATTAGGAGTTCAAATAATTGATTAGGAGCTTTTCAACACAATTATATTGCAAAACCTCAATTTCTGTAATTTTTTACTCAGTTAAAATTCCAACGGGTCCATGAAAGGCCCATTTCGACCCGCTCGTCCGGAACCTCTACAAAAAGGACTGCAAAACAAGTTTTAATCAAATTTTATGAGTTCATGTAATTTACTAGGAGCTTTTAAACACAATTATATTGCAAAACCTCAATTTCTGTACTTTTTACTCAGTTAAATTCCAACGGGTCCATTGAAAGGCCCATTTAGATCTGCTCGTTCGAAACCTCTACAAAAAGGACCGCAAAAATGTTTTATTCAAATATTATGAGTTCATATAATTTATTAGGAGCTTTTAAACACAATTATATTGAAAAACCTCAACTTTATACTTTTTACCCATATAAAATTCCAACGGGTCCATTGAAAGGCCCATATAGACCTGCTCGTCCGAAACCTCTACAAAAAGGACCGCAAAAATGTTTTATTCAAATATTAGGAGTTCATATAATTGATTAGGAGCTTTTAAACACAATTATATTGCAAAACCTCAATTTTATACTTTTTACTCAGTTAAAATTCCAACGGGTCCATTGAAAGGCCTATTTAGACCTGCTCGTTCGAAACCTCTACAAAAGGACCGCAAAAAGGTTTTATTTCAAATATAGGAGTTCAAATAATTGATTAGGAGCTTTTCAACACAATTATATTGCAAAACCTCAATTTCTGTACTTTTTACTCAGTTAAAATTCCAACGGGTCCATTGAAAGGCCCATTTAGACCTGCTCGTCCGAAACCTCTTTAAAAGAGACCGCAAAAATGTTTTATTCAAATATTAGGAGTTCAAATAATTGGTTAGGATCTTTTCAACACAATCATATTGCAAAACCTCAATTTCTTTACTTTTTACCAAGTTAAAATTCCACACGGGTCCATTGAAAGGCCCATTTCAACCCGCTCGTCCGAAACCTCTACAAAAAGGACAACAAAACAAGTTTTAATCAAATTTTAGGAGTTCATGTAATTGATTAGGAGCTTTTCAACACAATTATATTGCAAAACCTCAATTTCTGTACTTTTTACTCAGTTAAAAATTCTAACGGGTCCTTTGAAAGGCCCATTTAGACCTGCTCGTCCGAAA